>JAVLUZ010000144.1:818280-861602 GCA_036768485.1 Mermis nigrescens
CTCGTAGTTCGGACGCCATAAGCCAGAAAGAAGCATTTATTATCACGAAATAGTGTTTTCTCGCCATACGACCACTTTTAAGACCATTTTTTGACCTTTAAAAATTTTTTCACCCCTCCCCCAGAATTTCGGTGCTGCCCACCTATGATCGTAAAGGAGAACGTGCGTTGCTATTTTCCTCGTAGAGGACGTCTATTTGTCCCCGCCGTGTACGGTCCCGAATATTTCTATGTACTAGCAAAGAAAAATGCTCCGATGGAACAAAAAAGATGAATATACTTGGAATTGTGGATTATTATGGATGTAAAAGGAGGGGACTAGGAAAAATCTACCTAAAGTCGGAAAATCTGCTAAAAATCACACTTTCTCTAAGCAACGCAAAAAATCGATGTATATTCTGCGGCCAACAGATTAAAATAAATATTCAACCATAACAATGATTGAAACAGCAGCACGTTAGCTATGCAGTAGCTATGGGAAATGATATTAAGTAAACTAACAGTCTTCCAAGCCAATTGAATGAAATAGCAAACATCGAAGACAATTGAAGACATGGTTGGTTTAAAACAGTAGGAAACGCGTAAGTTGACTTGAAACAGACTAAATGTAGATACACTAGCATGCCCGAAACGATTGAATGCACTAATCAATCGGCTCCTGCTTTGCTTGCTATAATGCTCATAACAAAATAAAAGAACTTTAAATACAATACCTCTTAGTTTTCTATCAATCAGGTGCCAGCAATTTAAAAAAGTAACCTTGATAGATTACGTTTATACACTCTTATCTGAAACTTCGAACATTATTTAAAAAAGACACTTTTTTAGAGGCCGCAGAATATACATCGATTTTTTGCGTTGCTTAGAGAAAGTGTGATTTTTAGCAGATTTTCCGACTTTAGGTAGATTTTTCCTAGTCCCCTCCTTTTACATCCATAATAATCCACAATTCCAAGTATATTCATCTTTTTTGTTCCATCGGAGCATTTTTCTTTGCTAGTACACTACTTTTAATTAGCGTGATTTCAGTACATCAGTCAGTAAACACAATCAGTAATATGCCACAATAATGACAACAGTCCAGGAACGCGGAAAACAATATTGTTCTTAACATCAGCATTATCCTTTTTAAACAAGACAACCTTATTGACACCATCCATTTTCAAATTAAAACTCCATTAAGTTATTTCTTCTTAATGTGCATTTCACTCATAATCAAGCACAAATATTTAACCAACGAATTCACATTGCAAATCCCCACTCAATCAATACACAAGCACAATGTGTTAAGACTTTTGAAATTGAAAACACCCAATTTTCAATTTTCAAATTGAAAATTGGATCAATTTTCAAATTGAAAATTGGGTCAATTTTCAAATTGAAAATAGGGTGTTTGAATTTGCGATAAAGAAAATAATCAAAAGATAGTCACTTGGTTTATTTAAGCCGAGTAATAAAATAACGACCGTCCACCAATTCCAAACTAAACGCGACTAATCTGATCACTATGAAAAAGTTTTGAAAAATGAGCTTGCTAAGCGAGAGTTGTAAACCAAGAGAAACTTAAAGTTAAAACCTACTATTAAATTATTAAGAGACTTATAAAAGATTTTAAACTTTAAGAAAATGGAAAAGGCGGGATGTTGGTAAATAAGAAGGCAAAGTTTTTCGGCAAAAATTCAAAAACTTCACGCAAATATCAAATGTAAGGAACACTAACGCTTCGATTTGGTAGTAAAATAAATTTGTAGTATAGACTACATATTAACAACAAATGAATAGTGCAAACTTTACACAACTACTAGGTGTAGAGAATACTAACAGTTTACGGCTTATTAATGTACATGATTACAATAAAGCTGCATATCTTTGTCGACTTCTGTGCACAGTAGTGTGATTGCTGGTTCATTTTAAACCACTTTTGCAGGCAATTTACATCAATTAAACGATAGCTCTCCATGTGCAAGATTTTGTGAAACATATTATAAACACGGCTAAGAAGGATTTAACTTTAATGCAACCCATTTAAGACAAAATTACATCTCTTCAATGATCTAAGGACACTTGAACATAATTTTTAAATCACTTTAGATTACTTTTGAGGGTAAACAAACTCACTTAATTGATGTCTCACATATGAATCCTTGAAAATTTCTTGACTTCAGTTACAAAGTCTCTGCAAGTCTATCGAATTAAGGTTAACACGTAATGTAAACTTTACACAAACACATAGCGTAAAGAATATTTTAGTCGGATTCGTAATTTTGATATTGCTCCCATATTACTTTCAACATTTATTTAAAAATGAGTCCATAATGTTTTAAAGACAATAAACATTAGGTTTAAACCACTTTGCAATACTGCTGAGTGTAAGCAAGCGCGCCCAACTGACGTATATATTTCTTTCCCTGTAAATTTTTATATCTCAGGAAAAAATTTCGGATTTTGCAATGCTCTAGAACAAAGGCTAACATGCAGTGTAAAAAATTACTCGGATATTATGATCAACATTCATGAAAAAATTATGTCTCTACAATGGTCTGAGGACATATAAACAATGAGTGTAAACTACTTTACATCACTGTTGGATGTAAACAAACGCACCTACGTGACGTCTCACATATGATCCTTTGAAAACTTCTAGACTCCAGGAAAAAATTAGGTTTCTGGAATGCTCAAAAACGAAGATAAATACATATGTAGTGTAAACTTCATGTAAACACCTAGTGTAAAGAAGATTTTAGTCAGATTCGTAATTTTGATATTGTTCCGATATTACGATTAATATTTATGAAAAAATTAAGTCTACATAATGTTCTATGGGCAAACTAACAATTGGTGTAAACTACTTTACAACACCGTAGAGTGTAAACATATGTGCCAGACTGGCATATCAAATTTGGTTCCTGGTCCATTTCTAGACTTGATAAACGTGTCCCTGACTCGTATCCGGAGAAGCAGGCAGAAAAAACAAGACAGAAACGCATTTTAGACTCCAAATTTTTGACTTTACACTCGCTAAATATTAATGTATAGACAATTTGTTTTGACATGCATCCGATATAAAGCACTTTATTTTTATTCTATTAGACTTATCCCGACTTCTGGACGGAGAAAGTGGCGAACAAAAAACGCAACAAAAACGTATTTTCCATCATTTAGAACACTGTAAACTTTAAAATTCCGTACCGAACTCCCCATTGAGTTTAAAGAAATTCGGTTTGGTACAATTTGTAGCTCTTAAATCGTAGTACATTCCTGTGTGCCAAAATTCTGTTGCAAAAATTATTTGGCATGATTTATCAATCAAACTTCGGAAAAAACGTGTTTTTTAGCCCATTTTTTACCTCTGATTTCGAACTTTACACCCCCATAAATAACTCAATATTGCGTTTTTTTAAATGCGGTTTGCTGCGATGTTTAGCCCCTGTAAGGCACTTTATTAATGCTGTCTTCGATTTGCACTGACTCATAAGCGGAAAAATTTGGCAGAGAAATCTTAGTTAAAATCCGTTTTTTTACACCATCCACTAGAGTGTAAACTTTAAACCCCAGGATCTAACTCACCATAGAGCATAGAAGACTTTGCTTATATGCAGAATGTAGCCCTTGATCCACTCTACATTTCTGTCAGAAAACATTTTAAAAACCTCATAACCGGAGTTAGTATCGGACATAGGAAGGTTGAAAACTCGACCAAAAAGTGCTTTTTCACCCCCAGATTTTCGCACTCTTTACACTGCCGTTCGATAAATAATGCGAATTTCAAAAAACGAAAAAAGTGTCATCTGTAGGATTCATCCCTCTATTATCCTATTCTGTTCAATCCTTCGAGTCATCAATACTCAGTTGTCCACATGCCGCAGTAAAAAGGTCCCAAAATTTGTCCTATGTTATAACGTTACACAAAAACTTTACACCTTCTTTACACAGTCAATTTTGAGTTTCAAGAAAAACAAAAAAACACGGGCAGCGAATTTTTTTATTATCTTTCTTTTAAAAAAAACCGCACCTTCCAGAAGTGTCCCGTTATAGCTGTAGGGGGGGTGCCCAGGTGTTGAGGGTACCCAAGTATATTATAGGTACGCGCTAACGCGCTACCTATGATTTAATTGAATAAAGCTTCTGGCGAAATAAAGTCGACTTGAATGTGCATATAATACGAGTACAAACGCGCACGCTAAGCTTTTTGGGTCGGTTCAGTCGAACAAAATATCGTTGTAAGACATGACTGGTCTGGGGGTCAGCCAGCTCGTCTAAGAAAGTCCAGCCGATGAACTTTTTCTAACTAGTGATCTTAAAGGCTAGTAGGCACCTTAAAATTTCGTTAAAAGTACCTTATTTAACGATTTATGGTCAATTTCAAACGCTGTTACAAGAAATCTGTGTTTTCTATCCATTTTTGACTTTTTTCTGAAATTTATGGATTTCAAGCATAAAAAAGCATTTTTTAAGAGAATTTCGTGGCTAGCCCGCTCAGAATTCCTATGCCGTACATGTTTGGGCAGCAAACATTCTAAAGGGAGGCTCAATTGTTTCAGCTTAAGATAGATCTAATCTTGCAAGAACTATACCCGAATCATTTGTTCTCTCTATTTGATCGAGATTCAAGCTGAACTCCAGACCAGTCCACGCCTTTTAGGTATGATCTCAGATCAGCTTGATGCAATGATTTTCTATAATCTCGTTGGACATTAAGGGAATAAGCCCTTAATCCTGTTCAATCAGTCATTTCAAGTAATTCTCTCGACGGAGGCTTGCGTTAACTTCAGAAAAAATTGGGTCAAACAATTCGAACTCTCTGACAACTTAAAAATAATTGCTTAAATTTTATCAAACGAGGCCACTTTTTCGTGAAATGAGCAACTGGATATCAGTATCGTAGCAAAGTTTATGTCTACAACTTTTCAAGGACACTTCCTCCCACACTCGACACAACGAACTTACTTGCCGTGGTTACAAAAAATTCGATTAGATTACGTATGATTCGCACCCGTCTCTTTTAATTTAACTATTCTCTTATGAATGTCGTGAACAAAAAGTTGTAAAGTTGTTCACGTGCTCCTGCGAAGGATTTTGGCCCAGTGACGACATGGAATCAAACCTGGGCCTGGGGGTTGTTCGGTGTTTTTTCGCCATATCACCATTTTTAAGGCCATTTTTTGACCTTTAAAAAATCTTGCAACCCTAGAATTTAGGTGCTGCCCACGTATGCATAAAATTCAAAATGCAGTCAGACGTGACCACACAAGCGCGTGGGGGGATATAAGGGGAAAGTTCTTGTCCCTATGAATGAAAAATAGGGGTATCTTGTGGGGTAATGAGGCTAAAAAAGGCAAAAATTATAAAAATCAAAAATTTTATCAAAATTGCTCGAAATTGACTAAAAATTGTGTAATAACAAAATGGGCCATGCTGTGCATTGATCTATCGCTGTGACTATAAAAAGTAGGATTTAGCTATGGATTAAGTATTATAATAATAATTGGTTGAGATACGATAAAAAAAACTTTTTTGTCCCTAATGCTTTATTATACTTAAACTGTGCACATGGAGGCTATTTTTTGGGGGAAAGGAGGTTTAAATGTAGCTAAAAGGAGGATAGATAAATTGTTTCAGCGAGGCAATACGCTGATTAAAACCAAAACCATACCGTCAACAGTGCTGAAATCAATTCGACAAGGTAATTTTTGTACTATTTTGACGTTCGTATCATTTTTTGAGTAATTTTACCTAAAGAATCTACAGGCCGAGGCGCCCCACACCTATAGTCTGTTTCACACAACTTCGGTCATAAATTTTAAAACTATCTTCGACAATAAGCTGACAGATAGCGATTATAGCATTGATCTGATATATAATTATCGTAACCCTCGGCTTACTGTCGATGAAAATTCTTAGAATTTATGCACGAAGTTATGTGAAACAGACTATAAACACGATTGTCTGACAGAAGTTCGACAATAACCCGTGCAATCGCCTTTTCCAATTCAATACGCCCATGTTGTAAAGCAGACTATAATCGCTCCTTTTCAGGTAATTACGGAAAGATATCATTTTAACAATGCCTCGTTCGAAGATTCCTATTTTCGATACCCGGGATTCGCCTAAAAGTCCAGGATTATGCCGAGAATTGGCGAATATCAGTTTTTCACATATTTTATAGTCCCAATTTTGTGTTGAAACGTCCAAACGAGGATTAGATTAAGACAAAGATTAAGCATTTAAGTATACAATTCAGAAGAGGGTATTTGGAATTTCATGTATGCACAGCCCAATAATGACTTGCAAATCATAAGTAAAATTCAGACAGCGAATCGCAAAAGCTCTATAATCGTAAAAAATCTACAGAATATATGTGAAAAATATGTATTTTTGATTAAATTTAATTTATAGGCAAAAAGTGAACGCAAAAAAGCCCATTCTCAAAAATAAGGATAAGCGAGAGGTTATCAATCCTTGAATTGTGCTGCTCGAAGCCTGAAATTGTATATGGACGTGAGGAAGAGGGTCTAGACTGAATATGGACAGCGGCTAAATACTGATAGGGGGTCTATGTGGTATAAGGCTGGAGTCGACCCCAAAAATATAAAAAATTAAATTATGTAGATATATCGATTTTTGAGGAAAGGAGATCTGCTAGCTTTTGGGGGAGGGATATACTAAACCCTTGAAGCCTTCTCTTACGCCCACATGTAGTCTGGACCCGTAGAATCCAAAAATACCACGCGGACTCAGCTTAACAGAATCGAATTCAGAATTTGTTTAACATCTTTTAGTGATTTATTGAGGCAAATAGAAAGCGCTCGATAAGAGAATGTCAAAAATTGCGTTTTTGCATCTATCGTCAATTTTTTTGTTATTTCCAGACCTTTTAAATTAATTTTTGACCCGATCTAGTAGACCTCCCAGATTTTTGTTCTGCCCACGCATATTAGCGTGAATATAAAATTCAAAATAACATTCATGCACTAAAATTCAAATTTGGATTCAAGATGAAAATTTAGATTAAAATTACAATTTGAATTCAGATTAAAGACTCGGATTAAAATATCACTGCTAAATTAATTGTCAAACGGTTCTGCTAAATTTGTAAAAAATTTTACAAAAATTATAATTCAAATATTTCGTGAATGGATAACAAATTATTTTAAATAACAAATAAATAAACCGCTCGCTTTGCTAACTGCCTAATAAATCGAAACACGATGTGCAAGAACTAGAACAAAAACGAGGTGTAGACGTAAAGAAAATAACAAAAATCACTGCCAATCGGCTCGAACTATTGAAAAAATCGATTCACTCCTTGGACGATGCTTTTTTCGATCGCAAAATCAGCCTGTGACACTTACTACGAGAATCAAAAAACATTTGTAATCGTTCGCCCAGCAAAACTTCGCCCGCGTATCTGTTTTTCCAAATCTAAGGATGAATTGCAAAACTAAAATAACATAAGCTATAGTTTAGATTAGGCGAAAAAATTGCCAATTGTTCAAAAAACTGGAAGTAAAAAATTATGAAAGTAACGAAAACAAAGCACGAATACGAAACAATTACTAACAATTTCGAATTTTCAAAAGGCGAAAAATTTTAAGAATCAGAAAAAATGTAAAGAATTTATAAAATCAAAGAAAATAAAAAATGTAAGCAGGCAAAAATCAGAATAATCAAAAGGAAAAGCAAAAAATAACAAAATAATTTAAATGAGAATTTTTATAAGGCCGAGTAAAAAACTAAAATCTACAGTTTATAGACAAATTTTAAAATTGAAAAATTAGATAATATAGACAAATATAGTAAAAATAAAAATATTGACTATATAATATAAAAACATGAATACAAAATGAAGACTGATCCAAAATACAATTTAAAATGATAAAGATAGAAGAAAAACGAAAGAAAACCAAAAACAACGTGAGAATGGAAAACGTAGCGAAATGAAAGATTAAAAAAGAGCAGACAATAAGAAAAATTTTAAAAAGTCAACAAATTTAAAAAATAAAAATTCTAAAAATAAAATAATGCAAATTAAAATAAGATGCAAAAATTTTCGAAATAACTAAGATAAAAGTTTTCATATGAAAATGAGTAAAACAACTGCAGCTTGTCAACAAATTTCAAATATAAAAAAATGCAAAAGCAGATACACGTATAGTAAGAAATAAGAATATGAGAAATATCATATAAAAAATGAAGACAATATGGAGGACTGGACAAAAATACGAGAATAAAAAATGAATAAATACACACCCCACCTGCAAAAATTTTTCGTAATACGTTTCGCGTAATCGATAGTATTTACGCTGTATGATAAAAATGTTGTCAGCACTTTGCGCGGCCTTAACAGAGCCGTACAACGAGCCGATCGTTATATTACTAGCTTCATCGAATTCCTAAAAAATCCCAATAGATGTGCATTTTTTATGACTTAATTAGAATAATTTGAATAATAATATTAATGAAATAATAATTTAATTAATTATGTAATAATTACTTAAATTAGTGACTCTTGAATAATTTTCTTAGCGCTCTAAAATCCCTATTTATAAGTCAAATGAGCAGTTTCGTGCAGAACAAAGATTTTGTGGTTCCTACAATAATTTCTCGAGTAAAGACATAGTGATCTGAACAGCATTCTAATCTTCCACGAAAATTTTGAAACTTCCCGCCCCTCGCGTCGAATCCTTTAGTTGTAGTTTGTAGTATATTGAATTCTGTAGGTTTATGACACTCTCAAAGAAAAATGCTCCGATAGAACAGAAAGGACGGATATAATTTGGAATCACGCAGCTTTAAGGACATAAATGGAGGGGACTAGGGAAAAGTTACCTATGTACGTCTGTGAGAGTTGTAAGAATCTACTGGAAATTAGACTTTCGCTTAAAAACGCTGAAAATTCAGAGTATATTCTGCGATCAGCAGATCAGCAGAAGAAGGTTGCACCTCCGAAGAAAAAATATATAACATGAATAGCTTATTCCTAGAAACGAAGCGGTCACTAATCTCAAAAACGAAATAATAGGCATTGTTACTCTGGTATGGTATGCATTGTATGGGGTAGCAATTATAAAGGCTGGTGTGCTTGTCATATTTCACTTACCCTAGCCATTGACGATTAATATGTAAGTAAGTAAGTAAGTTTATTTGTCACATAAAACGAAAGCAGCTAAAACAAGTAGATATATTTCTTGAAATGGCGGACGCAAATAAAATGAAGCAGAAATATAAACACAAAAAATAGAGAGTTAAAAATTATGCTGATCGCAAAATGTAACAGGAGGTGAAGGGCATTATTTATGCCGTGTGAATCAGCCCCCGACAGTGAGACTTAAAGTTAAAGTTTTCTGCAAGTAGTTTCTCAAATTGAGTTAGGTTCTTTGCTAGTTTGACAATGGGTGGTAACTTGTTCCACAAAAATGATGCACGATTTCCAAACCAAAATTTTCTGACATCAGTACGAGAATAGTTGATGTATAAATTATTTGACTGATTGAAACAATTAAGACTTTTAGAAAATATTTCGTCAAAATTTCGAGTGTGCGGACAGTTCATGAATTTATAGGTTTCAATTAAGTCAATTTTTAAACGTCTGGTTTCAAGTGACTCCAGATTTAAAAAGTTTAGTCTTTTAGTTTAGTCAAATGTTAGAGAAATTTGATATTGATGAGAAACTAAATCGCTTTTCAAAGCACACCAAGGCTTCCTTATAATATTCTTTCTGAACCAATGAACAATGTTTTGTAAAGAAACGCTTTTTCAGGAGCCGCAGAATCTACTTCTTCTTTTGGCGTTTTTTAGCGGAAGTGTAATTTTCAGTAGATTCTTACATCTTTCACAGGCATACATGGATACCTTTACCTTAGTCCCCTCCTTTTATGTCCTAAATGATGCGTTATTCCAAGTATATTCGTCTTTTTTGTTCCATCGAGCATTTTTATTTGCTAGTGCCCTAGTTTTAAATAGCAAGATTTGAGTAAATCAGTCAGTAAACACTTACGGAAACATGCCACAATAATGACAGCGCGTAAAAAATATTGTTCTGAACATCAGCATCATCTTTTTTAAGCAAAACAACCTTACCTTTTTTAAGCAGATTAATCAAAAATAATAAAAAATTAATTTTTACACATTCCACTAGAGTGTTAAGTTTAAACCCCTTTATCCAAATCCATATTGAGTGTGGAAAGGTTTGCTAGTAAGCCGAAAGTATCCTTTGAGTTGTAGTACATTTCAGCTGGAAAGAATTTCTTAAGACTCAAAAGCGGAGTTGTTGGCAAGCAAAAAAATGTGTTTTTAACCTTCAGATTCTTTACACCCTTTACACTGCCCCTCTGAAATAATTCACATTCCAAAAAATACAAGAGTACCATCGAGCTTGCTCAACTGTCTACATTTTTAAAAAACCAGATTAAGCAGAATGCAAAACTGAATTCGATAAGTCGTGGGACAAACTGAAATTTTAAAAAGCTATATGTTGTAACTTTACAGTAAAACTTTACACATTCTTTACAGTACCGGGTAGAAGTGTAAAAAATTTTAAAAAACTTATCCTAGTTTTTTATTATCTATCTTTTAAAGAAAACCGCACAATACAGAAGTGTCCCAGTGTTGCTATATAGGGAAGGAGGTGCACATGTGTTAGGGGATGCAAGTATGTCATAGGTACGAACTAACGCGCTACCTATGATTAACGAGTTTTAGCGGCTTTTTTCATTTGACCGATTTTTGACTGTTTCGAAAAAGTCAAGGTACCTCTCCTATGAAAACCCTAGATCCGCCATTGCGTGGTATCCATACAAGTACAGCATGGTAATTATCGTGGCAAGTCTGCCGAGATTTTTGTCATCGTAATGTGTCCGCCGGACACTTTGCCGCATCGTAAGTGTCCGGCCGGACACTTTACCGCCCAGACACTTAACGACGCTACACCGGCCCAAAAACTTTTGAAAAGTGCCTTTTTGGGGCTAAAAAACGATGAATAATGTCAAAAACACTGTTTTTGACATTTCAGACAATGCTCGTTCTTTCTAGAACATGAGAACGTGAAGAAAGTTTTAAAAAATTCAAAAAATAGAGCAAATTGAACAAAATATAGTTAAAAGGGGTGTAGTATGGCGCAATGCGCCGAAAATTTGAGATTTTTGAACCAAACATGAGCTAAAATTGTTTAAAAAGACACGCTTTATACAACTTTTACCAGCTTTAATGAAAATCGACAATTCTGGGGAGTCGCAGCTATAGGTGGGTGGCACCAAAAATCTAGGGGGAAGGGTGCAAGATTTTTTCAAAGGTAAAAAATGGCCTTAAAAATGGTGGTATGGCGAAAAACACAATTTTGCAACGTTTCTCATCGAGCGCTATCCGAATGGCATCGAAAAAATTGCGAAAAAAAACAAGAAAAAATTTATCAAACATTGAATTGCAGGGGGATTTTGGTTTCTGGGGATGCATAACCCCCGAACCCCTCTACGCCCAGGTATGATCGCAGTCATTTTGCGGGGAGGGGGTCACTTGCCATTCTGTATGGGCAAACTTCCCCAAATCCACCTACAAGAACACGTATGATGGTATCATTTTTTACAAAAGTAAACAATTATTAATTAATTGTAAATATTAATTATTCATTTATTATCAACAAATTGTGAATGAAACTTTATCTTACTCGATTCGGGTGAAACACAATCGTAACGTGGACGCCGCGTTGAGTTGCCAAATTTCGGAACAATGAACAAATTTCGTCCGCCGTTTGCTGTTGCTGTCTGCCCTCCAGCAAAGTTGTCTTATCAGCTCCGCTATCGTTAATTACTTGAATGTTATCGACGATTAAATGCTGAATTTCGTGCACCGAAATTTGATGCTCCACGGCCTTAAAAATTAGGCGAAAAAAACTAAAATAAATTTAATGATATCGTGTGAGGTTTCAAAATTTAGAATTTTCCCTTTGAATTAAAAAATTTGAATTCCGAATTCGCAAACTTAAAGACCTGCCTCAAAATATTTTAGAAATAACTAGCAAATAGAAGTGTGTAAATAAAAATACAAAAAAGTCGAATCTGGACCCCTTTTAAAAGAGCTCAGGCATTTGAGAAATAACTAGAACCTCAATTTTCGGCCATTCATTAAATATGAATTAAATTGATACAATTAATTACATAAAAAATCATCAGAAAAGACATGCATCAAAATATTTCAGAAATAACTACCAAATACAAGTGTGTAAATAAAAATGCAAAAAAGTTGAAAAAGTTTTTGTTTGTCGTAAACTAACGCGACAAAATTATCGGCACTCTTTTCAAAAATTTCAGGATAGTTTTTCAATTTCAAATTAGCGTATTGATTTGGATAAAGTCTAATATTTAGGCGGTTAATTAATGTGATAAAAGGCGTGTTACGTCACAATCTAAGCTTATACGTAAAAGGATTTTGCAAAAACATGATCATGAGAGCTTAGAGGAGTTTTTACTACACATGGGCGTAGGGGAATGGACCCTAAGAATCCGAAAGACCCAAAATGACAACAAAAACCCCTGAATTGGATTTTTGGTGCTATTTTTGTCAATTTGGCCCCATTGGACGCTCATAGTTTTGTTGTTACTCATGTATGGTTTTCAGTCCCTCCATTAAAAGTTTTTTTCACTTCTTCACTATTCGCGATTTTCCAGAATATTCGACAGAGAAGGTGCTAATTTAAGCCTTATTGACACACTCTTTGCTTAAAATTGTCAACGTTATTCTCATTTTTTGACAATATTTTGCTAGAATCGGTCGAATTTTTTAATCAGTATTTATTTTTGATTTATTTGTGTTTCTACGTTCTAGAAAGATAGAGCGTCGTCAGAAACGCCGAAAATGGTGTTTTTGACGCGCAGCTACCGTTTTTAGCCCAGGAAGGCACTTTCCATGTTTTCACTCCCAGAATTTTCATGCTATGCATGTCTGATTATTGTGCAGTTCATCTTTATTCTCAATTGCAGACAGATTAGTTTTTCATCATATGCAAAGTTTACCTTTTCTATCGCATGCGCACGCGTTAAAAATTGAATAAAGTTACAAAAAATAAAAAGCTATCCTAATCAGCTGTTTGCATTTTAAATTTGAAGAAAAGTTTTTTGAAAAGCTTCACGGCGCCCAAATATGTAAATCTATTCTTTTAACGAAAGGTGCACCTTTATATACTTACTTGGCACAGCGCCAAATAGGAGAAAAATTAAAATCATCGAAAATTCTAACTTCTATGATTTTTTTGATCGGCGTCGACATGTCAAATTTAGCGAAATACATCGGCAATTGCATTAACTTGTCGTACCAGAAATCGTATTCGGTGTTACCGGTTATCATAAATTCCTTTCTGAAGAAACATCAAGTGAAATGAGAGCATAGTCCTTGATAAATTTGAAATTGATTCATTTCAAATTTTAATATTATAAAACGAATTTCAAATTAAATAACTTTGCAATTTGTACTTCAGATTATTCCTGCAAAAATATCTTTCGAGCAAAGTTTTGTTTTTTTTAATTCGTGATATTATGTAAAAATCTTTTTTCTTGCAATTTATCGAATTTCTAACGTAAATAACATATTTTGAATGAAAAATAATATTTTCAAAGAAGCCTTCTTTATCAAAACATTTGAAGACATCATGAGCATAGAGAAAAATTTTCAAATTAGAGATTTCTCCATTGAAATATTTTAAAAATATTTCGAAGACATGAAAAGACTTTTATTTTAATTTACAAGACATTTTCCTTGAAGCTTTTATTGAATTTTAAGCTTTAATTGTAAAATTTAATTAAAATTTTTTGAATCAGCTCTATTTTAGTCCCCGATTTTCAAATTTTATAAAATTGACTTTTTATTGAGATAAATATTTTGAACATTCTTCAAGTTGAATTTTTTATCAAATAAAATTAAATTCGCGCAGAGAAAGACAAAAATGAGAAACGATGGCACGCATAAAGAGAAGATTACGAAAAGTTAAAAAACACGGAAATATTGAAAAAAATAAAAACAAACATTGAAATTGCTAAAAAAATCTTCAAAAATTGTAAAAATTTCAATTTTTATCATTTAGGAATTCCAAACTAAAAATTGAATGAAAAATCAAATTGATAAAAATTTATACCTCGCATATTGGCATAACATAATTGAGACCAAACGAGAATTCGGGATTTCCAAGCTGCACCATAATGTTCGAACCTGATAAGTCAAGAAAATTGAAAAAGGAACAATAATGAACAAAAATAAAATTAAAATGTCAGACATTCTGTTCGCAAAAGATCCAACGAATACTCAGCTCAAGAACGTCGTTTTTCCGCAGCCCGTGGGCCCAGACAACATAGTCATTTCACCGAGACGGAAGCCTTTCATGTAGTGATTCAAGATCGGAAATCTTTTCCACTGAAAAAGCAGGAAAAATATACATTTCAGTTTATAATATGTTTCACTTGAAATACTAAAAAATGTGGAAATAACGGGGAAAATTCGATCGTAATTTTTTTTATCGCATAACACGGGATAAAAGCGAATAAAGGCAATAGCGTGACAAGTTGCTGTACTTGTAACCAGCAAAACAAAAATATTTTTGATAAAATAGCAGTAGTATGCGTTACATCAATACATGGGCATGACAGGAAAGGCATGTTAGGAGGGTTCTTGGGGTATAGACCATAGATGCATAGCATGGTCGATCTGGGGGAGTCAGCCGGCCGGAGGGGGGGGGTCAAAACTGAGCTGGGTTAAAATGACCTTCAAAAACTGGTTTAAGCGCTAAAATAATACTACGACTAAGTTATTATACAGTTTCTAGTGAATTTGAAGCACATTTGAAGAGAATTTTCAATTTCCGTTCATTTTTGACTTTCATTTTGCCTTATTTTCCCCACAAAATTTTCCATTTTCATATCACGTGCATATCTGATCTAAACCCCCTAGAATTGAGAAACGGAAAATTTTTTGAAGAAATGAGATAAAACAAAGATCAAAAATAGATGGAAATGAAAATTTTCTTTAAAAGTGTTCGAAATTGAGAAAATGTAGAATAACGTGATTTTAATTGCTATTAGCCTATAATGTAAATGAGTGCAAAGCAACAATGATGTTACTGTGATAGGTGTAGTTAGGTATGTAGGTAAGCTGCAAAAGGCATAATCTTGCACTGCTGATTGCTCAAATTCTGAGGGGGTCTGATGGGGCGAAATCGCCAAAACTAGCACAACAAAATCAATTTTGGGGGTCTGCTGGATCCCAGGGGACAACCCAGATCCCAATGCTCGCCATTACTCAAATCCTATAGGTGATAGTCTACCTTATGTAAGGACGTAGTGTGTACCTACATATATGTAGGCATAGGTGGGCAGCACCGAAATTCTGGGGGGGGTTAAAAAATTTCTGGGGGGGGGTTGAAAAAATTTTTAAAGGTCAAAAAATGGTCTTAAAAGTGGTCGTATGGCAAAAAACACCATTTTTAGACGTTTCTCATCAAGCACTATCCAATGGCATCAAAAAATTGCTGAAAACGCAGAAAAAATCTTTTCTAGGGGTATTTTGATTTCTGGAGGGGGGGGGGTATTTCAACTTCTGGGGGGTTCATGTACCCCCAAACCTCCCACGCCCACGTGTGTATGTAGGTACCTGCCTACCTATATATACAGAGTGTTTCAAAAAACGGAACCCATATCAGACCTTGTAACTTCGAATCGCATCGCTCAATTCGAATGCAACTTGCTTTAATCAATAGATAAAAACCTTCATAATTATCGCGCAAAGTTTTGTTTTCGCAGCTTGATTTGTTCTTGTACAACGCGCATTTGGGTAAAAGTCGTTTTTTTAATTGAATACAATGTGTCGTAAGAAATGAATATGTGTTTGCGACGTTGTAGCTTCAGATCGAGTGAATATTTTAGAATACCGTTTGCTTCAATCAAAAGCTAATTTATCTAGCTAGTTGCCTCTAAATTTTAGTTTTATTTTGTTTGTTGATTCAAGAGCTATTGAGCTTTTGCCTAAGGTCCTTCCTTCGGCGATTGAGCCAGCAATGACAAAATAAGCAGCGAGTTGCTTGCGCTTGTGAATGACCTAAGGAATGACATTTGGCGAAAGCTCAATAACTCTCGAACCAAATAGCGAAATAGTACGAAAATTTACAGGCTAACAGCTAGACAAACAGGCTTCTGAATAGAGCAGACCGTATTCTAAAATGTTATCTCAGATTAAAAGCTACATCGTTGCAAACACATGATTTATTTCTAAACACGCATTGTATTTAATGAAAAAAACGACTTTTACACAATTGCGCGTTGCACATGAACAGAGCAAGCTACGGATACGAAACTCAGCAAGTATCTTACGAAGGTTTTTGTCTATCGTTTAAAACAATTTGCATTGAAATTGAGCAAGCCGTTAAGAGATAACAAGGTCAAATATGGGTTTCGTTTTTTTGAAACAGTGTATATATGTAAGCTTATGCATGGTAAAGCTGGATTATTTCAATTTGTATTATTTTAACAGCCCCAAATGTGTTCTATTTCATTAAGTATTTATTCAAAGGATGAGCAGCAGAGCATTACTTAGAACTATAGTCTATTTCGCGAAACCTTGTGCATGGAAATCAATTTCGCGCACGTATCGTTTTGCACAACAAAAATTTAAAAAAAGAAAGACCCGCCCCGCCCCGCCCCGCCAAAATTTTTAGAAAATAAAGCCCGCCCCGCCCCGCCCCGCCCCGCATCGACAGTCGTGTGACCCGCCCCGCAAAAAGCCCGCGCGGGCCACGCGGGCCTGCGGGGCGGGGCGGCTAACCCGTCCCGCGCAGGGCTCTGCTTCTATCCGAACAGGCATATTTTACCATCAGATTTAATTCGGCCTTACGTAATTTATAAAGTTTTGTGGTGCGTGAAGGAAATGCAAACATATAAAATAGTCTTTTCGGCTTATATAATCACCAGTTTGCATACCTGAGAAATTAATTTGGAACAGATATTTGGGACTGGCCCCTGAGGATTATCATATTGTACACAATTTAATCTATCGGTCTTTTCCCACATTACTCATCTATGAAAGTAATAATATGAAAACATGAACAACTAGCATGCGCTTAAGTAATTATTAATTCATATTTCCGTTTCCGGATTTTGCCTATCGTTTTGAAATTTATTTCGGTCTTCTCCCAACCCAAAATGCGCAAAAAGGGAACTTAATGATTTACTTGGGCTAATCCATTGACTTGGCCCGTGCCGAATACATAGTCCTTGGCGCTATCTTTCAACGAAGCGAAAGTATCGACGTCTCGGACGAGTACAGCTTCCGCTATGCCTAAAATTTTACTGATTCGTTCGTAGCCAGTCGTCAGATTTCCTTCGCTCAAAAGATCGGCCGGAGCGGAGCTACTTGATTTCGGTCTAAAAAATGCATCTATCGAGCGATTTGCGCTTTTTTTGTTCGATCGAGGTCAAGCAGCATTCAAGAAAAACAAAAAACAACAAAAAAGATTTCGTATACAAAGAACATTTTGGTCTACACTGATTGCTTCAATTATAAATACCCGAAACCGCTAAATATTTTTCTAAGCTTTCCGAGAATCTAATTCATATAAAAAGGGCTTGCAAATCTATGAGAACCGTCGTCACTCAGCTCGGCGTTCGTGATATTTTATTATCCACACTGCTCTTTGAAGGCGTGTTGGCTCTATGGAGTCAAATATTTTAAGTTTTTATCACCGGATTTTATCAGATCAGGCACCTCCGACAGTAGCCAAACCCCAGTATTATTCAAATACTATTAGTTTACGTGTAAAGCATACGTGTAAATGGGAATTGGGGATCCCCTAACGATCCTCGGTCGTCCATCCCCTAGAGTCAAAAAATTTTAGACCCGTCTCCCTTTTTATTAAAAACTTTCGTTTTGGTCATTTTTAAATGTTTTTTGCCATTTGAGCCAAAATTTAAGGTCACTTACCCCTCCCCTGAATTGGTCCGAGACCTCATCCAAAGCTACGAGTTTTCAAGTGTCTGGTGTAAAGTATTAATAAAACTTACGAAACTATGTAGCATTTGGGAGCTGGTAAGCGTTTGGCAAATAATTTGGTCCTACTGTATAATACGGTCGGGAACCACAGCGTCACCTTGTCGAAACCTTGCAAATACGGTATAGCCTGTGAACATTCAAGCTATAAAATTTTGAAGACGGAAAATTTTTTTGTAAATTTTTCATGAAAATTGAATTGAAGAAATTAAATGAAATAAATATGAAATTTAGACTTGTTTTTAAATTTTATATTTTTATTTTATATTTTATATTTTTTATTTTATTTTAAAACTATTATATCTGAGCAAGCTATAAACGATTTTTCCGAAAAATGATCTTAGCTTGTTTTATCTCTTTTCCTAGTAAATTTATTGAATACGCGAAAATTTTTCGCTACGAATAACTTTCGACAATCATCAAGTTTTTCAAACCTGAAATTTATTTCAGCAAATTCCTGCTTTATTTTTCTAGCATTTCGTTTCAAGAATTGATATCTAATATGCATTTTAGTTTCAAAAAGCGATATCTAATATTTATCATTATAGGTAATATAATGATCTATTTATATTACATATAATGATGAATATTAGATATCATTATATTATATATCTAATATTCATTATTATATAGATATATCATTATATTATATATATCTAATATTCATCATTATATAGATATATATTGATGAATATTGGATATATAATATAATGATCCATAACTACTTTCGCCATTTTAGAGATTATTTCAATTTTGTATTTTTCTTGCAAATGAACTTTGCCTAATTTAGCTTTATATATGTTTAGTTAATGGAATATCTAGTGAATTCGGACCCGTTTTTTCCATTCTTCTTTTCAATCTTTACAACCGCCCTATTTTACTTCATTCTATTTGTATATGCTAATTTTATTTGTATATCTGTTTTAAGTACTTATTCAGCGCTTTCTTAACGCCTTCTCTTCATATATTATTTCCCGATGTAAGCTGTATTCAAAAATTGAATGAGCATTTATAATAAATTATTTTATATGTACGTATATATGAAGAAATATAAGTATGAAATAATTGGTTTCACAAGTAAGAAAATATTTATGAAAATTCCAAAATAATCAAAACATATTAAAAAATGCAAAATTATCTAACATCGTAACAAAGTGGACCGCTAGCGTCCGGCAATGCAATAACGGGAATCAAATATTTCGTCGCCTGATAAACAGCCATAGCGTCCGATTCTCTACCAACTATCACTAATTCTTTATCAACCGGTTGTATCAAGTTGTAACCAAACAGACCGTTGAAAACACCCCTACGCGAGTATTTTGTTCGAAAAATGATTAAAAAATGAAAATAATAAAATAACGAGCATAATGGTCGTGCAGAAAAGCAAACAAATAAAAATGAAAAACGAATAGAAAATATATTGAAAAGAAGGAAAAAATATCGTGATAAAAATAATTAAAATAATGTTTTTATTATCTATTATCATCATTAATACATGATATTTTTATCATAGGTAGCGCGTTAGCACGTACCTTTAATATAATTGGGTACCCCTAACATATGTCTAGCCCCTACAGCTATAACGGGACACATCTGGGAGGTGCGGTTTCTTGATCGATAGATGATAAAAGAGATTATGCATATTTTTTTGCTATAGTTTACACTCAATATCGGCTGTGTAAAGAAGGTATAAAGTTTCGGCATAACAATATAACATAGGCAAACTTTTGACATTTCCCTTGCCCAGTTAGTTCACAACTCAGCAACTAAACTCACTAAATATGCTTTTTTTGTTTTTTGAATTTAGTATTAATATGCGAGTGAGATTGTAAAGAACGCGAAAATCAGGGGTGAACAGACACATTTTGGTCGAATTTTTGACTTGTTTATGTCTGCCAAATTTTTCGTATATGAGTCTCCAAAAACCTATTTGTGGAAGTGTAATAAGGTTCAAGAGCTACACGATGAAGTTGACCGCGTTTGTTTAGGATCAATACGTAGTTAGTTCTGGCGGTTTGAAATTAACACTTTGAAGGTGGACGCAAAAAAACCGTTTTCACCTTTTTTCAGTTTGTCAACTGCGCCGGATATGAATCAGAAAAAGCAAAGTATTATAAAAATAAAGTAGGTACGTCTCAAGGCTAACATATCGCAAAACTCGATACATAGTTATTTCTAATGGTGTGAAGTTTAAACACTGGGGTGAAAAACACGTGGTTGCCTATTTTTGACTGTCAACTACTCCGCTAATAAAACGAATGGTGCAAACTATTCTAAAAATAAGGTACATTTCGATGGTTACACACGCACTTGGTCGCGCTTCTTTACACTCAGTGCTGACTTTATTATTGGAGGTGCAAAGTTCCGAAATTGCAAAAAAGACGTTTTTTGTTAGGTTTTTGTCTGCCAACTTCTCTCGATATGGGTTAGGATATGATACTAATTATAAAAATGTACTAAACGTCGAGGATCTCGCGTGCACGTGAGCGCTTTTAATTACTCTACATTTTGAGTGATTCTCAGGGTGCAACCGTTAAACTAAAAATTCATTTTACTTCCAGAGCGTTTCGAAAAATAAAATTTTTTCAAAATGGTCTCTGTAACGTCAGGATTATGAATCTTAGTGTTAGTTTTCACTGCTGCCATTGCCTGTGTAAAGTTTACAATATTAATTTATTGTAGAACTGCAAAATTTACACTTAAAATTCATTTTGTATCCAGAACATTGTAAAACATGAAATTATTTTTAAATTGTTCGCGTAATGTCAGGATTACAAATCTGGCTATTAAATTTCTCAATTTTCCAGAAATTGTGTAAAAATTACACTGAAAATTAACTTCAGTTCCAGAGCATCGCGGAAGCTTAATTTTTTCAAAATGTTTATGTAACATCAGAATTACGGCTCTGACTGTTAGTTTTCTTTCAACTTAGTAGTTGCGTAAAGTTTTCATTACACTATTCATTTATTGTTCATGTGTAAATTCTACACTAAAAACTCATTTTCTATCCAGAGCGTTGCGGAACGTTAATTTTTTGAAAAAGTTCTCCGGAACGTCAGGTTTATTAATTTGACTGTTAGTTTTCTCTGAAACCTTACTTGTGGAAACTTTACACTATTAATTTATTGTAGAACTGTAAAGTTTACAATAGGAATTCGTTTTGCCTCGAGATTCGAATCGTGAAATTTCTTTAAAATGTTCACGTAATATTAGGATTACAAATCTGACTATTAAATTTCTTTTTACCCAGTAGTTATGTAAACTTTACAGAGAAAATCAACTGCAATTCTAGAGCACTATAGAGGCTTAATTTTTTGGTATTAAACTTAATCATTACGATTCTGACTATTATTTTCTCTAAACCCAGTAGTTGTGCAAAGTTTGCACTGTTCATTTGTTATTAACGTGTTAAGTTTACACTACAAATTTATTTTACTTCCAGAGTGTTGCAAAACGTTAATTCTGTTTCAAAGCATGTTCCGAAAGGTAAAGATTAGGAATCTGACTGTATGTTTTCTTTGCACCTAGCAGTTGTCTAATGTTTACACAGACAATTAACTTTAGTTTCAGAGTGTTGCATAAGCTTAATTTTTTCAAAACGTTCCATGTAACGTCAGGATTAAAACTCTGAGTGCATAAGTGTTCTTTACACCCGCGAGGTTTACGCTGGAAACATTAGATTGGTTCAAATAAGGTAAGGTTGTCTTATTAAAAAACATATATTGTTTTTCGCGTTCTTGGACTGCTGTCATTATTATGGCACCGTATGTGCTTACCGACTGATTTACTCAAATCGTGCTAATTAAAAGTAGGGTATTAGCAGATAAATGCTTCGATGGAACAAAAAAGACGAATATACTTGGGATTACGAATTATTAAGGATGTAAAAGGAGGGACTAGGAATAGGCTACCTATGTATATTGCATATGCCTAAAGTCGCAAAAATCTCTTAAAAATCAGACTATCTCCAAGCAACGCAAAAAAATCGAAGAATATTCCACGGCCTGCAGGTTGAAATAACTTTTGAATAAAAAAATGATTGAAAAAGCAGCAAAAGCGACTTTTTACGTCAAACAGACTAGATGTACATAGGTGCACTTGCAAGCCCGCAGCGATTGTGTGCACTAAGCAATTGACGCCAGTTTGCTTGCCATATAACGCTCATGGTAAAAAATAAGACACCTATAAATACAATTGTAGTTAGTTTTCTATCAGTCACGATACAAAGCAAGTCAGTGTTGCAACTTGCAAGCAATTCACAAAAAGTGTATATTGTGGAGCATTCAAAATTATTTGAAGAAGGTTGCATTTTTTCAGAGGCCGCAGAATGTACTACGAATTTCTTGCGTTGCTTGGAGAAAGTCTGATTTCTAAGAGATTTTTGCGACTTTAGGCATATACATAGGCAGCTTTTTCCTAGTCCCTTTCCTTAACTTCCTTATTAATCCGTAATCCCAAGTACATTCGTCTTGTTTGTTCCATCAGAGTATTTTTCTTTGCTATATTTATATGACAAACTAATTAAACATTGTTGTTCTAGATATCTAATGGGAAAAGAAGAACAGTACGGATTCATATTTTTGTTCTTTTTTGCATCTTATCTCATTGTAGTTTTATTTCATTCAGCCACATGGGTTTTTGGAATGGTTTTGTTGACTTTTTCTCGAATTAGCACCACAGAAACCTAATAAATTTTTTTACGTTTTTTTAATGCTTAAATATGATTGTAATCCTCATATTTATCTACTCGCTCTTCGTTTTAATAATCTTTAAAAATATACGAAATTTGCAACAACAAAAAAACCACTATATTCTCAAAAACTATGGAAAATTTGCAAAAAAGCCAATATATTTGTTCAAAAAATATGAGAAATTTTAAAAGTTACTAAGTGTCATTATCTAATCGGCAAAATTGAATCTAGAATTTGGGATTGAAACGTGTTCTTCATAGATAAAGTCAAAATTTAACTCTAATGGATGAAATGTAAATGAATACGGATTTGGAAAGATTTCTTCTTGCAAGTCGTCCAATGTGCCGGATAAATCAGGTAATCGGCAAATTTTAATGCCCGTTATCGATGCCATTTGACCATCGGTCGTGTCGTTTGACGTGAAACGGGGGAAAACGATGGCGTCGTCTAGTACTCGAATCCGAAACTTTCTTATCGTCGTTTTGCTCAATATCTATGTCAAAAAAATAGTGAAGATCTCGAGTGGTCAGCCGCCACATTCTGTGGATTCCTATGGGGCAAAATTGTTAAAACTAGCACGAAAATTCTATTTTGGGGGTCTATCGATTTTGCAGATAATGATTATTCGAAAAATGTTTATTCTTTTTGATTTGAAATCGAATTTTCGCCTATCAGTCGAAATGGCTCTTATTTTCATTCAAATAAGGCAAAACCAATAAACGTCTTTTTGAACGCCAAATTCAGAAGATGCATACTTTGATGCTCAAAATATCTTGATAAAAATCACCGAAGCTTTCAGCTAAACTTCTTGTTAAAATGCCTGAGCAAAATGATCAGAATACTTTTTGACTCTGATATCCATTCTTAATAAATGCCGTATAACATGTTATTCTTCTATTGTATTTTTAAATTGCAAATAATTTTCACTTCATTGACTCGATCAGGTTTTGTTAGTATTGGTGTCTCTACCATAGGTGGACAGCATCAAAATTCTGGGAGGAAAGGGCTGCATGCAAGGCTTTTCAAAGGTCAAAAATGGTCTTTAGAATGGTGGTATGGCGAAAAACACCATTTTTCGACGTTTCTCATCGAGCAATATTCATTGACATCGAAAATTGCGAAAAAAACAAAAACAAATTTCAAAAATTGGATTCTGAGGGATGGTATTTTGTTTCTGGGTGGAGGTATTTGGCCTTTTGAGGAGTGCACAGCTCCCATGCCCACGTGTGGTCTCTACCATCAAACTAGCTTACGTTTAGCTGCATCAGTTGCTTAAGCATCAGAACCCTTTCTGTTAATCTCGATTCGTCGAGTGGCGAAGCGATACGCCAAATTTCATTCATTTCTTCAGCCAACAGCTTTTCTCGGTCTAACATATTAGCAGGATCTTCGTCGATCGATCTGAAAAGATATCACCGTTAGGGCAGCGCCTAAATTGTTGGGGTGATCTGGAAGTCAAAACTTTTTTAGAACAATTCTTAGATGTTTAACAAAGGGTCCAGTCGTTGGCATCGAAAAATAGCGAAATAAACTCAAAATTCTATGGTCCAAGGATCTGCATGAGTTTCTTGATTTCTTGGGGCCCCACGCATGTGCATGTAGTACAAATTTTAGGCATGCACTTAGTAAAGGACCCGACAAGCAAGTGCGGGTCTGGGGTTTAAGGATTAAATGAAAAATTATTAAGGGAAAAATCAGGTGAAAATAAAAACAAACAAGTACAGAAAACCGAAGCTCTGCTATAAAAGTGCTTTTAATCGACTAAAATTATTAATTGTGGTACCTACCTGTAGTCCGTTTCATTCAGCTTTGAGTATCTTGGAAAAGTTTAAAGTGACTACAAAAGTGTTTCAAACTAGTCCGTTAATTTAGATATTCTACAGTATACCGAGTCATATAGAGACGTATTCTATAGTCAAGCTGCATTACTGCATCAAAATTTTAAACCACTCTTGTAGCCCGATTCTTGCGGATAAATTCAAAAGAAAACCGTAAAGTGATAATGAAATCGACTATTAGGTTTCACATTATTCTACCGATTTTATGTAAATTTTAAAGGTCATTTAACTCAAGTAAGCAGTCCCTAGTCAAACTCATAGATCGGACTGACCCTGGTCCAGATCAGCTGTGCTGTGATTCTATTGATTGCTAATGCTAACTATTCTGGAGATCAATCCATACATGGGCGTGGGACTTCGGGTTAAGGGAATGAGACTCCCGAGAACCTAAAATACCCCCAGAAGACCGCATTAGGCCAACGGAATTTTTTTTGGCATGTACTTTTCGATTTTCGCTAGTTTTGTTCCATCCAGACTTGCAGAATTCGGTTGTTTCCTAGGTTTAGATCAAATTTCTATCAAGAACACGTTTACGGCTATATGTACCTCTCGTAAGCATTTGCAATGGACTCCAACGAAGCAGCCTTGTTACTGCCAATGTCGCTCAAATCGCGCGTCGAGTTCATTTTGATCTGATTCAAATCGGCCGTCGTTTTACTCTGAACCATATTGGATCTACCCTTGATTTCGAGCAAAGCCCTACTGTCTTGATCGTGGCCAATTTTACTCGCTTGATGGGGACCTCGATGCAAACTTCGGCTTTTCCTAGCTCGATCATTCATTTTTGACTCACTTGGCCCAATTTAATGTGTTGAAAATTAAATCGGACCTAAATCCGAGCACAGAATTTAGAGATTTAAGATCAGGTTAAAGTCTAGCTTAACACGGCTCCAATAAGTTCTGATTTAAAACAAGCTTTAAGCCAACGCAGATTTTTAAACATACGACTAAACAACTGAACGCTGTCTATTTTGATCAAGTATGGGCTTAGGCTCTCGACTTAGAGCAGGAAATGCTGGGACCGGAGGCAGAAAACCTTGTCTAAAAATTAGCCAACTTTCTATACAGATACAGGATTGCTTCTCTAAACAGTTGCGAATATGATAAGTCCGGGCAAATACGGTATATTATAATCAACCATTATCGGCTTTTCTGCATTAATCGCAAAAAAACTGTTCCTGCGAATTCTTGATTCTACTTCATTGTGTCTCTTATCGATTCAGGTGGCCAGCTTTTTTGCTTAATACTATCATTAAGCTGACCACAATGAGAGACTACTGCAGCGGGAGTTCTTTCAACTTATGTCTATGTGCAATGTATAATATGCAAATTAGACGGACAAAAGAGAGTGACCAGCATTTTTTGCGCTACTCGACTATTCTTTTGTCAAGTGGGTCTTGTTTACGAGATAATTTTCGTGAGCAATTCCGGAGAAATAGGCTCTAACATAAAGCAAGTGCAGGGGAAAAATACCGGCATTTTCCTTATTCAACACAAAAGATAATTTCTTACCCCATTCTGCAGTCATGCAAGTTGCACAGCCTGCGGACAAATAGCTAATAATCCAAAAACGACTCCTTTTCATTTGAAACATATGCCGTGCTAGTTATTATGACATAAATAAATAACCTAGAATTAGGTACTCAACCAAATTATGGTCAGTTTCACATAAGTTAGAGCATAAATTTTAAGACTTTTCATCTACAGTTTGCCGAAAAATCACGATGTTATACGCAATGTCAGCTTATTGTCGGAGATTGTTTAAAAACTTAAGCTTGAACTTGTGTAAAACAGACTATGGTATCGAAATCATCTTTATGAAATCGATATCAGCAATGATCAAAATCAATAAATTTATTCCATACCGCCTAAGGATTGGTTTTTCCGGCTATAACTAGGGCATGCTGACTGCTGAGCCATAGTCTGAGACAAAGACGCACATCTTAACTGGTCTAACAGGAGTAAGTCAGTCTTAGACATAGATTTCTGAAGAGGGGTCGAAAATTGTACTTTTTTTGGGCCAAAACGACTTCCAAATCTGGTATTAGCGCTAAATTAGCGTTAAGAAACTACGTTATTACACAGTTTCTGGTAAATTTAAAACTCTTTTCCAGAAAATTTTCAATGTTCATCCGTTTTTGGCCTTCATTTTGCCTCATTTTCGCCACAGAATTTTTCAATTTCCAATTCTGGGGGTCTAGAGCACACGTGAGCGGGGGAAAGGGGGGGGGGTTGGGGCGACCCAGAAGGCCGAATACCCTCCTCCCAGAAACCAAAATAACCCCCAGAATTCAATTTTTGAAATTTTTTTCCATTTTTTGTTGTCAATGGATAGTGCTCGATGAGAAACGTTCATACGTGGGCAGCACGAATATTCTGGGGTGCAAGATTTTTTGAAGGTCAAAAAATGGCCTTAAAAACGGGGGTATGGCGAAAAAACACCATTTTTAGACGTTTCTCATTACCATTAACATCCAAAAATTGCGAAAAAAACGAAAAAAATGTTCAAAAATTGAATTATGAGGGGTATTTTGATTTCCGGGGGAGGGGGTGGTATCTCGGTTTCTGCGGGTCTGCATACCCCGTCAAATCCCCCCCACGACCAGGTGTGTAAACGTTGAAAATGGTGTTTTTTTTTCGCCAAATCACCATTTTTTGACCTTTGAAAAATCTTGCACCTTTCAGAATTTCGGTGCTGCCCACCTGTGCATCCGACCATAGGTGGGTAGTACCGAAATTCTGGGAGGGATGAGGTGAAAAAATTTCTGGGGGGTGAAAAAATTTATATAGGTCAACAAATGGTCTTAAAAGTGGTCGTATGGCGAAAAAACACCATTGTTCGACGTTTCTCATCGAGCACTATCCAATGGCATCAACAAATCGCTAAAAAAGCAAAAAAAATTCAAAAATTTAATTCTGGGGGATATTTTGATTTGTGCGGGTATTCCAACTTCTGGGGGAGTTCATACCCACTCAACCCCCTCTCCCCCACCACGCCCACGTGTGCATCCGACCCGTTAAAAAATACGACTATGCATGGAATAAGGGAAGTTTTGCAGGCCACTTTATTTTGGAAAAGCGCTTACAGTTAGCTAGCACGTTAAAATATAACCTTCAAATTGTTTGGTAGTTCAGACTTTAAATTTTCATTTAATAATTACGCATTTTTTATAAAAAGTCGATTACTCAAATTTTAATTCCTAAATCTGAATTTAATATATAAGATTAAGGAAGTTATTCAATTTCGTGTAAAAATTGGTTTGTGTTATCAGAAATCTGCGTGAATGACTTATTTTCCTCTATTATTCAATCGCCTTCATCTTTTCAGTAAATTGATATGAACACATACTAAATTCGCGGATTTCAAGAAAAAATCCAGGTAAAATTAAGGTATTTTCCGAATTTCTCGTCGAAATGTCATTTGGGTGAAAAAATAAATTATGCCTGACCGACTGACTCTATTTGACGAATTGATTGAAAAATTGTTCTAAAAAAGATTTTGTGCATTTCGCGTCTTTCAATGAATTTGTCGCATGGGCGATCAGAAAATCTAATGTTCCGGATCAAAAAAATGTTCAGAAAATCTGAGATGATGACTAAAGTCGAGAAATTCTGATTAAATTATGCAAACTAGACTGGGAAGTCTCGAAAACCACATTTACCGTTACGGCTGCAGAGGTGCAAAAGATTATTTGACACCCGGTGCTAACTTTGTTTTGCATATTTATGCTATAATTGTGTGTTATATTTGAGGCAAAGCACCAATTTAAGAACATTGAATGAAAAGAGCGAAATGTAGGAACCTACCATAAACAATTTACTGCACTCTAAAACAATAATCGATAGACAATTATCTACTTAATTATAATTTGCGTACTATGACCTTTGTACATGTCCCAATTCAATGCATATGGTACGCTAAGTAGAAAAAATTCTATTTCACTCAAACGGGCAATATTACAAATAACATCGTATTAATATAAAAAGTGGGTTCTCCACTATTTCCAGCTGAATCTCGCGCGGAAAAGTACACTCAAAAAATACAACTGGTAGGCGCATAAAAATTAATAATAGTCCTAATTTTCGGTAAACATAAAAAGTCTAAAAAATTTAAAATTTAATAAATTGAACAAAAATTAGTCAAAAAACTTATTATATAGCGCTAATGCGTTGAAAATTGACACTTACATAGAGCCAAAATTTAGCTAAAAACGCTTAAAATAGCATACTTTTACTATTTTTTGAAATACTGGCAATTCTGGGGGAAGTCGGTCACCATTTAGCGGGTTGTCAGCAGCACACGTCGGAGAGGCAGCCAAATTCTGTGGGAGTCCCATGAAGCAAATCGTCAAACTAGCAGCCAAAATTCGATTCTGGAAAGGTTTATTGTTTTGGGGGTCTTCCGAATTTAGAAACCTTGGGGGAGGATCCACAGTTCACACTCCTAGACTTCCACACCCATGTATGGCGAGCACCATACGTGGGCAGCAAGAAAAATTCTGGGGGGGGGGGGTGCAAGATTTTTTGAAGGTCGAAAAATGGCCTTAAAAATTGTGGTATGGCGATAAAAACACCATTTTTCGACGTTTCTCAACAAGCACTATCCATTGGCATCAAAAAATTGCGAAAAAAACGAAAAATTTTCAAAAATTGAATTCTGGGGGGGTATTTTGATTTCTGGGGGGTATTTTGGTTTCTGGGGGGGATGCATACCCCCCCAAACCCCCACGCCCAGGTGTGGTGAGCACTCATTTTGGAGGCTCAAAACCCCAACTGTCCAAGAGCACATCTGATTACTACCCAGTCATTCTGGCCCTGGCCCCGTAAACTACGATTCACGCTTGAGTAGTGCCTCGGGTCACCGAAGTCGGTTCAACCGTTGCCGTGTGTTTCTTGCCGAGCAAGTACTTGAAGAAAAATTGCCTAATTTGGACGTTCATGGTAACGTAGACGAATGGGGCGCTGCCGCACAGCAGCGTCGCTCCCGCCAGTCTTATCAGCGTTTGGACCTCGATCGACGAATTGGGCAAAATCAAATCGAAGCTTCGGGCTAATACGAATCCGAACGTGATCAGGCTCGTAATCAGGGCCTCCTTTAGCAACAAAACTTCCTTCCTAAATTTTCTTGTAGCCGACGAATCGCCCGAGGTCGTTTTTAGGCTCGAATTTTTGACCCGTTTAATCGTCGCCCGCACCGAAACAGCGTAAAACGCACCCATGACGACGAAAAACGCCGAGTACATGACGACGGCGGCCAAATCGCCGAATTCGGTGAACAGAACAACGACGTTTTGAACGGCCGCCGTCAATACGCCGGAAATTAGGCAAATTACGATTACTTTTTTCATTAACTTATCGTTGAATACGCTCTTGTAATTCTGAAAATGAACCGTGGCGTAAAATCGATTGTAGGCGGTGAAAGTTTGCAAAAATAGCAGCAAATGGATCAGGTAGGTCGAGACGGCTTCTAGAACGTCCGTCATTACGGGCGGATTTATTAGGCCGAAATAATTCAACGCCAAATATATGCAAATAATCAGCATTAAAACGTTGCAAATTCCGATAATTTTGACGAACACATAGTAAACGTTGTGGAAACGACGACGATTCAGGAAAACGGCGGCGATTATAATCGAATAGACGATCGAAATCAATACGTTCGATACGCAATAGGTGTGGAGCAAGTACAAGTGATATACTTGCGTTTGGTTTTTATCGTCTACTGCATCTAAATCTTCCATTATTTGATACAGAAAGCGAAAATTTCGATAAGAAAATGGCAAAGCTTGACTGGATTCAGAATATAACCTTAATATAGCGAGTAAGTATTATGAGAAAGTAATTAACGCCCGACGCAAATACCGATATATGCCAGCACAAAACATCGCAACTAAAGGCGCATTCATACTTCGTCCGACTCCGTCCGATTTGGTGTCGGAAAGCGAAAATTGACAAAACCGCCTCCGACACGCACCGACATGAGTCCGACATTATCCGACATCATGCGACACGCGTCCGACTTTTCTTTGCGATGACGTCATAATCTGTTTTGACAATGCGACTTTTTTGTCGGAACGGACAAGTTGAGTTGGTTTCAACTTTCGTCCGTCCGACACACATGGAATTTAAACCACAGCGTGTAGGAAGATTGGCGCAACATGTATCGCATTTCGTATCGCCTTGTTCATTTTGTACTATTTCATTTTTCAAGTTTAAAATTTTTGATTAATTTATTGCTCTGTACTAGTCGTATAAAAGCGCTGTGGCACATCGTGTCTCGTTTATTTTGTACTATTTATTGTTGCAGTCAATTCATTTTATTGTATTTTTCAGGTTTAAAATTTAATTAATTGCAAATGGCTAATGGCGATTTTGACGATGTTACTACGGAGTTATTAATCATTGCTGTTAAAGAACATCCATATTTGTGGGAAATAAGTGTAAATAAATTCATAAGTTTAAATAAATTGGCGCATGAAACGAACTTCGATACTTTCAGCATTTAATTTTTATTTCTGGAGGGGAGGGGTAAAAAATTTTTAAACGTCAAAAAATGGTCTTAAATGTGGTAGTATGGCGAAAAAACACCGTTTTTGAACGTTTCTCATCGAACACTATCTAATGGCATCAAAATATTGAGGAAAACACAAAATAATTTTTAAAAATTGAATTCTCGGGGAATATTTAGTTTCTGGGGTATTCTAGTTCTGGGGGGTTACATACCCCCAACCACACCTGGGCGTGGGGGATTTGGGGGGTATGCACCCCTCAGAAAACAAAATACCCCCGAAACCAAAAATACTCCCCATAAATTAAAAATAACCCCCAGAATTCAATTTTTGAAATTTTTTTTCGTTGTTTTTCGCATTTTTTGATGCCAATGGATAGTGCTCGATAAGAAGGGTCGAAAAATTGTGTTTTTTTCGCCAAACCACTATTTTTGAGGCCATTTTTTGACCTTCAAAAAATCTTGCATCCCCCAGAATGTTCTTGCTGCCCACTTATGCCCCCAACCCCCACGCCCAGTTATACAGACGCTGTTCGACAGAGACAATATAAATACATCAATGTTTGTTGCGCTGAAAATATTGATCTTTAGTCGGAAGAAGTCGGATTAAGTATGAATGAAAGTCGGATTCGATGTCCGATTCGACATCAACGACTACCGAATGTCGCATCCTTGGACGAGGTCGGGCAGGAGTCGGATGCGACTCTGCCCGACACACGTCCGACAGGATGCGCGACATGCGGTGTCGTCCGATGTCGGATCGGTTGAAATATGAGTGAGCCTTAACTCGTGCGATAGAACGAAGTTTGACATCAGTTGATAAATTGGATAGATTTAAATTCTTTTGTTTAAACTGTAGAAAAATTTTTAAATAGCTGTCGGTGGTTCGTGCGCTATGGCTTTTGGTTTACACACTATAATGATTTAGTTTAAACGCCGAATTCGGTTCTGTCATCAGATTTGCTCAGCGAACCGGTGAACAGGTATATAAGTTATTCCTAGGCAGCCTACTGTAATACGTTTTTGCATAGCAAAACTTCATATTGCTTATCAATTGCTACGCACAGTATCGTATTTGCTGCTTCAAATAAATCCGCTTTTATAATGGATTCGCGTCGACTCAAGAATTGCGATCCATGCACACAAGGTTTCGTGAAACAAAGTAGCATTATATAATAATATATAACAATATAATATTTCTTCATAATGAGTTCTTTGACCGAAGCAGTTGTCAAAAGGGTACCTACCTACCTGCAAACTTAGTACTGCGATACTATGCGTAAAATCTGGAGTTTACTCAGCATCAAAATGGGATGTAAAGAAGTCATCGCACCAAATAGAAAGCCGGTAGCCGAAATGTTTTATACTTCTGATAATGACATTTTCGTCATTTTCGTCTTTATCTAATACAACAAGTCTCAAATTTATCTTTTCAGCTAGTCCAGTTTGTAGCCTTTTTTTGGGCTACTCTGTGTAAACTTTTCTGACAATTAAAAATTTTGCTAGAAAACCCTGTCGGGTTTGACTTATTTTGTACTTTTTACAAAGGGCAAAAGTAATTGCATAGCGCATTTGTATGCAAAGTTTTAATTAGCTCCATAGAGCATGAACGCGACCTAAAAAATGAGAAATCGCGCAATAAAATAAATGAGACTTGATTCAGTTTGTACCAGTCATTCAGCCATTGAAACCATTATTTTCTTGCCTCATTAAAATTATCGTATGCATAGCGTACAATGTCGAAATTTTCCGCTAATACTTGTAAAGTTATAACAAAATAGCTAACGAACCTATGTTATGAAAAGATAAGAATAATATTTTTTGATGTTTCTGATTGAGCTCAATCTATTGGCATAAAAAATCCATTAAAAGCTGAAAAAATTCTTCTGAATATTTACATTTCGAATTCTAAGGTTTCTCGAATTCTGGAGGTCCATCTAGACCCCCGGCCATTAGAAGCACGATCTTCGTGGTATTGCTAAATTTGAAAGAAGCAAGGTCCCATATAAAAACAAAATCGTAGCTTCGCTACCATAATATACAGCATAGGAATTTGTAGGGTCAGCCCCGAATAACTTCTGAAAATTGCCTTTTCGAACTGAAAAATAATAGATTTATGTCAAAAAGTGTCTTAGACGTTTTGGACAAAGCTAGTTCTCTCCAGAATATAAAAACGCAATTACAAAAAAATCAAGAAAAATTACAATAAATTGAGCGAAATATAGTCAAAAAATGCGTATTGGAATATTTGACATTTTTGAATCAAAAATTGACTATAAAATGCGTAAAATAGCGCAGTTACAAGATTTTTTCATGTAAAATCGACAAATCATGGGGTCATAGCTGTTTTGAGCGGCTGTTAACCCTTAATCCTTCCCTCCTACGAACACGTATGTTCACTGCATTATAATACAGAGAAATACAAAGCAAGCTAGCCTTAGTTATTATTATTTATTATTATTACAAATATAGTTGTTAATATTTTAATTTTTAGTGTACTTATAATTATCATTTTTATGATTCTTATTACTATATGTATTACTATTATTATGATTATCATATTATTAGTACTATTTATCGAAATTAATGCCTTTTGCTGCTACATTGTTATTAATTTAACAAAATCAAGATGGATAGCAGCAAAGACAATACCAATGGATTAATCATGAGTTATTTTTTAAAAAACATTTAGAAGATGCACGTGTAAAACAAATTGGAAAGGTAGTCTAAATTTAAATATATTATTTATAATTTAACAAGAGCAAAATTTGACTTTTCGGCCGATGATCGAAGAACCGGATAATTCTAAAACTTCATGAGACTGGTCAGCTTTGCAGAGCGGATCTTCAACAATTACTTCCTTTTAATGTTCCACAATAACAGATAAATATGGCTGGATCCAGCCTGCGTGTGAGGAATTATGGGGGGTTCTAATTCCCCAGGATAAAAAAGGAAGGCAAAATGAAGGTGGCACATGGATACAAATGAAAAAAGTGCGTGAAAATATCCAAAAAAAACATCGAGTTAACTAAAGTTTTACGCTAATGAAGCATTTACGCGATTTTATTTCAAACTTTTTTTATCCATTTTAGCTCTGAAAAAACTCATAGGCTGGCCCTCGCAAAACCCGGGTATGCATTTTATCTAAAGTCTGCACCATACGTGGGCAGCAAGAAAATTCTGGGGGGGGGGTGCAAGATTTTTTTGAAGGTCGAAAAATGGCCTTAAAAAACGGTGGTATGGCGATAAAAACACCATTTTTCGACGTTTCTCATCAAGCACTATCCATTGGCATCAAAAAATTGCGAAGAAAACAAAAAAAATTTTCAAAAATTGAATTCTGGGGGGGGGTATTTTGATTTCTGGGGGGGGGGTATTTTGGTTTCTGGGGGTGCATACCCCCAAACCACGCCCAGGTGTGGTCTGCACCCATCCGGAAGGCCCGATGATTCAGCAGACCCCAAAATTAAATTTGTCTGAAAAAAGATGTTTACGTTTTACGCGATTTTTCGACGTCAATGGATAGAGCTAAATGAAAAAAAGTCGAAAAATAGTGCTGTTTGTACTTATCATAAGTTTTTCAGCAGTTTTTTACCTTGTAAAAAATTTAAACCCCTCCCCTAGAATTTGGTCGCTGTCCATATTCACAATTTTCGTATTTAAATAACTATTGAACGAACTGACAATGCTGCCGTAAAAAATTCCTGAATCACCAGCTCACTTTGGAGTACATTCACGGCAACAAGATTTGAAATGCTAACTCGTGTTCGAAATCATTTTAGGAATAAAGCAAAAAGTAGTATAAGGAAGAAGAAACAAGGAAAAAACATAGAAGGGAAAACTAAAAACGCAAATAAAAATGGAAGAAATAATCTTCATCAAGTCTGTCCGCTTAACTTTCAACGATCAATCAAGGTAATTTATTTTCCCATGATTTTTCAAAACGTCTATAGATAGAGTGGGGATAGATAAGACTTCTAGAATCCGGCAGTTCTTCCAGAAATTTTTGGCATTTTTTTCGCTATTTAAACGATTTTCGACCCATCGGACCCCATTGAATTTGGTAGCTGTCTCCGTGTATGTTCAAAAGGCCTTGTTTCGTTTCTCAAGTCATGAAAATTTGACGCTTAAAAAATCTGAATTACTTTATCTTCGTGAAATTAAAGAGTTTGAAGCAGAAATCCATTTTCCTGCTTTCTACCGGAATGATTTAATTTGTTTAATATTGTATAAGAAAAAATAGATCACATGGAACGAAAAACTTGATCCCTAAACTCCCGAATGTCAGACTCATTAAACGAATAAAGTTTCGTCTTATATATTCTCTTTTCGCTTGAATAATTGAAAGGAACCAGACAGTAATGGGCACCTAAGAGACCCCGACCTCTGCAAATCTTTAGGCACAATTAAAGTATTTTATAAGAAAAAACTTCTAATCAATTCCATTGAGTATAAAGTGCATTCTTCTAATTATTTTATAATAAATCTCCATTCGCAAGGATCCAGCAAAGTTTAAGATCATACTGTCACATATATGTATTAGTAAAAAAACCTGAACCTCACACATTAGAAAACTTGATGAAGTAAAATAGACAGGCAACAGTAAAAGATTTAACTTATTCTGTATACATAGGAAATTCATATTTTCATTTTTTAGATCGTACTTTGAAATAAAATAAAATATTAAAGTAAAATACAATTAGGCATATTCTTATTTGAATAAGTCTTATCAATCATTGTAAAATCTTATTTTTTCATCTATGATGACTAGACACAAAGGTAATAAACACTTCTAAGGACCTTTATTACTTGGAAACAACATTAATGTTAATACCAACTTGAAGTACAAAATAATTATTAAACAATAGAGAACTTTTTATACTTAAGCCACGATGCGAAGGTAACGACTTGAATTTTTATACAAAAAATTTCTTTATTAAAGAGGTTAATTTATTGGATAAATTTTTTAAAAACCAGTTTTTGATGCTTATGCATGTGTGTCTTTTTTCTCTTTATTACAAAAAATCGTTCGCGCCATGAAAAGAAGGGTTGCTGTAACAATAGAGTACAGAGGAGCTTAGTATCAGGGGCAAATTTATGGGCGGTCGGCCTCCGCCCTCCCATCGGCAAAAAATAGTTGGTGAGATAAGGAATAGACATGTGATTCGCACCGATTTTTGGCCGTCAGTGTTCACAATTTCTCAAATTTTTCGGGCGCTTCGCGCCGGATAATTCATACTAATGACATTGGTTGGAAACCATTTTTTGCTCAAGGACTATATTTTAAAACCATTCTAAGTGCAGAAACAGCCATTTCATCATTCTATTTTTAAGCATACACCTCTTAAATTTTCGACGTTCCGCGTCAAATGCCGCAAATACAGTGAAATCGAGCAGTAAATCAAGCTTCTAGAACCTATTTTAGCCTTATTTTTTCGAACTTTCCGGCGCTTCGCACCGGATTTTTCGCTAATATCAAACAAATTTAACGATGTAGTACAAAATTGTCGAAAATTTCAGGAATTTTTCGGAAAGCATGTTGCGTCAAAAGTGATTTTAAACAAAAGAAGACAACTTAAACACGCAAAAAAACTCTATTTCGCACGTGAAGGGCAAATTTTCGGACCTATTTTCGACTAATTTAGGGAAAGTTGGGGCACCGTCCCCTTCAAAAAAATTCTAGATCGGCCATTGGTAACGAAATATACAGTAATACATATAAACACATATAAGGGCTAGTATACAGATATAATATAGTCACTTAATAGCATTTTTTTAAATTTCATCGATTAACAAATCTTTTAATTTAGCTGTAATATCAATAAAACGAATACATTTCTACCAATGAAAATAATTCTTTATTATTCTGATAAAATATCTCCAAAGATCAACAAATTATTCATTCTTTTTCTAAATGATTTCTTGTCACCCAAATACAAGTATGTGATATTTGTACAAGGATATTTAAACATTTTCCTAACAAATTATTTGCTACGCTTGCCACCCAAAAACTATTTTCTGCATTAAATTGCAAATTATTCTTGCATCAAAATGATAGGAAAATTTTTGCCAAAGCATTTGAAGACGTTAACAATCTAAAAAAAGCATGAACATGTGTTTCAGTATCGTTCACTCCCTATAAATAAATCAATACTCGTACATACAAAAAGATGTAACATTTTGCTATCGACTTAATCGGTCACGAAGTTTGTAAAGCGTTATTTTTGAAACTATAGTATATATATCTCTAGCATATCCTTTAATTTCTTACGGAAAAATTTTTGCCTAGAATGAAATGGAGAATCAATCTCATTTAAAAATTCATTCCATTCGATTAAAAAGCTTTTTTATTTGCTAAATCAAAAGATTTCATTATAATATTTGAATAAAGAAAATTTCATCGAAATTTTCTCTGATCATAAACCGCACCTTCTAAATTGAATGGTTTGTGTCCATTGTCTTATTTATCCCGGAAAATCTCTCATTTTTTTCATATGGGCATGTCTGGTTCGAATTATGTATGTGAAACGCCAAAAGAAGAGATATAGATTTCAGGCAATATAAATCAATTTTTTGGCATTTTCAGTCCTTTGCAGGTGCCTGACATAAAAGAGATTTAAAAAGTAGATCTGATTATCAGCGCACTAGCAAGAAAGATGCTCCGATGGAACAAAAAAGACGAATAATATATTCGGGATTGTGGATTATTAAAGATGTAAAAATAGGGGAATAGAAAAAAGCTCACATATGTATATGCCAAAGTAAAGTATATTCTGCGGCCTGTAGGTTGAAATAAACTATTGAACCAAAAATTGATTGAAAAAGCAGCAACTTAGATATGCAGTAAGCTGTGAAAAATTAGATGAGAGTAAACCAGGGACCGGGTTTCAATAAGACAAGTTCCATCTTTAACTTAAGTCTGAACCTAAGTCGTTAAGTTCGAACCATCTAAATAGAGTTCAAACTTCAGATCATGCGCGCACGTACGCTATGATAGCAGTCAAAAATGCCGAAAAGAAATTATGAACCGTTGGATTAATAATTTAACTGCAAATATCACAGGATTTTCTGTTACAAAAAATTGGTCATTACCAGACATGCATAGCATGGGAATTCTGGAAGAGCAGAGGAGTGGAGCTAAAAAGTTTTTCTATAATTTTTTGAGCTCAAAAACGGTTGATACGGGTTAATAAAATTTTTGGCACTTATGATGATGCTGTTTCTAAAACGTAAAAAAACATACAAACAATTTCGAAAAAATATAGAGCAATTTGAATAAATTACACAAAATACTCGTATAATCGAATAATGAATACATACTGCGCGAAGCGCCGAAAATTTGGCACTTTGGAGCAAAACGATAGCTAAAAACGCTTAAAACAGCATCTTTCCAAGGATTTTTCTGGATAATCACGAATTCTGGGGGTGAGGTAAAAACTAATGTGGTTTGAACCCCCTCGTAGATCATGTTGGCCATCAAGACAATTTCACGCAGTCTTATGCCAAAACAAATTTTGACGAAAAGCCATCTTACACACGTTTTAAGAATTATTACAAATTGGAAATATTAAGATTTACTTGTAGTCTTGCATGGACTGCAGCCTAATTCTGTGGTCTAAATGGTGCTAAAAACTTGCAAAAATCGCAAAAAACATGCCAAAAAATTCAATTCTGGGGTCAATGGATTCTTGGGGGTCTATCAGATTCTCGATGATCTACCCCACGCCCTGCATAAACAACAGACATTTAATTGAATTTTAGTATTGGCTTCACGTTTGCCTCGAAATGATTGAATTTTCTTCAAACGATATTCCATCAAAATTTTTGAATTCACAATCTATGCTGAAACGCTGTCCGCGCCTGTCATTGAAACATTTCGTTACGAGAAAACCGAACTCTATGAGAGTTGCCGAGTTTTGGAGTAGTAGTTCTCAATCTAATTTAGATCACCGATGGTTTTTTAAGTCACAGGATCACCGTAGGCTGAAGTTTCACATTTCCTGATAATTCTGCTTAGTTAATCCGAAGTTAGATGTTAATTTTTTCATTTTTCTTTACATTTGTTACTAAATTGTGTAGAATTAAGATATTTATATTCGTTCCGGAGATGAATATGAAGCATATGCTAAATTTAGCATTTATGCCAAAAATATTTTATTAACTGGCTTTATTCCTTAACATAATCATGCATTTTCGAGAACTCTTAAACCCTTTGAACGAAAACAATAAAACAATATTTATTACAACCGAAGTGATGAAAAAATACTCGTACCAATTGAAGTGACTCAAGACAGCTCCGTGTTGTATTAAATATTTGCAACTTAAGTCGGAACTTAATTATGTTCAAGTTCAGACTTAATTCTATTGAAACCGGCTTATTCTTAAGTTCGGACTTTTAAGTCTGAACTTATAATTCTAATCAAAACCGCTAAGTTCAGACTTAACTTCTAATTTTGAACTAACAATTTTTTTCATATAATTTCGTGCATAAATTTCAAGAATTTTCATCAACAGTGAGCCGAGAGGTTACGATAATTATACTCGTGTATTAGATCAATGCTATTATTGCAATCTGTCGGTTTATTGTCTGGGATATTTTGAAACTTTATGCACGAACTTATGTGAAACAGACTATAAGTCTAATTTCAGACTTAAGTATATTGAAACCGGCCCCAGGAGAGATTTTTGCAAGCCAATTGAATGAAATAGCAAACATCGATGCATTCAGGACAATCACAGAAATTGTTGATTTGAAGCAGTAGAAAATGCGTAGGCTTACGTGAAACAGACTATGTGTAGGTACAATTGCATGCCCGCAACGGTCGTGTGCATAGGTGGGCAGCACCGAAATTCTGGTTGGGGGGAATTTCTGGGGGGTGAAAAACTTTTCAAAGGTCAAAAAATGGTCTTAAAAGTGGTCGTATGGTGAAAAAACACCATTTTTCGACGTTTCTCATCGAGCACTATCCAATGGCATCAAAAAAATCGCTAAAAAAGCAGAAAAAAATTTCAAAAATTGAATTCTGGAGGGGGGGTGTTTTGATTTCTGGGGGGGGTATTCCAACTTCTGGGGGATGCATACCCTCCCAAACCCCCGCCCCCACGCCCACGTGTGGTCGTGTGCACTAACGAACTGACGCCATGTTTTGCTTGCTGTAATGCTCATGATAACAAAATAAAACACCTTTTAATACAATTGCAGTTAGTTTTCTATCACTCAAGATACGAAGCAAGTCAGCGTTGCAACGTTGCAAGCAATTTACAAAAGTATACATTTTAGATTATGTTTATAGAATCTTATGTGAAGCATTGAAAATCATTTAAAGATGTACATTTTTTCAGAGGCCGCGGAATATACTTCGATTTTCTGCGTTGGTCAGAGAAAGTCTGATTTTTAACAGTTTTTGCGACTTTAGGCATATATGTACATGAAAGCTTTTTCCTAATCCACTCCGTTTACATCCTTAATAATCCGTAATACTAAGTACATTCGTCATTTTTGTTCCATCGGAGCATTTGCTAGTACCCTGCTTTGGATCAGCAGTCCAAGAACGTGGAAAAAATATTGTTCTGAAAATCAGCATTATCTTTTTTTAAAGTAAATAACCTTACTTCATTTAAACAGATCAGGGCCCGGTTTTACTAACGTAAGTTCGGACTTAGACTCAAGTCGGACTTAAGTCGAACTTCGTTAAGAATAAATTTAAGACCGTTTTACTAAAAATTCGAGTCTGACTTAAGTCGAACTTAAGCCATACTTAAGTCGGACTTTTAGTCAGACTCAAGTCTAACATAAGTCTGACTCAAGTCAGACTCAAGTCTGCATAAAATCTATCAAAAGCATATTACAGCAATGATCTAAACAAATTACACACAAATTCCTTGCTTTACAGCAAAGAGTGCATTGTAAAAGAAAAGAAAGCAAATTTCGCGCCATATTTTGTTTTGTTAAATTTGGCTTGCTGTCTTTTGATTTTGGCCGTAATGTCTTTTGACGCTAAAAAACGAGGTATAACTTGGATTCCGAAAGAAACTCAACGTCTAAAAGAACTTTGTCTCGGTAAGCGAGATGTCCTCGAAGGAAAACATAATACCTGCCGGTGCTCAGCAACGAAAAAAACGTGCATGGGATGATATTTTGAACGATGTGAACGCGACATTTCCAGAGCAGCAAAGCAGGGATTTACAGGAAATCAAGAAAAATGGGCTAACTTGAAAAGCAAGGCCAAAGGCGATAACGCAGATATAAAGAAATCGGCCTCCTGGAACCGGTGGTGGACCACCGGCTTCACCCGCTTTCTCAAGACTCCCAAGCATACGTGGGCAGCAAGAAAATTCTGGGGGTGCAAGATTTTATGAAGTTCAAAAAATGGCCTTTAAAATGGAGGTATGGCGAAAAAACACCATTTTTCGACGTTTCTCATCGAGCACTATCCATTGGCATCAAAAAATTACGGAAAAAAACAGAAAAAAAATTTTCAAAAATTGATTTTGGGGGGTATTTTGATTTCCGGGGAGGGGAAGGGATATTTCGGTTTCTCGGGAAGGGGGTGCATACCCCGAACCCCCCAAGCCCAGGTGTGCTCTCAAGATATTATTGCGGCATACAAAAATTCTGACAGTTTCAACGGTACGAGGGAGGCATAGATTCGGCATTGGAGGAGGAACCTCACGGATTGTAAGCTAATTTTTTGTGATCTAAAGATGTGCATCTTGAAAATATTTTAGCTATGCAAAACCTTTTGACCCTGTGGCTATTGAAGTGACTGAAGTTGATATTTTTGAAACGTTTTTCAATAGATATGTAAAAAAGTAAAGGTGGTGCTAAAAACTATCCGCCCATGAGCGCCTGCAGTTCTAAGCTTTAAACCCTCTGCCGCCAAGCCTTTAATTTTTGTTCAGTTATTTATTGCTAAAACACGTTTAAGTAAAACTCGTTTTTTCTGATCTACATAAAGGATTTGAAAAAATTCATTATTTTTTCAATATCTGAAGCCGAAAGTTCGGCTTAAAAAAGTTAATTTTTGGCTTCATAAAGCGAACTTTAAAAATAGGGATACACTGTTGGTCTCTGCAGTGGTTCTATTATCCTAAAAGGAACATGAACATTCACATAACTACTGGGTGTAAAGAACACTTACACTCGGATTCGTAATCCTCACGTTATATGAAGCACTTTGAAAAAAATTAAGCTTCTGCAACGATATGAAATTAAAGTTAATGTATCAGTGTTAACTTAACACAACTACTGCTTGTAAAGAAAACATATAGTCAGATTTGTAATCCTGACCTTACGGGACATTATTCGAAGAAAATTCTAATTTTGCATCACTCTGGAAGCAAAATAAATTTTTAGCTTAAACTTTGCTCACTAAGAATAAATGAATAGTTCAAACTTTATACAACTACTGGAGTTAGAGAAAACTAACAATCAGATTCGCGATTCTGATGTTACATAGAATGTTTTGAAAAAATTAAGCTGTTGCAAGGCTCTAGAACTGAAGGTAATTTGCAGTGTAAACTTTACTCGACCACGGAGTGTAGAAAAGATTCAGTCGGATTCGTAATTCTGCTATTACTCTGATATTACGATCAATATCTATGAAAAATTAAGTCTCCACAGTGACCTGAAAACAAATAAATATTCGATGTAAACAACTTTGCACAACTGTTGAGTGTAAACAAACGCACCCTACTGGCATATTACGTTTGATTTCTGGTACATTTTTAGACACTCTTCACACTCCCCTTCAAGAAATAATACAATATTCAAAAAACAAAAAATATGCTATCTAGAAAATTCCTTCCTCTTCGATGCGAATTCATTAAATGGTTTGAGGCTTAAATATTGAGTTGTTAACAAGCAGTCGAAAAAAACACCAAAATTTGCTATATGTTAAAACGTTACGCTAAAACGTTACACGCTCGTAACAAACTCGGTATTGAGTGAAAACTAGAAAAGGGCCACATCGAGTTTTTTCATTAATTATCTTTTAAATAAAAGCACCTTCTAGATATGTTCCGTTATAGCTGTGAGGGGGCATATATTGGGGGTACCAAGTATATTATAGACACGCGCTAACGTGCTAAATAAGATAACATGGCCAGAAAATTAGGCATCACGGATGTTGGGAAGAGGGTTCACTTCATGTGCCTAGACAGCTTAATTGACCCGAAAAAAGTTTAAAAATTCTTTTGAGCGTTAGAGTAATGCGTGTGTAAAAGCTTGAAACATGAGTTGTTCTAATGTATTCGAAAAAAGCTCAGA
>JAVLUZ010000144.1:861619-874119 GCA_036768485.1 Mermis nigrescens
AAGTTATGTATAACATTAATTATTTTGAAAATTTAATGTTTCAAAAGGGAGGAAATAATATTGCAATATAAAATTATTTGCATTTAGCAGATATATCATTATAGATGAAATAATCATGATATACTGAAAGATTAACTGAAATATTGATATCATTCATGTTATTGATACTGTTATTGCTTGTGGTCTTGGCGATGTTGTTAGTAGTATGATTTATGTCTTATGATATGATATATCATAAAAATGAATGTAAATTTTAAAATGACCAGTATTGTTGAATTTTTAGTCAATTGAAATTAGAGCGATGCATTTCAACTATAAAGTAGCAGAAACTGAAAAATTGGTAAACGATATGCTTAGCATTGGTGGTTGTATCACGCGTGGATGTCGGGAGTGAAGATCGGAACCCAGGGCTTTAAGAGCGTGCTATAACATTCAAAATTAAATTTTCGAAAGTTTTTTCGTTTTTAGCGATTTCTGATAAAAACTAGTGATCTTCTACTCTGTCACCAATTTTTGACCTTATTGTTCTAAAGTATTTTCCTCTCTGCCACAATACATGGGCGGCAAAGAAATTCTGAGGAGGAAGGGCTAAAATCACAAAAACAAAAAAATCGCCAAAAATTGCCAAAAATGTTAATACAAATAGAATTCCTGAGGTCTACAGTAATCTGCGGGAGGTTCGACTTCCGCGGGGGGTGTTTATCCCCTCAGACCCCCTGATCCTATACGTGCTCGCCTACTGTTTTCGGTCTTTTTGACATTCGACACTTTAAAGGTAAAAATGCCAAAAATTGAAACGGGTAAAAACACCCTGGTCGAAGTTTCTCTTCGTCAAGCCTGTCCATTGACATTAAAAATCACAAAAGAATATTTCTGAAAATTCATTTCTGGGTGATCAAGAATTAAATATTTTCCTATACCCACGCGTGCCTCGCTTAGTGCTCTTGTTTAAAAATAAGACCTTAGAAAGTAATCCGCTTAGCGGATGAAAAATTACATTTTCTGCGCTTTCCAAACCTTCTATTTGCCGCTTTTGCTTCCGAAATTGTTTATAAAACAAAAAATATATAAATGATTATTATATATCTAAAACTTGAAAAGTAAAACTTTTTAAATCTATAAGCAGTTTTATAAAACATGGCATTTACGGTAAAAATCTAAAAAAAACTAAGGTGAATCGGGCGATAATATTAATTTTAATCAAAATAGCGGTAGAAAAGTTGGGATTCTTAATTACTATGAATCGAATAATAATTAAAACTAATAAACTATAAATTTCTTATAGATAAAATAGAAAGCGACACAGTCGATTTTTCACAACCGGCGAGAACATCCGCATATAAATGATAGTTTTATTTAAATTTAAAAAAAAATTAATTTATAATTTTTAATAAGTAATTCTAATTTTTACCTTCCTAATTTTTTTATAGACAAGAATAACCTGGTCACCTTTGCTCCAATCAGATCGTCCCACGCCTGGGGATCAATGCCGGAGCTTTTTAAGAACGAATCAGTTTCAGGAGCCTGAATGGCCGCCGTCACATTGTCGTACTTTTTGACGACTATTTTTTTATTGCAGTCGAATTTTTCGCCGTTGGCGGTAATTTCCACTTGTCCGCCAACCTTTTCGTGCAATTTTTCATTCGGAGATTTACAAACATCGCAGTAAACGCATGAACATTAAATATTAAAAAGATATTTAATACTGAAAAATTTTTAAAAAACTAAACATCAAATATATTGAAAAAATTCTGCATCCAAAGATAGTATGATTAATTAGGGGTAGCGGACACATATAGCGCGGGTAGGAAGGTCTAAAACCCAAGGTTTAAATGGCACACCAAGACCCTCCCACTGTAGAAATTGAATTTCCGAAATATTTTCGTTTTTCCGCTATGTTTTGATGTCAATGGAAAAATTCTAAAGAAGTTCAAATTTCAAAGAGAATATTTTTTTAAATTCATACAAAAATCGTCAAAAATACTGTTTTTGCCCTACTATTAATTTTTGGCACTTGTTTTCGTTTAAATGCTGACAAAATCAGATCCCCGGCACTCTTAGGCGCTGCCTACATGTAAGCCGTAATGAAAAATATTAGAAGCTAATATACCTTACAATAAAACCATTTGAATGGCGTAATACTGCGTCCACTTAATAAATTAATCATACAAATTAATAACACAATGAAAAAATATTAGAAAATGATGTACCTAATAATAAAACCATACGAATGGCTTAATAATGCGTTCATTTAATAAATTAATCATACAAATTATTAATATAGTAGTATACGGTTTTGCTTGATCATGCTTGTTCATGGATTATTTCATACATATACATTTTCATACAATTTCTTCATTTGTTTTGCTTCTTGTTCATTCTGCAGAAGTTAGTGCAAACTTCAGAATTTTTGCAGTCTTTCATTTTTTTCGGTACAGTCCACGATTTAGCCATTCGATCAATGAAAGATCGTGGGTTTCCAGTATCTAAATACTTGTGCTACAACAAAAAAATCTTGAATAGGTTTACGCAAGTTCATGGGAAATTTCAGTCAAAAGGCTATTACCATGAACCGAAGCCTCCGCATCCGTCTTTCGATTTTTCGCACGGCATTGGCTGCGCCGACGAGCTGTTTTCATCTCTGGCGTAAATAAAGAGTGGGCCACTGAATACTTTGTGGACAATGACAGGGCCAGTTAATTGATACCAGCCGTCGCCCCGTTTGTAGTCGGGTTTAACTTGAGACGTTCGTGAGCTCGGAAATTCGATCAGATTGCCGACTGAATAAAAAAACATGTCGAAACTATCCAGGCGAATCTACATATTTTGAAAAGCAACGAAGAAATTGACAAAAAGGCTAGAATACTCACCAGGCATGCATGTACAGGGTGTTTGGGGTCTAGACCAGACATGCACGCGGGGATTGGGGGTCTAGACCATAGGTGCACAGTATGGCCGATCTGGTGGCGGAGTCAGCCAGTCTGAGGCGAGGGAAGGGGTCAAAAATTGAGCTTTTATTTGGGCCAAAATGGCCCTGAAACTGGTATAAGCGCTAAAATAACGTTAAAAGTACGTTCTGGTCAAGTGCGTTTAAAGAAAACTTTCAACTTCAATCCATTGTTGTTGGCTCTTCATTTTGCTTCATTTTCGCCGCAAAAAGCTGCAGCATGTTTCCATTCTGGGGCTCTATACCACCCCCCCCCCAACTATGGCCCCTACGTGCGTATCTAGTCCAGACCCCTCAGAATGGAAAACTGAGAAATTTCCTCTGGAAAATGAGGCAAAGTCAAGGTAAAAACCAGATGAAAATCGAAAATTGTCTGCAAAAGTGCTTTAAATTGATCATTAAACTGTATTATCGTCGTTATAACGCTACCTTGGTGCTTAAACCACGTTCGAGCTCGTTTCTGCCCGAAAAAAAAACACAATTTTTGAACTCACTTACCCAAGTAGGCCATGCTGTGCATATGATAATTACGAATCGCAAATTTGGTGGGGTTTAGGGCATTTGGAGTTATGGTCCACATGGGTAAAAGGGCGTAGATAGCATTCTTAGGAATTAATATGGGTTCGAATTATGCCGATTAAAAATTTAGAATTCAGTGATTCTAATCTAAATTTTTACTTCTGATTTTAATGTTTATTTAAAATCATTGGGTTTTCTTTAAATATAAGATTTAAATTGGTTAGATTGAATTATATAATTTTTTAATTTATTTATTAGATTTTATTTCAAATTTTATTTTACATCTGAATTCCAGGAAAATTCCCGTAGAATCAGGGATATTCCCACAATTTAGTTTTTGGCGATTTTTCATGGTTTTTGTTTATCGGAAACCCCGACTTGTTTACTGTCCATGCAGAATTTGGACCCTCAAATCCTGAAAGAACATCCCTCCGTAGTGCTCAGGGTTTTATTTTTTAAGTTTTATAATTTGTTTTCATTTTTTGATATCAGGATAAAAGATTGACGACGAAGGCCGAGAATGTGGTTTTGTTTGACCTATCGTCGATTTCGCTCCTCTGCTGACCTCAAAAAATATTTGACCCAACAGGCCATGAATTTACGCTTTGCTAACGGATGATCTTGATATTCCCAGAAGAAGTAAAGAGACAAGTTTGAGCACAGGAGCATTATTTTTTCACGAAAAATTAACATCAAATACTAATCGTTAATTAAGTTGGTTTCGGTGATTTCTAAGACAATTTTTCTAGACTATTTTAGCTCAATTTTCTGATTTTTCACTGCGGCCCGGACCGCTAATTTGGGCTGGTTCCAAAGGCTAGCCATGTGCACCCTTAACGCCTGGAATAAATTGAAAACATACCTACTTGAAAACATAGTAAACGAGAATCGAAGCGTTTCCATAATAATTTACTACAGAATTTTATGTAAATAAGGCACGTAATTATTTATAAATTAAGTCTCGTAGTAAAATCATGGTTTTTTCAAAAATTTCGATGATTTTCTAGGGCAGGTGTAGCCTTCATATATGAACTTGGGTGGTCTGCATAACACATGAGCGTTGGGGATGGAGGATCTAGACTGCATGAACCCGCAGACCCCCTCAAAAAAAAATCGATACAACCCGAAAATTAGAGTTTTGCATGTTTTTTCGGGATATTTTATCAGTTTTATACCTCTCAGACCCCAGAATTCGGCTGCTGTCCATCATAGTCTAGACCACTTACTTCACGATCCATAGAATTTTAAACAGACTTCAGAGGTCTCCTTGATTACGTAATCTAAATTTTGTTTGTCGTTTTCGCTGAATTATTATGCTATTAGATAGATCTCGACGAGATACGTCCAGAAACTTTTGGCTCTACTTTCAATTTTTGGCACTTTCTGATTTTAGAAAATTCTTTGACACACAATTCTTCGAAATTTGAGCGCCAAGCATGTGTAATTCCACTCTTTCTTTGGACCTTCCTCTCTTTGTCAGACTCGGGATCATAAATGTACAGTATGGAATTTTTGGGGTCAGGCCCAAAAAATTTTATTAAAAAAGTGCCTTTTATGGGCTAAAAACGAAGTGCACACGTCAAAATGGTGTTTTTGACGTTTCAGACAAGGCCCGTTCTTTTTAGAACAAAAAACATGAAAAATTTCTCGAACAAATTTGAAAAAATCGAGTAAATTGAACGAAATATAGTCGAAAAATGTGTATACGGCGCGGCGGAAAATTTGAGAGTTTTGAGTCAAAATGAGCTAAAAACGCTAAAAACTACACTTTTTACAATTTTGGGAGGTCGCGGTCATTCTGCGGGGGCAGTTGCCATTTTGGGGATGGGGGTCAAAACGAGATTGAATTGTCTTATCTCTTCGAACGTTCCACCTTTTCCAAAGTCCCAACTCTTCGAATGTCCTATCTCATCGAATGTCCCAACTCTTCGAAATTTCCATCTCTTCAAAATGCCCAATCTCATCGTATGTCCCATCCACACATGCACAGCTTGGGAATGCTAAAGGAGGGGGGGCGGAATCTTAAACTGCCTCTAGGGCCTAAAAATGCCGAGTACGCGTCAAAAACATCGTTTTTGGTCGTTTCTGACAATGCTCTATTTATCTACAGCTTAAAAACATAACAAAATTTATAAGAGAAATTTTAAAAAGCCGAATAAATCGAACAAAAATATAATCATAAGGTTAGTGTATTTGCGCCAAGCGCTGAAAATTTGACACTTCTGAGCAAATATTTAGCTTAAAAACGCTTAAAAACACCTTTTATTCTTAGGAGATTTCGGGAAATCGCGAATTCTGGAGGGGGTGGAATGTCTTTTTCTGTGGAGTAGTTTTCTGGGGCTGCAAACCTCTTGAGAATCCTTGTTCATCGCACAGCGATTCATGCTACCTCTTTTGCGTGCTCCGCTTTTTTGTCTTATTTTCCAGCTAAGATAATTATTTGATACGTGTCCGACATGTGAAGCTCTATGGGCATTGACAGACTCCTGATTCATTTTTTTTAAATGTTCTACTGAGAAATTAGCTATGTTTCTGAAGACCATGGCTGCCGTGGCATAAATAACTACGTCAGGATGATATGATGCAGATGCAATTACAGTGTTTCTCACATTACAATAAGATTTGTGATTTTGCTGTCATAGGCAGAATTGACGAAATTATAATGCTATTTAATTTTAAAAAGGTGTATTACAACTCAAAATGAAATAAGGGGTGTGATGCGCCTCCTGAATTGTAAAACATTTGGAAATCTGAGATATAATGAAAACTAAGGCATGATAAACAACGAAGCGCAATTCAATCATGAAAAGCAAGATAATTGCTGAGGACAAATTCATGTCTAACAAATCAGACGCACAACATATTATAGATAAGTTTGAATTTCAATCAACAGAATATCGAAAACGTTCGTTACATTCGAAGAGGTTGGACGTTCGAAAAGGTGGGACATGCGATAAGATAAGATATTTTTTGAGACAATTATTTCATTTTGTGTCATTATTCCAAGAAGTGGGGACGTTCGAAGAGGCGGATTTTCTGTCTTAGTTAATTTCATATTACGTCACTTTGCGAACACCTGTGACGTTTGAAGAGATGGGCCCGAGGAAGTGTGACCATGACGTCAACCCCATCCCAACCACCCCCAAGAACACGTATGCTCGGGATGCATAAATCATGCAAGCGGTAGGTTTTGAGCTTCGTTTTAAAGTTCTAAGCAGATTTGAGGGCCACAATATATAAACTAATTTAGCACTTTTTTGGTACGTAACCATTCCAATGCTACGTATTTATAAATATTTGAATATTATTTTGCCATTATTTTGTTTTTGTTATTTTCCTCAGCTTAACAACTATCTTTAAAGTACTGACTTTTCGAGCACGGTTGGTGTTGAATAACTTGGCGCTTTCCAGCCTTTTCGTGCGCTCCGATAAAACGCAGGCGAGTTGTAAAATAAAGAAAAATGCGGCCAGGGCGTAATTCATGCTTTGAATCAAATTTCTATAATATTCAATAATGACTGTTCTGAACTTAAAATTTAATCGCATCAAACGAAAAGTAATCGCGGATGAATAGGAGACAATACAAACGCCTAAATTCTGGTGGTGGGACTGGCTTCACAAACTTTTAAAGTTCATTGTGTCAAAAACTCGATGATACAGGCGAAATACTCCATTTTCCGTCATTTTTAATCGATCATTATTGAATGGTATTAAAAATCATAAAAAGCGAAAATATTCTTCGAAAAATTGAGAGTCCTTTGAATTCTACACCCCATGCCTATGTGTAGAGTTATCATTTAATATATCCGAATTGGGAGCAATTTATGGACCTTTTGTACTGCTGTGGTTTTTTTATTTATCAAATTCTTCCTAGTTTTTAACTCTTTCTTGCTCGTCCAGGTTTTTGTAAAAATTTAATCAAATATCATTGTTCGTTTTCATAGTAGTTTTCATAGCAACACAAGCAACAAAAAAATGGAACATATTATCGCTCGTGCTCCAAATTATTCCAGTTTGAATAGAGCGAATTTGCTTGAGAAAAAACAATATTCGAAAAATGAATTGAGGAAAAACTTGCAGCCTAAAGAGTGCTTACCTATGTGAAAATTTTTTTAATCTTACTCCATATTTCAGCCTGTAGTCAACATATATTTTGCCTATTCTTCAGATTACACACAATTCTTTTCATCATAAATTTATCGATGCTTCATATATTCGACTTAAGAGAGGCAGTAAGTTAGAGTAGGCTAAAGGTCTAAGTCAGGGTCGATGATTTCGATAGAAAAAGAAGATATTATTATCTTTTATATCTATCAACTACGCCGAATACTATGGAAAAATTTTACGAAATAATTAGTGAAATTCTTCTAATATACGATTATCATCTGCATTATAATAATTACTATTATCATCTGCATCACACTGTTTGAGTTGGATAACTTTTGATAATAATACATAAGCGCGTAAAAACACTTCTTGACATGAACTGATATTCTATTTAATTTAAAACAATCATTTGCAAGAATTTATTTTCTCATAAATGGCTGAGGATATGGAGAAGAAAAAGCAATATTGTCTTATAGTTAATAAAAGATTAATTCAGACTTGCTTTTTGATACAACCAGTGTTTTTTTTTGTACTCGGCAAAGATTTTCCCTGATGTTCCAAAAAGACTTTTCGGGATCGTTTTTGTACATGTACAAAGATTTTTTTTTTGAGGACAAAAGTTGCAAAAAAAAGGTCTAAAATTCGCAAAAATTGGCGCTTAGCGCCAAAATGAGCAATTGTGTGTTCGATATACCTTCATACTGGCAGAAATTGCATTTCAAAGAAAATCAAATTTTTCGGCGCTTTGCGCCGTTTTAAGACGATTCTTAATGATTTTTGCTCTTAGGAGACCCAGGAATTAGCTAAAATACACTACCAAACGTCGAACAACTCTGTTTTTACCACACTAAAATCGCTACTGTACCACATTATAATACACAAAAATTTGCATGTACAAAATGTACAAAAGACTTTTGGGGACCATCTTTGTACATGTACAAATGGACCTTGTACAAAAAAAAACACTGGACACAACCATTAATTCCGATTTGATTCAAAACATAGGTGGGAAGTAAGTCAGGTATTCATTATTTAAAAGCAAAAATGTATTTCGACTTCCTTAATTTATTGGTTTTTTTTAATTTAAAATTGATTTATTCGAGATAAAAATTTATTGTGCCTGCTAGCACATATTAAAGTCAGGTACGAGTGAAAAATTAATGCCGAAAATGATCAGGGAAGCTAGAAATAAGCCGAAGACTGCTCAAGGCAATAATGATATCAATGCACAGAATACGAGTTAAAAAGTAAACCAGTCGCGGTGGTGCGAACGTGGTTAAATTTCCAAAAAATCATCTCAATCAACACATCCGGATCCATCGCCCAAAAAATTTCGTTTTATGAAACGTGTTCGTTACTGGTTTCTAACCGACGCACGTAGTACGTGTCAATTAAGCGCACATAGGTATATCGCATTCAAAAAATAACGAGAATTAAGTGATTGGTGTAGAATAGGTAGGACCTTAAAATTCGTAAGGGCATTATTTTGCCCAAAAAATTTCCCACGCATTAATTTTTTCACCGGTGTTTACACCAAAAAAGGTTACTTTCGTCCGTCCGCGGTAGTCGTAAAATTGTCACGAGAAAAAATAACTCATTCAAAAAAGAATCTAACCCACGTCATTGCACTGTTAACGAGCACTTTAAAACAATGGCAATTTGCTTTTTTCATGAATTACCTAAGGTTTTTGTTTCCAAGATCACTATTGCACAATTTAACATTTCAACATTCCTGAGATAGAGCAACTATGTTGGAACGTTTAAAACGCTGCGAAAATTTCTGCAATGGAAAAGCTATTAAAGTAAATTAAAAAATTGCAAGTATAATTACTATAAATTTTTTTGGAAAATCAAAAAATTTTAATTGTCATGAAAAGTTATAAATTAAAATAAGCTAAAATTATTGAAATTATAAATTATAATGGTATTCTTCAAAATTATCAAAAGGCATAAAGTACTGTATTGATATTAAAAAAATGTTATAACTCGTGGAATTTCATATGCAAGGCATAATTGAACTTGTGGACAGCAAGTAAAGAGAAAGGCGGAGTCGATTGAAGATAAAACCTGAGATGTTTACCTTCACTAAGCTGAAATGGCACAAGATAACGACATTAGAATTGAGCAAAGGCCCACATTGCGATTTCATGCTTTTCAAATCACCTTATATACACTTCAAAGATTTTAATTTCATCATGTTTTAACCTTGAACCATATAACTATATATGGAAGGTTAAGATTCGAATCAGGGCGTCCGACCATTTTCAAAGCTAAGAATAAAGTCAACGATTTATTGGTAGGAGCAATAACACTCTATTTTGACATTTTTTATCAAGTTTTGTTCCTTAAAATAAAAGGCTAAAAATAAAAATCCGATAAATTAAATTTAAGGACGTGTTGGGGATTTTCATGACTGACGGATTCGATTCAACCCTTACTGATGTTAGCATCATCATGTAAGTTTTAATTTTTCAATTTTGCTCAAAGATCAAACAGCCAAAAAATTATACTATCGACCAAAAATAATTTTTCGACCTTTATCAGAGAGCTCCTCCGCTAGATCACCAAAATATTACGAAAATAGCTAATTGAAATTTGTGCAGGTAATGTAAAGTCAATTTAATGGGTCTTCATGCTGAATTCCCAAGCCCCTCCTTTGAGAGCCCCACGCCCATACATGATCTTGAAGAGGGTTTGTGATTCCACACTCTAGAGAAAATTTAACCCTTTCCCCAGAAATGTTTTAACCCCTCCTCCTTATCAACCGGAATATGCTCATGATTTTTCGGAAATATTCTAAAAAATCTCATAGAAAAGGTGCTGTTTTAAGCGTTATTGTTACATATCTGTTTGCTCAAAAGTGTCAAATTTTCGGCGTTCTGCGCCATAGACTCATTTTTTGAGTATATATTTTGTTCAATACAATATCTGATATTTAATCGAAATTTTTCTATGTTTTTACGCTACGCTCTGGGGAGATGGGCATTGTCAAAATCGTCGAAAAAGGATGTTTTTCACGCGTATCCATGTTTTTCAGCCCTTAAAACATTCTGTAATTTAGAGCCCCCAGAATTCCCATGCTAAAGTGTGTCTGTCCATGCCCTTACTAGGTTCGTTAAATTTAATGGTGTCCTGCAGGTCACTAAATGATAATTTGCCTTCATTCAATTCCTACAATACGTTTGAATAAAGTCAGATTCAATCAAGCGTCTTAAAAACCAAATACTTAATTGCGAAAAAGGGTTTGAAAGTTCCCGGAAACGTATAAAAAACTGGCTCCAATTCCTGATTTTATATATACTACACGCAGTAAGATTAGCCCAGGCGAACGTTTCCAGCGATAGGTCATACCAAGGCTGAATTATGAAATTTGACGCAGACAGGCAAGACTAAGTTCTCATATAAATTATCAAGAAAATGTCACTATATACCATAAATTTGTAGCAACCAAATTCTGGGGTCCGATGGTCGAAATTGGCCAAGATAGAACCAAAAATCAAATTCTGGGTCTATGGATTTTCCGGGATGTAAAGTGGTCCGCCGGATTCTTAGGGGTCCCTGACCCGACCCCCACGCCCATGAGTAGTATATACTGCTGTCGTTACAGAGGTAAACAATACTACGAAAACTTTTGATACAACCTCGTGTAAATAAACCACCTTAATTAATAGTTGAATCAATCATTAGTAATCAAACAAATTCATTGGGTATCAGTTTATGCTGTAAATAATAAATCAATATATTCGTTTTTTAAGACTTTGAGATTTAAAAAATTTTTCAAAACACTTCGGAGCATTCAAAATAAAATGGGAAAACAAAAAATAGCACCATTTAGGCTACTAAACCGTCGTTTCACGATCATACACATCGTGTTCGAAATTTACGCGCCAAATAAACTATCGGGGATCGTTGTTTTCATTCAACAATAAGAAGTTTATTTTTATTTTCGCATTTAGTAATCCAATTTGTTATTTTTAAACGACCGGCATCCGGTTTGTATCCGGTTTATTGCAACTTCGAAGCGGAAATTACGACGTCGTTTTTTATCGAATCAAATTTCGACGACGAAAAATCGAATTTCGTCAAAACTCGTCGACTGACTAGTTTTTCGTCAACTCACCGATGCGTTGAATTTCGCCTTTGGACCGAAAAAATTTAGCCAAAAAGTGCTGCAATTTTACGAAGTCGAGAAAATCGAATTCCTAGTGGCACTTGCAAAAAAAGAATTCATTCAAGTTTTTGAGTGATGTAATCAATAATAGCTCGGCACGCACGTGTCTAGAATGTCTTGGGACAACTGGTTGATTGCCAAAAATTATACTTCTATATCTTACAAAATTCGAATTGCTAAAATTAAATTCAAATTGAAATAGTGGCATTGAAAATCACTCATATAATTACACAATCGTTGATTAATCACCTTATTGAGCATTTCATTCATTCATTTACTTATTTATTTATTTTTTTCACGTGATTTTATTTTTTGTTTCCTGATATATGTATATTTTATTTACGTATTATTTTATTTTGATATTTTTCACATTTATTCATTCATTTATTTATATATTCGTTTGTTTATTTATCTATTTATTAATAATTGAGTTCATCTACTTGTTTTTCTATTTGTTCACATTTATGTAATTAATTATTGCTTATCTGTCAGTCGATTAAACTAATAACAAATACGAGGCGCTGTCTTGAAAAATAAGTAGAAAAACACGTTTATTTGTTCAAGCAGATAGAATGAAAAAATGCAGAAATTTAGTATTGCATAATATTAAATAACCAAAAGTCATCATAATTTCTTATGATGACTTTTGGTTATTTAATAAAAAGAATAATAGAAAAATTAAATTAATAATAATTTAATTATTTAATAATTAACCAACAGCCCCACCCGTCCCAACAGCCCCACCAGTCCCAAAAG
>JAVLUZ010000144.1:876619-920780 GCA_036768485.1 Mermis nigrescens
GCTTCAATAAAGTAATCGCGGCTTAAAATTTTTATTAGTCTCAAGCCTGACTCGTTAAGCGTGGCTAAATTCATTTATAATAGAAACTGCGGCCTAATCCAGGCTTAAGTCTGGCTCGAGTTCCTATTCCATGTTTTAAAAGTTAAGCCAAGTTCAAGCCAGGCTTAAACTTGCATATTGGAATCGGGCCATGAAATTAAATTTCGCAGTATAGTGTATTCATTGAAGTCAAAGGTTCTCGTGCTATGACGCTGTCCTAGCCATATTAAAAACCATTAGTCTTACTTAACATAGCCAATATTAGCATCAGTTTGTGTAGTTTTGTATGATCTTATCTAATATGATCAATACTTTTTTCTAAAACAATTTTACAATAAGTTATATTCGAAAAATTATTGCCATACTTAATAGGCATGATATGTAGATATGCATTGGATAAATACAAAAAATAGATTTCAGGTGATCAAAATACAATGTGATGGTCCTTTGGGTAATAAAAAATATGTAGTAGACCGCCAAATTCACACAAATCACTGAAAGAAACGCCTTTTGCTCACCTATGCATTTGTCTCATAAACATGCTAGAAATATGCTGATTTTCTTATGATGGGTCACTTCATATGCGACTTTTACATCATAAAAGGCGTATGTTAGGCCAAAATTAGGCCAGCTAGATAAATTTTAGAGACATAAATATACGTAAGAGGAAAAATTAAATAAAAACTATTTGGTTAGGACGCCGTCCTAGCTTATGGGAATGTGAAGGTTACAGTGCATATATTCTTGTGTATTTACCGGATTGCGGATAATAGTTGCTGCTAGGTTTAAAGCCCCTTATACTCGTAGTTCGGACGCCATAAGCCAGAAAGAAGCATTTATTATCACGAAATAGTGTTTTCTCGCCATACGACCACTTTTAAGACCATTTTTTGACCTTTAAAAATTTTTTCACCCCTCCCCCAGAATTTCGGTGCTGCCCACCTATGATCGTAAAGGAGAACGTGCGTTGCTATTTTCCTCGTAGAGGACGTCTATTTGTCCCCGCCGTGTACGGTCCCGAATATTTCTATGTACTAGCAAAGAAAAATGCTCCGATGGAACAAAAAAGATGAATATACTTGGAATTGTGGATTATTATGGATGTAAAAGGAGGGGACTAGGAAAAATCTACCTAAAGTCGGAAAATCTGCTAAAAATCACACTTTCTCTAAGCAACGCAAAAAATCGATGTATATTCTGCGGCCAACAGATTAAAATAAATATTCAACCATAACAATGATTGAAACAGCAGCACGTTAGCTATGCAGTAGCTATGGGAAATGATATTAAGTAAACTAACAGTCTTCCAAGCCAATTGAATGAAATAGCAAACATCGAAGACAATTGAAGACATGGTTGGTTTAAAACAGTAGGAAACGCGTAAGTTGACTTGAAACAGACTAAATGTAGATACACTAGCATGCCCGAAACGATTGAATGCACTAATCAATCGGCTCCTGCTTTGCTTGCTATAATGCTCATAACAAAATAAAAGAACTTTAAATACAATACCTCTTAGTTTTCTATCAATCAGGTGCCAGCAATTTAAAAAAGTAACCTTGATAGATTACGTTTATACACTCTTATCTGAAACTTCGAACATTATTTAAAAAAGACACTTTTTTAGAGGCCGCAGAATATACATCGATTTTTTGCGTTGCTTAGAGAAAGTGTGATTTTTAGCAGATTTTCCGACTTTAGGTAGATTTTTCCTAGTCCCCTCCTTTTACATCCATAATAATCCACAATTCCAAGTATATTCATCTTTTTTGTTCCATCGGAGCATTTTTCTTTGCTAGTACACTACTTTTAATTAGCGTGATTTCAGTACATCAGTCAGTAAACACAATCAGTAATATGCCACAATAATGACAACAGTCCAGGAACGCGGAAAACAATATTGTTCTTAACATCAGCATTATCCTTTTTAAACAAGACAACCTTATTGACACCATCCATTTTCAAATTAAAACTCCATTAAGTTATTTCTTCTTAATGTGCATTTCACTCATAATCAAGCACAAATATTTAACCAACGAATTCACATTGCAAATCCCCACTCAATCAATACACAAGCACAATGTGTTAAGACTTTTGAAATTGAAAACACCCAATTTTCAATTTTCAAATTGAAAATTGGATCAATTTTCAAATTGAAAATTGGGTCAATTTTCAAATTGAAAATAGGGTGTTTGAATTTGCGATAAAGAAAATAATCAAAAGATAGTCACTTGGTTTATTTAAGCCGAGTAATAAAATAACGACCGTCCACCAATTCCAAACTAAACGCGACTAATCTGATCACTATGAAAAAGTTTTGAAAAATGAGCTTGCTAAGCGAGAGTTGTAAACCAAGAGAAACTTAAAGTTAAAACCTACTATTAAATTATTAAGAGACTTATAAAAGATTTTAAACTTTAAGAAAATGGAAAAGGCGGGATGTTGGTAAATAAGAAGGCAAAGTTTTTCGGCAAAAATTCAAAAACTTCACGCAAATATCAAATGTAAGGAACACTAACGCTTCGATTTGGTAGTAAAATAAATTTGTAGTATAGACTACATATTAACAACAAATGAATAGTGCAAACTTTACACAACTACTAGGTGTAGAGAATACTAACAGTTTACGGCTTATTAATGTACATGATTACAATAAAGCTGCATATCTTTGTCGACTTCTGTGCACAGTAGTGTGATTGCTGGTTCATTTTAAACCACTTTTGCAGGCAATTTACATCAATTAAACGATAGCTCTCCATGTGCAAGATTTTGTGAAACATATTATAAACACGGCTAAGAAGGATTTAACTTTAATGCAACCCATTTAAGACAAAATTACATCTCTTCAATGATCTAAGGACACTTGAACATAATTTTTAAATCACTTTAGATTACTTTTGAGGGTAAACAAACTCACTTAATTGATGTCTCACATATGAATCCTTGAAAATTTCTTGACTTCAGTTACAAAGTCTCTGCAAGTCTATCGAATTAAGGTTAACACGTAATGTAAACTTTACACAAACACATAGCGTAAAGAATATTTTAGTCGGATTCGTAATTTTGATATTGCTCCCATATTACTTTCAACATTTATTTAAAAATGAGTCCATAATGTTTTAAAGACAATAAACATTAGGTTTAAACCACTTTGCAATACTGCTGAGTGTAAGCAAGCGCGCCCAACTGACGTATATATTTCTTTCCCTGTAAATTTTTATATCTCAGGAAAAAATTTCGGATTTTGCAATGCTCTAGAACAAAGGCTAACATGCAGTGTAAAAAATTACTCGGATATTATGATCAACATTCATGAAAAAATTATGTCTCTACAATGGTCTGAGGACATATAAACAATGAGTGTAAACTACTTTACATCACTGTTGGATGTAAACAAACGCACCTACGTGACGTCTCACATATGATCCTTTGAAAACTTCTAGACTCCAGGAAAAAATTAGGTTTCTGGAATGCTCAAAAACGAAGATAAATACATATGTAGTGTAAACTTCATGTAAACACCTAGTGTAAAGAAGATTTTAGTCAGATTCGTAATTTTGATATTGTTCCGATATTACGATTAATATTTATGAAAAAATTAAGTCTACATAATGTTCTATGGGCAAACTAACAATTGGTGTAAACTACTTTACAACACCGTAGAGTGTAAACATATGTGCCAGACTGGCATATCAAATTTGGTTCCTGGTCCATTTCTAGACTTGATAAACGTGTCCCTGACTCGTATCCGGAGAAGCAGGCAGAAAAAACAAGACAGAAACGCATTTTAGACTCCAAATTTTTGACTTTACACTCGCTAAATATTAATGTATAGACAATTTGTTTTGACATGCATCCGATATAAAGCACTTTATTTTTATTCTATTAGACTTATCCCGACTTCTGGACGGAGAAAGTGGCGAACAAAAAACGCAACAAAAACGTATTTTCCATCATTTAGAACACTGTAAACTTTAAAATTCCGTACCGAACTCCCCATTGAGTTTAAAGAAATTCGGTTTGGTACAATTTGTAGCTCTTAAATCGTAGTACATTCCTGTGTGCCAAAATTCTGTTGCAAAAATTATTTGGCATGATTTATCAATCAAACTTCGGAAAAAACGTGTTTTTTAGCCCATTTTTTACCTCTGATTTCGAACTTTACACCCCCATAAATAACTCAATATTGCGTTTTTTTAAATGCGGTTTGCTGCGATGTTTAGCCCCTGTAAGGCACTTTATTAATGCTGTCTTCGATTTGCACTGACTCATAAGCGGAAAAATTTGGCAGAGAAATCTTAGTTAAAATCCGTTTTTTTACACCATCCACTAGAGTGTAAACTTTAAACCCCAGGATCTAACTCACCATAGAGCATAGAAGACTTTGCTTATATGCAGAATGTAGCCCTTGATCCACTCTACATTTCTGTCAGAAAACATTTTAAAAACCTCATAACCGGAGTTAGTATCGGACATAGGAAGGTTGAAAACTCGACCAAAAAGTGCTTTTTCACCCCCAGATTTTCGCACTCTTTACACTGCCGTTCGATAAATAATGCGAATTTCAAAAAACGAAAAAAGTGTCATCTGTAGGATTCATCCCTCTATTATCCTATTCTGTTCAATCCTTCGAGTCATCAATACTCAGTTGTCCACATGCCGCAGTAAAAAGGTCCCAAAATTTGTCCTATGTTATAACGTTACACAAAAACTTTACACCTTCTTTACACAGTCAATTTTGAGTTTCAAGAAAAACAAAAAAACACGGGCAGCGAATTTTTTTATTATCTTTCTTTTAAAAAAAACCGCACCTTCCAGAAGTGTCCCGTTATAGCTGTAGGGGGGGTGCCCAGGTGTTGAGGGTACCCAAGTATATTATAGGTACGCGCTAACGCGCTACCTATGATTTAATTGAATAAAGCTTCTGGCGAAATAAAGTCGACTTGAATGTGCATATAATACGAGTACAAACGCGCACGCTAAGCTTTTTGGGTCGGTTCAGTCGAACAAAATATCGTTGTAAGACATGACTGGTCTGGGGGTCAGCCAGCTCGTCTAAGAAAGTCCAGCCGATGAACTTTTTCTAACTAGTGATCTTAAAGGCTAGTAGGCACCTTAAAATTTCGTTAAAAGTACCTTATTTAACGATTTATGGTCAATTTCAAACGCTGTTACAAGAAATCTGTGTTTTCTATCCATTTTTGACTTTTTTCTGAAATTTATGGATTTCAAGCATAAAAAAGCATTTTTTAAGAGAATTTCGTGGCTAGCCCGCTCAGAATTCCTATGCCGTACATGTTTGGGCAGCAAACATTCTAAAGGGAGGCTCAATTGTTTCAGCTTAAGATAGATCTAATCTTGCAAGAACTATACCCGAATCATTTGTTCTCTCTATTTGATCGAGATTCAAGCTGAACTCCAGACCAGTCCACGCCTTTTAGGTATGATCTCAGATCAGCTTGATGCAATGATTTTCTATAATCTCGTTGGACATTAAGGGAATAAGCCCTTAATCCTGTTCAATCAGTCATTTCAAGTAATTCTCTCGACGGAGGCTTGCGTTAACTTCAGAAAAAATTGGGTCAAACAATTCGAACTCTCTGACAACTTAAAAATAATTGCTTAAATTTTATCAAACGAGGCCACTTTTTCGTGAAATGAGCAACTGGATATCAGTATCGTAGCAAAGTTTATGTCTACAACTTTTCAAGGACACTTCCTCCCACACTCGACACAACGAACTTACTTGCCGTGGTTACAAAAAATTCGATTAGATTACGTATGATTCGCACCCGTCTCTTTTAATTTAACTATTCTCTTATGAATGTCGTGAACAAAAAGTTGTAAAGTTGTTCACGTGCTCCTGCGAAGGATTTTGGCCCAGTGACGACATGGAATCAAACCTGGGCCTGGGGGTTGTTCGGTGTTTTTTCGCCATATCACCATTTTTAAGGCCATTTTTTGACCTTTAAAAAATCTTGCAACCCTAGAATTTAGGTGCTGCCCACGTATGCATAAAATTCAAAATGCAGTCAGACGTGACCACACAAGCGCGTGGGGGGATATAAGGGGAAAGTTCTTGTCCCTATGAATGAAAAATAGGGGTATCTTGTGGGGTAATGAGGCTAAAAAAGGCAAAAATTATAAAAATCAAAAATTTTATCAAAATTGCTCGAAATTGACTAAAAATTGTGTAATAACAAAATGGGCCATGCTGTGCATTGATCTATCGCTGTGACTATAAAAAGTAGGATTTAGCTATGGATTAAGTATTATAATAATAATTGGTTGAGATACGATAAAAAAAACTTTTTTGTCCCTAATGCTTTATTATACTTAAACTGTGCACATGGAGGCTATTTTTTGGGGGAAAGGAGGTTTAAATGTAGCTAAAAGGAGGATAGATAAATTGTTTCAGCGAGGCAATACGCTGATTAAAACCAAAACCATACCGTCAACAGTGCTGAAATCAATTCGACAAGGTAATTTTTGTACTATTTTGACGTTCGTATCATTTTTTGAGTAATTTTACCTAAAGAATCTACAGGCCGAGGCGCCCCACACCTATAGTCTGTTTCACACAACTTCGGTCATAAATTTTAAAACTATCTTCGACAATAAGCTGACAGATAGCGATTATAGCATTGATCTGATATATAATTATCGTAACCCTCGGCTTACTGTCGATGAAAATTCTTAGAATTTATGCACGAAGTTATGTGAAACAGACTATAAACACGATTGTCTGACAGAAGTTCGACAATAACCCGTGCAATCGCCTTTTCCAATTCAATACGCCCATGTTGTAAAGCAGACTATAATCGCTCCTTTTCAGGTAATTACGGAAAGATATCATTTTAACAATGCCTCGTTCGAAGATTCCTATTTTCGATACCCGGGATTCGCCTAAAAGTCCAGGATTATGCCGAGAATTGGCGAATATCAGTTTTTCACATATTTTATAGTCCCAATTTTGTGTTGAAACGTCCAAACGAGGATTAGATTAAGACAAAGATTAAGCATTTAAGTATACAATTCAGAAGAGGGTATTTGGAATTTCATGTATGCACAGCCCAATAATGACTTGCAAATCATAAGTAAAATTCAGACAGCGAATCGCAAAAGCTCTATAATCGTAAAAAATCTACAGAATATATGTGAAAAATATGTATTTTTGATTAAATTTAATTTATAGGCAAAAAGTGAACGCAAAAAAGCCCATTCTCAAAAATAAGGATAAGCGAGAGGTTATCAATCCTTGAATTGTGCTGCTCGAAGCCTGAAATTGTATATGGACGTGAGGAAGAGGGTCTAGACTGAATATGGACAGCGGCTAAATACTGATAGGGGGTCTATGTGGTATAAGGCTGGAGTCGACCCCAAAAATATAAAAAATTAAATTATGTAGATATATCGATTTTTGAGGAAAGGAGATCTGCTAGCTTTTGGGGGAGGGATATACTAAACCCTTGAAGCCTTCTCTTACGCCCACATGTAGTCTGGACCCGTAGAATCCAAAAATACCACGCGGACTCAGCTTAACAGAATCGAATTCAGAATTTGTTTAACATCTTTTAGTGATTTATTGAGGCAAATAGAAAGCGCTCGATAAGAGAATGTCAAAAATTGCGTTTTTGCATCTATCGTCAATTTTTTTGTTATTTCCAGACCTTTTAAATTAATTTTTGACCCGATCTAGTAGACCTCCCAGATTTTTGTTCTGCCCACGCATATTAGCGTGAATATAAAATTCAAAATAACATTCATGCACTAAAATTCAAATTTGGATTCAAGATGAAAATTTAGATTAAAATTACAATTTGAATTCAGATTAAAGACTCGGATTAAAATATCACTGCTAAATTAATTGTCAAACGGTTCTGCTAAATTTGTAAAAAATTTTACAAAAATTATAATTCAAATATTTCGTGAATGGATAACAAATTATTTTAAATAACAAATAAATAAACCGCTCGCTTTGCTAACTGCCTAATAAATCGAAACACGATGTGCAAGAACTAGAACAAAAACGAGGTGTAGACGTAAAGAAAATAACAAAAATCACTGCCAATCGGCTCGAACTATTGAAAAAATCGATTCACTCCTTGGACGATGCTTTTTTCGATCGCAAAATCAGCCTGTGACACTTACTACGAGAATCAAAAAACATTTGTAATCGTTCGCCCAGCAAAACTTCGCCCGCGTATCTGTTTTTCCAAATCTAAGGATGAATTGCAAAACTAAAATAACATAAGCTATAGTTTAGATTAGGCGAAAAAATTGCCAATTGTTCAAAAAACTGGAAGTAAAAAATTATGAAAGTAACGAAAACAAAGCACGAATACGAAACAATTACTAACAATTTCGAATTTTCAAAAGGCGAAAAATTTTAAGAATCAGAAAAAATGTAAAGAATTTATAAAATCAAAGAAAATAAAAAATGTAAGCAGGCAAAAATCAGAATAATCAAAAGGAAAAGCAAAAAATAACAAAATAATTTAAATGAGAATTTTTATAAGGCCGAGTAAAAAACTAAAATCTACAGTTTATAGACAAATTTTAAAATTGAAAAATTAGATAATATAGACAAATATAGTAAAAATAAAAATATTGACTATATAATATAAAAACATGAATACAAAATGAAGACTGATCCAAAATACAATTTAAAATGATAAAGATAGAAGAAAAACGAAAGAAAACCAAAAACAACGTGAGAATGGAAAACGTAGCGAAATGAAAGATTAAAAAAGAGCAGACAATAAGAAAAATTTTAAAAAGTCAACAAATTTAAAAAATAAAAATTCTAAAAATAAAATAATGCAAATTAAAATAAGATGCAAAAATTTTCGAAATAACTAAGATAAAAGTTTTCATATGAAAATGAGTAAAACAACTGCAGCTTGTCAACAAATTTCAAATATAAAAAAATGCAAAAGCAGATACACGTATAGTAAGAAATAAGAATATGAGAAATATCATATAAAAAATGAAGACAATATGGAGGACTGGACAAAAATACGAGAATAAAAAATGAATAAATACACACCCCACCTGCAAAAATTTTTCGTAATACGTTTCGCGTAATCGATAGTATTTACGCTGTATGATAAAAATGTTGTCAGCACTTTGCGCGGCCTTAACAGAGCCGTACAACGAGCCGATCGTTATATTACTAGCTTCATCGAATTCCTAAAAAATCCCAATAGATGTGCATTTTTTATGACTTAATTAGAATAATTTGAATAATAATATTAATGAAATAATAATTTAATTAATTATGTAATAATTACTTAAATTAGTGACTCTTGAATAATTTTCTTAGCGCTCTAAAATCCCTATTTATAAGTCAAATGAGCAGTTTCGTGCAGAACAAAGATTTTGTGGTTCCTACAATAATTTCTCGAGTAAAGACATAGTGATCTGAACAGCATTCTAATCTTCCACGAAAATTTTGAAACTTCCCGCCCCTCGCGTCGAATCCTTTAGTTGTAGTTTGTAGTATATTGAATTCTGTAGGTTTATGACACTCTCAAAGAAAAATGCTCCGATAGAACAGAAAGGACGGATATAATTTGGAATCACGCAGCTTTAAGGACATAAATGGAGGGGACTAGGGAAAAGTTACCTATGTACGTCTGTGAGAGTTGTAAGAATCTACTGGAAATTAGACTTTCGCTTAAAAACGCTGAAAATTCAGAGTATATTCTGCGATCAGCAGATCAGCAGAAGAAGGTTGCACCTCCGAAGAAAAAATATATAACATGAATAGCTTATTCCTAGAAACGAAGCGGTCACTAATCTCAAAAACGAAATAATAGGCATTGTTACTCTGGTATGGTATGCATTGTATGGGGTAGCAATTATAAAGGCTGGTGTGCTTGTCATATTTCACTTACCCTAGCCATTGACGATTAATATGTAAGTAAGTAAGTAAGTTTATTTGTCACATAAAACGAAAGCAGCTAAAACAAGTAGATATATTTCTTGAAATGGCGGACGCAAATAAAATGAAGCAGAAATATAAACACAAAAAATAGAGAGTTAAAAATTATGCTGATCGCAAAATGTAACAGGAGGTGAAGGGCATTATTTATGCCGTGTGAATCAGCCCCCGACAGTGAGACTTAAAGTTAAAGTTTTCTGCAAGTAGTTTCTCAAATTGAGTTAGGTTCTTTGCTAGTTTGACAATGGGTGGTAACTTGTTCCACAAAAATGATGCACGATTTCCAAACCAAAATTTTCTGACATCAGTACGAGAATAGTTGATGTATAAATTATTTGACTGATTGAAACAATTAAGACTTTTAGAAAATATTTCGTCAAAATTTCGAGTGTGCGGACAGTTCATGAATTTATAGGTTTCAATTAAGTCAATTTTTAAACGTCTGGTTTCAAGTGACTCCAGATTTAAAAAGTTTAGTCTTTTAGTTTAGTCAAATGTTAGAGAAATTTGATATTGATGAGAAACTAAATCGCTTTTCAAAGCACACCAAGGCTTCCTTATAATATTCTTTCTGAACCAATGAACAATGTTTTGTAAAGAAACGCTTTTTCAGGAGCCGCAGAATCTACTTCTTCTTTTGGCGTTTTTTAGCGGAAGTGTAATTTTCAGTAGATTCTTACATCTTTCACAGGCATACATGGATACCTTTACCTTAGTCCCCTCCTTTTATGTCCTAAATGATGCGTTATTCCAAGTATATTCGTCTTTTTTGTTCCATCGAGCATTTTTATTTGCTAGTGCCCTAGTTTTAAATAGCAAGATTTGAGTAAATCAGTCAGTAAACACTTACGGAAACATGCCACAATAATGACAGCGCGTAAAAAATATTGTTCTGAACATCAGCATCATCTTTTTTAAGCAAAACAACCTTACCTTTTTTAAGCAGATTAATCAAAAATAATAAAAAATTAATTTTTACACATTCCACTAGAGTGTTAAGTTTAAACCCCTTTATCCAAATCCATATTGAGTGTGGAAAGGTTTGCTAGTAAGCCGAAAGTATCCTTTGAGTTGTAGTACATTTCAGCTGGAAAGAATTTCTTAAGACTCAAAAGCGGAGTTGTTGGCAAGCAAAAAAATGTGTTTTTAACCTTCAGATTCTTTACACCCTTTACACTGCCCCTCTGAAATAATTCACATTCCAAAAAATACAAGAGTACCATCGAGCTTGCTCAACTGTCTACATTTTTAAAAAACCAGATTAAGCAGAATGCAAAACTGAATTCGATAAGTCGTGGGACAAACTGAAATTTTAAAAAGCTATATGTTGTAACTTTACAGTAAAACTTTACACATTCTTTACAGTACCGGGTAGAAGTGTAAAAAATTTTAAAAAACTTATCCTAGTTTTTTATTATCTATCTTTTAAAGAAAACCGCACAATACAGAAGTGTCCCAGTGTTGCTATATAGGGAAGGAGGTGCACATGTGTTAGGGGATGCAAGTATGTCATAGGTACGAACTAACGCGCTACCTATGATTAACGAGTTTTAGCGGCTTTTTTCATTTGACCGATTTTTGACTGTTTCGAAAAAGTCAAGGTACCTCTCCTATGAAAACCCTAGATCCGCCATTGCGTGGTATCCATACAAGTACAGCATGGTAATTATCGTGGCAAGTCTGCCGAGATTTTTGTCATCGTAATGTGTCCGCCGGACACTTTGCCGCATCGTAAGTGTCCGGCCGGACACTTTACCGCCCAGACACTTAACGACGCTACACCGGCCCAAAAACTTTTGAAAAGTGCCTTTTTGGGGCTAAAAAACGATGAATAATGTCAAAAACACTGTTTTTGACATTTCAGACAATGCTCGTTCTTTCTAGAACATGAGAACGTGAAGAAAGTTTTAAAAAATTCAAAAAATAGAGCAAATTGAACAAAATATAGTTAAAAGGGGTGTAGTATGGCGCAATGCGCCGAAAATTTGAGATTTTTGAACCAAACATGAGCTAAAATTGTTTAAAAAGACACGCTTTATACAACTTTTACCAGCTTTAATGAAAATCGACAATTCTGGGGAGTCGCAGCTATAGGTGGGTGGCACCAAAAATCTAGGGGGAAGGGTGCAAGATTTTTTCAAAGGTAAAAAATGGCCTTAAAAATGGTGGTATGGCGAAAAACACAATTTTGCAACGTTTCTCATCGAGCGCTATCCGAATGGCATCGAAAAAATTGCGAAAAAAAACAAGAAAAAATTTATCAAACATTGAATTGCAGGGGGATTTTGGTTTCTGGGGATGCATAACCCCCGAACCCCTCTACGCCCAGGTATGATCGCAGTCATTTTGCGGGGAGGGGGTCACTTGCCATTCTGTATGGGCAAACTTCCCCAAATCCACCTACAAGAACACGTATGATGGTATCATTTTTTACAAAAGTAAACAATTATTAATTAATTGTAAATATTAATTATTCATTTATTATCAACAAATTGTGAATGAAACTTTATCTTACTCGATTCGGGTGAAACACAATCGTAACGTGGACGCCGCGTTGAGTTGCCAAATTTCGGAACAATGAACAAATTTCGTCCGCCGTTTGCTGTTGCTGTCTGCCCTCCAGCAAAGTTGTCTTATCAGCTCCGCTATCGTTAATTACTTGAATGTTATCGACGATTAAATGCTGAATTTCGTGCACCGAAATTTGATGCTCCACGGCCTTAAAAATTAGGCGAAAAAAACTAAAATAAATTTAATGATATCGTGTGAGGTTTCAAAATTTAGAATTTTCCCTTTGAATTAAAAAATTTGAATTCCGAATTCGCAAACTTAAAGACCTGCCTCAAAATATTTTAGAAATAACTAGCAAATAGAAGTGTGTAAATAAAAATACAAAAAAGTCGAATCTGGACCCCTTTTAAAAGAGCTCAGGCATTTGAGAAATAACTAGAACCTCAATTTTCGGCCATTCATTAAATATGAATTAAATTGATACAATTAATTACATAAAAAATCATCAGAAAAGACATGCATCAAAATATTTCAGAAATAACTACCAAATACAAGTGTGTAAATAAAAATGCAAAAAAGTTGAAAAAGTTTTTGTTTGTCGTAAACTAACGCGACAAAATTATCGGCACTCTTTTCAAAAATTTCAGGATAGTTTTTCAATTTCAAATTAGCGTATTGATTTGGATAAAGTCTAATATTTAGGCGGTTAATTAATGTGATAAAAGGCGTGTTACGTCACAATCTAAGCTTATACGTAAAAGGATTTTGCAAAAACATGATCATGAGAGCTTAGAGGAGTTTTTACTACACATGGGCGTAGGGGAATGGACCCTAAGAATCCGAAAGACCCAAAATGACAACAAAAACCCCTGAATTGGATTTTTGGTGCTATTTTTGTCAATTTGGCCCCATTGGACGCTCATAGTTTTGTTGTTACTCATGTATGGTTTTCAGTCCCTCCATTAAAAGTTTTTTTCACTTCTTCACTATTCGCGATTTTCCAGAATATTCGACAGAGAAGGTGCTAATTTAAGCCTTATTGACACACTCTTTGCTTAAAATTGTCAACGTTATTCTCATTTTTTGACAATATTTTGCTAGAATCGGTCGAATTTTTTAATCAGTATTTATTTTTGATTTATTTGTGTTTCTACGTTCTAGAAAGATAGAGCGTCGTCAGAAACGCCGAAAATGGTGTTTTTGACGCGCAGCTACCGTTTTTAGCCCAGGAAGGCACTTTCCATGTTTTCACTCCCAGAATTTTCATGCTATGCATGTCTGATTATTGTGCAGTTCATCTTTATTCTCAATTGCAGACAGATTAGTTTTTCATCATATGCAAAGTTTACCTTTTCTATCGCATGCGCACGCGTTAAAAATTGAATAAAGTTACAAAAAATAAAAAGCTATCCTAATCAGCTGTTTGCATTTTAAATTTGAAGAAAAGTTTTTTGAAAAGCTTCACGGCGCCCAAATATGTAAATCTATTCTTTTAACGAAAGGTGCACCTTTATATACTTACTTGGCACAGCGCCAAATAGGAGAAAAATTAAAATCATCGAAAATTCTAACTTCTATGATTTTTTTGATCGGCGTCGACATGTCAAATTTAGCGAAATACATCGGCAATTGCATTAACTTGTCGTACCAGAAATCGTATTCGGTGTTACCGGTTATCATAAATTCCTTTCTGAAGAAACATCAAGTGAAATGAGAGCATAGTCCTTGATAAATTTGAAATTGATTCATTTCAAATTTTAATATTATAAAACGAATTTCAAATTAAATAACTTTGCAATTTGTACTTCAGATTATTCCTGCAAAAATATCTTTCGAGCAAAGTTTTGTTTTTTTTAATTCGTGATATTATGTAAAAATCTTTTTTCTTGCAATTTATCGAATTTCTAACGTAAATAACATATTTTGAATGAAAAATAATATTTTCAAAGAAGCCTTCTTTATCAAAACATTTGAAGACATCATGAGCATAGAGAAAAATTTTCAAATTAGAGATTTCTCCATTGAAATATTTTAAAAATATTTCGAAGACATGAAAAGACTTTTATTTTAATTTACAAGACATTTTCCTTGAAGCTTTTATTGAATTTTAAGCTTTAATTGTAAAATTTAATTAAAATTTTTTGAATCAGCTCTATTTTAGTCCCCGATTTTCAAATTTTATAAAATTGACTTTTTATTGAGATAAATATTTTGAACATTCTTCAAGTTGAATTTTTTATCAAATAAAATTAAATTCGCGCAGAGAAAGACAAAAATGAGAAACGATGGCACGCATAAAGAGAAGATTACGAAAAGTTAAAAAACACGGAAATATTGAAAAAAATAAAAACAAACATTGAAATTGCTAAAAAAATCTTCAAAAATTGTAAAAATTTCAATTTTTATCATTTAGGAATTCCAAACTAAAAATTGAATGAAAAATCAAATTGATAAAAATTTATACCTCGCATATTGGCATAACATAATTGAGACCAAACGAGAATTCGGGATTTCCAAGCTGCACCATAATGTTCGAACCTGATAAGTCAAGAAAATTGAAAAAGGAACAATAATGAACAAAAATAAAATTAAAATGTCAGACATTCTGTTCGCAAAAGATCCAACGAATACTCAGCTCAAGAACGTCGTTTTTCCGCAGCCCGTGGGCCCAGACAACATAGTCATTTCACCGAGACGGAAGCCTTTCATGTAGTGATTCAAGATCGGAAATCTTTTCCACTGAAAAAGCAGGAAAAATATACATTTCAGTTTATAATATGTTTCACTTGAAATACTAAAAAATGTGGAAATAACGGGGAAAATTCGATCGTAATTTTTTTTATCGCATAACACGGGATAAAAGCGAATAAAGGCAATAGCGTGACAAGTTGCTGTACTTGTAACCAGCAAAACAAAAATATTTTTGATAAAATAGCAGTAGTATGCGTTACATCAATACATGGGCATGACAGGAAAGGCATGTTAGGAGGGTTCTTGGGGTATAGACCATAGATGCATAGCATGGTCGATCTGGGGGAGTCAGCCGGCCGGAGGGGGGGGGTCAAAACTGAGCTGGGTTAAAATGACCTTCAAAAACTGGTTTAAGCGCTAAAATAATACTACGACTAAGTTATTATACAGTTTCTAGTGAATTTGAAGCACATTTGAAGAGAATTTTCAATTTCCGTTCATTTTTGACTTTCATTTTGCCTTATTTTCCCCACAAAATTTTCCATTTTCATATCACGTGCATATCTGATCTAAACCCCCTAGAATTGAGAAACGGAAAATTTTTTGAAGAAATGAGATAAAACAAAGATCAAAAATAGATGGAAATGAAAATTTTCTTTAAAAGTGTTCGAAATTGAGAAAATGTAGAATAACGTGATTTTAATTGCTATTAGCCTATAATGTAAATGAGTGCAAAGCAACAATGATGTTACTGTGATAGGTGTAGTTAGGTATGTAGGTAAGCTGCAAAAGGCATAATCTTGCACTGCTGATTGCTCAAATTCTGAGGGGGTCTGATGGGGCGAAATCGCCAAAACTAGCACAACAAAATCAATTTTGGGGGTCTGCTGGATCCCAGGGGACAACCCAGATCCCAATGCTCGCCATTACTCAAATCCTATAGGTGATAGTCTACCTTATGTAAGGACGTAGTGTGTACCTACATATATGTAGGCATAGGTGGGCAGCACCGAAATTCTGGGGGGGGTTAAAAAATTTCTGGGGGGGGGTTGAAAAAATTTTTAAAGGTCAAAAAATGGTCTTAAAAGTGGTCGTATGGCAAAAAACACCATTTTTAGACGTTTCTCATCAAGCACTATCCAATGGCATCAAAAAATTGCTGAAAACGCAGAAAAAATCTTTTCTAGGGGTATTTTGATTTCTGGAGGGGGGGGGGTATTTCAACTTCTGGGGGGTTCATGTACCCCCAAACCTCCCACGCCCACGTGTGTATGTAGGTACCTGCCTACCTATATATACAGAGTGTTTCAAAAAACGGAACCCATATCAGACCTTGTAACTTCGAATCGCATCGCTCAATTCGAATGCAACTTGCTTTAATCAATAGATAAAAACCTTCATAATTATCGCGCAAAGTTTTGTTTTCGCAGCTTGATTTGTTCTTGTACAACGCGCATTTGGGTAAAAGTCGTTTTTTTAATTGAATACAATGTGTCGTAAGAAATGAATATGTGTTTGCGACGTTGTAGCTTCAGATCGAGTGAATATTTTAGAATACCGTTTGCTTCAATCAAAAGCTAATTTATCTAGCTAGTTGCCTCTAAATTTTAGTTTTATTTTGTTTGTTGATTCAAGAGCTATTGAGCTTTTGCCTAAGGTCCTTCCTTCGGCGATTGAGCCAGCAATGACAAAATAAGCAGCGAGTTGCTTGCGCTTGTGAATGACCTAAGGAATGACATTTGGCGAAAGCTCAATAACTCTCGAACCAAATAGCGAAATAGTACGAAAATTTACAGGCTAACAGCTAGACAAACAGGCTTCTGAATAGAGCAGACCGTATTCTAAAATGTTATCTCAGATTAAAAGCTACATCGTTGCAAACACATGATTTATTTCTAAACACGCATTGTATTTAATGAAAAAAACGACTTTTACACAATTGCGCGTTGCACATGAACAGAGCAAGCTACGGATACGAAACTCAGCAAGTATCTTACGAAGGTTTTTGTCTATCGTTTAAAACAATTTGCATTGAAATTGAGCAAGCCGTTAAGAGATAACAAGGTCAAATATGGGTTTCGTTTTTTTGAAACAGTGTATATATGTAAGCTTATGCATGGTAAAGCTGGATTATTTCAATTTGTATTATTTTAACAGCCCCAAATGTGTTCTATTTCATTAAGTATTTATTCAAAGGATGAGCAGCAGAGCATTACTTAGAACTATAGTCTATTTCGCGAAACCTTGTGCATGGAAATCAATTTCGCGCACGTATCGTTTTGCACAACAAAAATTTAAAAAAAGAAAGACCCGCCCCGCCCCGCCCCGCCAAAATTTTTAGAAAATAAAGCCCGCCCCGCCCCGCCCCGCCCCGCATCGACAGTCGTGTGACCCGCCCCGCAAAAAGCCCGCGCGGGCCACGCGGGCCTGCGGGGCGGGGCGGCTAACCCGTCCCGCGCAGGGCTCTGCTTCTATCCGAACAGGCATATTTTACCATCAGATTTAATTCGGCCTTACGTAATTTATAAAGTTTTGTGGTGCGTGAAGGAAATGCAAACATATAAAATAGTCTTTTCGGCTTATATAATCACCAGTTTGCATACCTGAGAAATTAATTTGGAACAGATATTTGGGACTGGCCCCTGAGGATTATCATATTGTACACAATTTAATCTATCGGTCTTTTCCCACATTACTCATCTATGAAAGTAATAATATGAAAACATGAACAACTAGCATGCGCTTAAGTAATTATTAATTCATATTTCCGTTTCCGGATTTTGCCTATCGTTTTGAAATTTATTTCGGTCTTCTCCCAACCCAAAATGCGCAAAAAGGGAACTTAATGATTTACTTGGGCTAATCCATTGACTTGGCCCGTGCCGAATACATAGTCCTTGGCGCTATCTTTCAACGAAGCGAAAGTATCGACGTCTCGGACGAGTACAGCTTCCGCTATGCCTAAAATTTTACTGATTCGTTCGTAGCCAGTCGTCAGATTTCCTTCGCTCAAAAGATCGGCCGGAGCGGAGCTACTTGATTTCGGTCTAAAAAATGCATCTATCGAGCGATTTGCGCTTTTTTTGTTCGATCGAGGTCAAGCAGCATTCAAGAAAAACAAAAAACAACAAAAAAGATTTCGTATACAAAGAACATTTTGGTCTACACTGATTGCTTCAATTATAAATACCCGAAACCGCTAAATATTTTTCTAAGCTTTCCGAGAATCTAATTCATATAAAAAGGGCTTGCAAATCTATGAGAACCGTCGTCACTCAGCTCGGCGTTCGTGATATTTTATTATCCACACTGCTCTTTGAAGGCGTGTTGGCTCTATGGAGTCAAATATTTTAAGTTTTTATCACCGGATTTTATCAGATCAGGCACCTCCGACAGTAGCCAAACCCCAGTATTATTCAAATACTATTAGTTTACGTGTAAAGCATACGTGTAAATGGGAATTGGGGATCCCCTAACGATCCTCGGTCGTCCATCCCCTAGAGTCAAAAAATTTTAGACCCGTCTCCCTTTTTATTAAAAACTTTCGTTTTGGTCATTTTTAAATGTTTTTTGCCATTTGAGCCAAAATTTAAGGTCACTTACCCCTCCCCTGAATTGGTCCGAGACCTCATCCAAAGCTACGAGTTTTCAAGTGTCTGGTGTAAAGTATTAATAAAACTTACGAAACTATGTAGCATTTGGGAGCTGGTAAGCGTTTGGCAAATAATTTGGTCCTACTGTATAATACGGTCGGGAACCACAGCGTCACCTTGTCGAAACCTTGCAAATACGGTATAGCCTGTGAACATTCAAGCTATAAAATTTTGAAGACGGAAAATTTTTTTGTAAATTTTTCATGAAAATTGAATTGAAGAAATTAAATGAAATAAATATGAAATTTAGACTTGTTTTTAAATTTTATATTTTTATTTTATATTTTATATTTTTTATTTTATTTTAAAACTATTATATCTGAGCAAGCTATAAACGATTTTTCCGAAAAATGATCTTAGCTTGTTTTATCTCTTTTCCTAGTAAATTTATTGAATACGCGAAAATTTTTCGCTACGAATAACTTTCGACAATCATCAAGTTTTTCAAACCTGAAATTTATTTCAGCAAATTCCTGCTTTATTTTTCTAGCATTTCGTTTCAAGAATTGATATCTAATATGCATTTTAGTTTCAAAAAGCGATATCTAATATTTATCATTATAGGTAATATAATGATCTATTTATATTACATATAATGATGAATATTAGATATCATTATATTATATATCTAATATTCATTATTATATAGATATATCATTATATTATATATATCTAATATTCATCATTATATAGATATATATTGATGAATATTGGATATATAATATAATGATCCATAACTACTTTCGCCATTTTAGAGATTATTTCAATTTTGTATTTTTCTTGCAAATGAACTTTGCCTAATTTAGCTTTATATATGTTTAGTTAATGGAATATCTAGTGAATTCGGACCCGTTTTTTCCATTCTTCTTTTCAATCTTTACAACCGCCCTATTTTACTTCATTCTATTTGTATATGCTAATTTTATTTGTATATCTGTTTTAAGTACTTATTCAGCGCTTTCTTAACGCCTTCTCTTCATATATTATTTCCCGATGTAAGCTGTATTCAAAAATTGAATGAGCATTTATAATAAATTATTTTATATGTACGTATATATGAAGAAATATAAGTATGAAATAATTGGTTTCACAAGTAAGAAAATATTTATGAAAATTCCAAAATAATCAAAACATATTAAAAAATGCAAAATTATCTAACATCGTAACAAAGTGGACCGCTAGCGTCCGGCAATGCAATAACGGGAATCAAATATTTCGTCGCCTGATAAACAGCCATAGCGTCCGATTCTCTACCAACTATCACTAATTCTTTATCAACCGGTTGTATCAAGTTGTAACCAAACAGACCGTTGAAAACACCCCTACGCGAGTATTTTGTTCGAAAAATGATTAAAAAATGAAAATAATAAAATAACGAGCATAATGGTCGTGCAGAAAAGCAAACAAATAAAAATGAAAAACGAATAGAAAATATATTGAAAAGAAGGAAAAAATATCGTGATAAAAATAATTAAAATAATGTTTTTATTATCTATTATCATCATTAATACATGATATTTTTATCATAGGTAGCGCGTTAGCACGTACCTTTAATATAATTGGGTACCCCTAACATATGTCTAGCCCCTACAGCTATAACGGGACACATCTGGGAGGTGCGGTTTCTTGATCGATAGATGATAAAAGAGATTATGCATATTTTTTTGCTATAGTTTACACTCAATATCGGCTGTGTAAAGAAGGTATAAAGTTTCGGCATAACAATATAACATAGGCAAACTTTTGACATTTCCCTTGCCCAGTTAGTTCACAACTCAGCAACTAAACTCACTAAATATGCTTTTTTTGTTTTTTGAATTTAGTATTAATATGCGAGTGAGATTGTAAAGAACGCGAAAATCAGGGGTGAACAGACACATTTTGGTCGAATTTTTGACTTGTTTATGTCTGCCAAATTTTTCGTATATGAGTCTCCAAAAACCTATTTGTGGAAGTGTAATAAGGTTCAAGAGCTACACGATGAAGTTGACCGCGTTTGTTTAGGATCAATACGTAGTTAGTTCTGGCGGTTTGAAATTAACACTTTGAAGGTGGACGCAAAAAAACCGTTTTCACCTTTTTTCAGTTTGTCAACTGCGCCGGATATGAATCAGAAAAAGCAAAGTATTATAAAAATAAAGTAGGTACGTCTCAAGGCTAACATATCGCAAAACTCGATACATAGTTATTTCTAATGGTGTGAAGTTTAAACACTGGGGTGAAAAACACGTGGTTGCCTATTTTTGACTGTCAACTACTCCGCTAATAAAACGAATGGTGCAAACTATTCTAAAAATAAGGTACATTTCGATGGTTACACACGCACTTGGTCGCGCTTCTTTACACTCAGTGCTGACTTTATTATTGGAGGTGCAAAGTTCCGAAATTGCAAAAAAGACGTTTTTTGTTAGGTTTTTGTCTGCCAACTTCTCTCGATATGGGTTAGGATATGATACTAATTATAAAAATGTACTAAACGTCGAGGATCTCGCGTGCACGTGAGCGCTTTTAATTACTCTACATTTTGAGTGATTCTCAGGGTGCAACCGTTAAACTAAAAATTCATTTTACTTCCAGAGCGTTTCGAAAAATAAAATTTTTTCAAAATGGTCTCTGTAACGTCAGGATTATGAATCTTAGTGTTAGTTTTCACTGCTGCCATTGCCTGTGTAAAGTTTACAATATTAATTTATTGTAGAACTGCAAAATTTACACTTAAAATTCATTTTGTATCCAGAACATTGTAAAACATGAAATTATTTTTAAATTGTTCGCGTAATGTCAGGATTACAAATCTGGCTATTAAATTTCTCAATTTTCCAGAAATTGTGTAAAAATTACACTGAAAATTAACTTCAGTTCCAGAGCATCGCGGAAGCTTAATTTTTTCAAAATGTTTATGTAACATCAGAATTACGGCTCTGACTGTTAGTTTTCTTTCAACTTAGTAGTTGCGTAAAGTTTTCATTACACTATTCATTTATTGTTCATGTGTAAATTCTACACTAAAAACTCATTTTCTATCCAGAGCGTTGCGGAACGTTAATTTTTTGAAAAAGTTCTCCGGAACGTCAGGTTTATTAATTTGACTGTTAGTTTTCTCTGAAACCTTACTTGTGGAAACTTTACACTATTAATTTATTGTAGAACTGTAAAGTTTACAATAGGAATTCGTTTTGCCTCGAGATTCGAATCGTGAAATTTCTTTAAAATGTTCACGTAATATTAGGATTACAAATCTGACTATTAAATTTCTTTTTACCCAGTAGTTATGTAAACTTTACAGAGAAAATCAACTGCAATTCTAGAGCACTATAGAGGCTTAATTTTTTGGTATTAAACTTAATCATTACGATTCTGACTATTATTTTCTCTAAACCCAGTAGTTGTGCAAAGTTTGCACTGTTCATTTGTTATTAACGTGTTAAGTTTACACTACAAATTTATTTTACTTCCAGAGTGTTGCAAAACGTTAATTCTGTTTCAAAGCATGTTCCGAAAGGTAAAGATTAGGAATCTGACTGTATGTTTTCTTTGCACCTAGCAGTTGTCTAATGTTTACACAGACAATTAACTTTAGTTTCAGAGTGTTGCATAAGCTTAATTTTTTCAAAACGTTCCATGTAACGTCAGGATTAAAACTCTGAGTGCATAAGTGTTCTTTACACCCGCGAGGTTTACGCTGGAAACATTAGATTGGTTCAAATAAGGTAAGGTTGTCTTATTAAAAAACATATATTGTTTTTCGCGTTCTTGGACTGCTGTCATTATTATGGCACCGTATGTGCTTACCGACTGATTTACTCAAATCGTGCTAATTAAAAGTAGGGTATTAGCAGATAAATGCTTCGATGGAACAAAAAAGACGAATATACTTGGGATTACGAATTATTAAGGATGTAAAAGGAGGGACTAGGAATAGGCTACCTATGTATATTGCATATGCCTAAAGTCGCAAAAATCTCTTAAAAATCAGACTATCTCCAAGCAACGCAAAAAAATCGAAGAATATTCCACGGCCTGCAGGTTGAAATAACTTTTGAATAAAAAAATGATTGAAAAAGCAGCAAAAGCGACTTTTTACGTCAAACAGACTAGATGTACATAGGTGCACTTGCAAGCCCGCAGCGATTGTGTGCACTAAGCAATTGACGCCAGTTTGCTTGCCATATAACGCTCATGGTAAAAAATAAGACACCTATAAATACAATTGTAGTTAGTTTTCTATCAGTCACGATACAAAGCAAGTCAGTGTTGCAACTTGCAAGCAATTCACAAAAAGTGTATATTGTGGAGCATTCAAAATTATTTGAAGAAGGTTGCATTTTTTCAGAGGCCGCAGAATGTACTACGAATTTCTTGCGTTGCTTGGAGAAAGTCTGATTTCTAAGAGATTTTTGCGACTTTAGGCATATACATAGGCAGCTTTTTCCTAGTCCCTTTCCTTAACTTCCTTATTAATCCGTAATCCCAAGTACATTCGTCTTGTTTGTTCCATCAGAGTATTTTTCTTTGCTATATTTATATGACAAACTAATTAAACATTGTTGTTCTAGATATCTAATGGGAAAAGAAGAACAGTACGGATTCATATTTTTGTTCTTTTTTGCATCTTATCTCATTGTAGTTTTATTTCATTCAGCCACATGGGTTTTTGGAATGGTTTTGTTGACTTTTTCTCGAATTAGCACCACAGAAACCTAATAAATTTTTTTACGTTTTTTTAATGCTTAAATATGATTGTAATCCTCATATTTATCTACTCGCTCTTCGTTTTAATAATCTTTAAAAATATACGAAATTTGCAACAACAAAAAAACCACTATATTCTCAAAAACTATGGAAAATTTGCAAAAAAGCCAATATATTTGTTCAAAAAATATGAGAAATTTTAAAAGTTACTAAGTGTCATTATCTAATCGGCAAAATTGAATCTAGAATTTGGGATTGAAACGTGTTCTTCATAGATAAAGTCAAAATTTAACTCTAATGGATGAAATGTAAATGAATACGGATTTGGAAAGATTTCTTCTTGCAAGTCGTCCAATGTGCCGGATAAATCAGGTAATCGGCAAATTTTAATGCCCGTTATCGATGCCATTTGACCATCGGTCGTGTCGTTTGACGTGAAACGGGGGAAAACGATGGCGTCGTCTAGTACTCGAATCCGAAACTTTCTTATCGTCGTTTTGCTCAATATCTATGTCAAAAAAATAGTGAAGATCTCGAGTGGTCAGCCGCCACATTCTGTGGATTCCTATGGGGCAAAATTGTTAAAACTAGCACGAAAATTCTATTTTGGGGGTCTATCGATTTTGCAGATAATGATTATTCGAAAAATGTTTATTCTTTTTGATTTGAAATCGAATTTTCGCCTATCAGTCGAAATGGCTCTTATTTTCATTCAAATAAGGCAAAACCAATAAACGTCTTTTTGAACGCCAAATTCAGAAGATGCATACTTTGATGCTCAAAATATCTTGATAAAAATCACCGAAGCTTTCAGCTAAACTTCTTGTTAAAATGCCTGAGCAAAATGATCAGAATACTTTTTGACTCTGATATCCATTCTTAATAAATGCCGTATAACATGTTATTCTTCTATTGTATTTTTAAATTGCAAATAATTTTCACTTCATTGACTCGATCAGGTTTTGTTAGTATTGGTGTCTCTACCATAGGTGGACAGCATCAAAATTCTGGGAGGAAAGGGCTGCATGCAAGGCTTTTCAAAGGTCAAAAATGGTCTTTAGAATGGTGGTATGGCGAAAAACACCATTTTTCGACGTTTCTCATCGAGCAATATTCATTGACATCGAAAATTGCGAAAAAAACAAAAACAAATTTCAAAAATTGGATTCTGAGGGATGGTATTTTGTTTCTGGGTGGAGGTATTTGGCCTTTTGAGGAGTGCACAGCTCCCATGCCCACGTGTGGTCTCTACCATCAAACTAGCTTACGTTTAGCTGCATCAGTTGCTTAAGCATCAGAACCCTTTCTGTTAATCTCGATTCGTCGAGTGGCGAAGCGATACGCCAAATTTCATTCATTTCTTCAGCCAACAGCTTTTCTCGGTCTAACATATTAGCAGGATCTTCGTCGATCGATCTGAAAAGATATCACCGTTAGGGCAGCGCCTAAATTGTTGGGGTGATCTGGAAGTCAAAACTTTTTTAGAACAATTCTTAGATGTTTAACAAAGGGTCCAGTCGTTGGCATCGAAAAATAGCGAAATAAACTCAAAATTCTATGGTCCAAGGATCTGCATGAGTTTCTTGATTTCTTGGGGCCCCACGCATGTGCATGTAGTACAAATTTTAGGCATGCACTTAGTAAAGGACCCGACAAGCAAGTGCGGGTCTGGGGTTTAAGGATTAAATGAAAAATTATTAAGGGAAAAATCAGGTGAAAATAAAAACAAACAAGTACAGAAAACCGAAGCTCTGCTATAAAAGTGCTTTTAATCGACTAAAATTATTAATTGTGGTACCTACCTGTAGTCCGTTTCATTCAGCTTTGAGTATCTTGGAAAAGTTTAAAGTGACTACAAAAGTGTTTCAAACTAGTCCGTTAATTTAGATATTCTACAGTATACCGAGTCATATAGAGACGTATTCTATAGTCAAGCTGCATTACTGCATCAAAATTTTAAACCACTCTTGTAGCCCGATTCTTGCGGATAAATTCAAAAGAAAACCGTAAAGTGATAATGAAATCGACTATTAGGTTTCACATTATTCTACCGATTTTATGTAAATTTTAAAGGTCATTTAACTCAAGTAAGCAGTCCCTAGTCAAACTCATAGATCGGACTGACCCTGGTCCAGATCAGCTGTGCTGTGATTCTATTGATTGCTAATGCTAACTATTCTGGAGATCAATCCATACATGGGCGTGGGACTTCGGGTTAAGGGAATGAGACTCCCGAGAACCTAAAATACCCCCAGAAGACCGCATTAGGCCAACGGAATTTTTTTTGGCATGTACTTTTCGATTTTCGCTAGTTTTGTTCCATCCAGACTTGCAGAATTCGGTTGTTTCCTAGGTTTAGATCAAATTTCTATCAAGAACACGTTTACGGCTATATGTACCTCTCGTAAGCATTTGCAATGGACTCCAACGAAGCAGCCTTGTTACTGCCAATGTCGCTCAAATCGCGCGTCGAGTTCATTTTGATCTGATTCAAATCGGCCGTCGTTTTACTCTGAACCATATTGGATCTACCCTTGATTTCGAGCAAAGCCCTACTGTCTTGATCGTGGCCAATTTTACTCGCTTGATGGGGACCTCGATGCAAACTTCGGCTTTTCCTAGCTCGATCATTCATTTTTGACTCACTTGGCCCAATTTAATGTGTTGAAAATTAAATCGGACCTAAATCCGAGCACAGAATTTAGAGATTTAAGATCAGGTTAAAGTCTAGCTTAACACGGCTCCAATAAGTTCTGATTTAAAACAAGCTTTAAGCCAACGCAGATTTTTAAACATACGACTAAACAACTGAACGCTGTCTATTTTGATCAAGTATGGGCTTAGGCTCTCGACTTAGAGCAGGAAATGCTGGGACCGGAGGCAGAAAACCTTGTCTAAAAATTAGCCAACTTTCTATACAGATACAGGATTGCTTCTCTAAACAGTTGCGAATATGATAAGTCCGGGCAAATACGGTATATTATAATCAACCATTATCGGCTTTTCTGCATTAATCGCAAAAAAACTGTTCCTGCGAATTCTTGATTCTACTTCATTGTGTCTCTTATCGATTCAGGTGGCCAGCTTTTTTGCTTAATACTATCATTAAGCTGACCACAATGAGAGACTACTGCAGCGGGAGTTCTTTCAACTTATGTCTATGTGCAATGTATAATATGCAAATTAGACGGACAAAAGAGAGTGACCAGCATTTTTTGCGCTACTCGACTATTCTTTTGTCAAGTGGGTCTTGTTTACGAGATAATTTTCGTGAGCAATTCCGGAGAAATAGGCTCTAACATAAAGCAAGTGCAGGGGAAAAATACCGGCATTTTCCTTATTCAACACAAAAGATAATTTCTTACCCCATTCTGCAGTCATGCAAGTTGCACAGCCTGCGGACAAATAGCTAATAATCCAAAAACGACTCCTTTTCATTTGAAACATATGCCGTGCTAGTTATTATGACATAAATAAATAACCTAGAATTAGGTACTCAACCAAATTATGGTCAGTTTCACATAAGTTAGAGCATAAATTTTAAGACTTTTCATCTACAGTTTGCCGAAAAATCACGATGTTATACGCAATGTCAGCTTATTGTCGGAGATTGTTTAAAAACTTAAGCTTGAACTTGTGTAAAACAGACTATGGTATCGAAATCATCTTTATGAAATCGATATCAGCAATGATCAAAATCAATAAATTTATTCCATACCGCCTAAGGATTGGTTTTTCCGGCTATAACTAGGGCATGCTGACTGCTGAGCCATAGTCTGAGACAAAGACGCACATCTTAACTGGTCTAACAGGAGTAAGTCAGTCTTAGACATAGATTTCTGAAGAGGGGTCGAAAATTGTACTTTTTTTGGGCCAAAACGACTTCCAAATCTGGTATTAGCGCTAAATTAGCGTTAAGAAACTACGTTATTACACAGTTTCTGGTAAATTTAAAACTCTTTTCCAGAAAATTTTCAATGTTCATCCGTTTTTGGCCTTCATTTTGCCTCATTTTCGCCACAGAATTTTTCAATTTCCAATTCTGGGGGTCTAGAGCACACGTGAGCGGGGGAAAGGGGGGGGGGTTGGGGCGACCCAGAAGGCCGAATACCCTCCTCCCAGAAACCAAAATAACCCCCAGAATTCAATTTTTGAAATTTTTTTCCATTTTTTGTTGTCAATGGATAGTGCTCGATGAGAAACGTTCATACGTGGGCAGCACGAATATTCTGGGGTGCAAGATTTTTTGAAGGTCAAAAAATGGCCTTAAAAACGGGGGTATGGCGAAAAAACACCATTTTTAGACGTTTCTCATTACCATTAACATCCAAAAATTGCGAAAAAAACGAAAAAAATGTTCAAAAATTGAATTATGAGGGGTATTTTGATTTCCGGGGGAGGGGGTGGTATCTCGGTTTCTGCGGGTCTGCATACCCCGTCAAATCCCCCCCACGACCAGGTGTGTAAACGTTGAAAATGGTGTTTTTTTTTCGCCAAATCACCATTTTTTGACCTTTGAAAAATCTTGCACCTTTCAGAATTTCGGTGCTGCCCACCTGTGCATCCGACCATAGGTGGGTAGTACCGAAATTCTGGGAGGGATGAGGTGAAAAAATTTCTGGGGGGTGAAAAAATTTATATAGGTCAACAAATGGTCTTAAAAGTGGTCGTATGGCGAAAAAACACCATTGTTCGACGTTTCTCATCGAGCACTATCCAATGGCATCAACAAATCGCTAAAAAAGCAAAAAAAATTCAAAAATTTAATTCTGGGGGATATTTTGATTTGTGCGGGTATTCCAACTTCTGGGGGAGTTCATACCCACTCAACCCCCTCTCCCCCACCACGCCCACGTGTGCATCCGACCCGTTAAAAAATACGACTATGCATGGAATAAGGGAAGTTTTGCAGGCCACTTTATTTTGGAAAAGCGCTTACAGTTAGCTAGCACGTTAAAATATAACCTTCAAATTGTTTGGTAGTTCAGACTTTAAATTTTCATTTAATAATTACGCATTTTTTATAAAAAGTCGATTACTCAAATTTTAATTCCTAAATCTGAATTTAATATATAAGATTAAGGAAGTTATTCAATTTCGTGTAAAAATTGGTTTGTGTTATCAGAAATCTGCGTGAATGACTTATTTTCCTCTATTATTCAATCGCCTTCATCTTTTCAGTAAATTGATATGAACACATACTAAATTCGCGGATTTCAAGAAAAAATCCAGGTAAAATTAAGGTATTTTCCGAATTTCTCGTCGAAATGTCATTTGGGTGAAAAAATAAATTATGCCTGACCGACTGACTCTATTTGACGAATTGATTGAAAAATTGTTCTAAAAAAGATTTTGTGCATTTCGCGTCTTTCAATGAATTTGTCGCATGGGCGATCAGAAAATCTAATGTTCCGGATCAAAAAAATGTTCAGAAAATCTGAGATGATGACTAAAGTCGAGAAATTCTGATTAAATTATGCAAACTAGACTGGGAAGTCTCGAAAACCACATTTACCGTTACGGCTGCAGAGGTGCAAAAGATTATTTGACACCCGGTGCTAACTTTGTTTTGCATATTTATGCTATAATTGTGTGTTATATTTGAGGCAAAGCACCAATTTAAGAACATTGAATGAAAAGAGCGAAATGTAGGAACCTACCATAAACAATTTACTGCACTCTAAAACAATAATCGATAGACAATTATCTACTTAATTATAATTTGCGTACTATGACCTTTGTACATGTCCCAATTCAATGCATATGGTACGCTAAGTAGAAAAAATTCTATTTCACTCAAACGGGCAATATTACAAATAACATCGTATTAATATAAAAAGTGGGTTCTCCACTATTTCCAGCTGAATCTCGCGCGGAAAAGTACACTCAAAAAATACAACTGGTAGGCGCATAAAAATTAATAATAGTCCTAATTTTCGGTAAACATAAAAAGTCTAAAAAATTTAAAATTTAATAAATTGAACAAAAATTAGTCAAAAAACTTATTATATAGCGCTAATGCGTTGAAAATTGACACTTACATAGAGCCAAAATTTAGCTAAAAACGCTTAAAATAGCATACTTTTACTATTTTTTGAAATACTGGCAATTCTGGGGGAAGTCGGTCACCATTTAGCGGGTTGTCAGCAGCACACGTCGGAGAGGCAGCCAAATTCTGTGGGAGTCCCATGAAGCAAATCGTCAAACTAGCAGCCAAAATTCGATTCTGGAAAGGTTTATTGTTTTGGGGGTCTTCCGAATTTAGAAACCTTGGGGGAGGATCCACAGTTCACACTCCTAGACTTCCACACCCATGTATGGCGAGCACCATACGTGGGCAGCAAGAAAAATTCTGGGGGGGGGGGGTGCAAGATTTTTTGAAGGTCGAAAAATGGCCTTAAAAATTGTGGTATGGCGATAAAAACACCATTTTTCGACGTTTCTCAACAAGCACTATCCATTGGCATCAAAAAATTGCGAAAAAAACGAAAAATTTTCAAAAATTGAATTCTGGGGGGGTATTTTGATTTCTGGGGGGTATTTTGGTTTCTGGGGGGGATGCATACCCCCCCAAACCCCCACGCCCAGGTGTGGTGAGCACTCATTTTGGAGGCTCAAAACCCCAACTGTCCAAGAGCACATCTGATTACTACCCAGTCATTCTGGCCCTGGCCCCGTAAACTACGATTCACGCTTGAGTAGTGCCTCGGGTCACCGAAGTCGGTTCAACCGTTGCCGTGTGTTTCTTGCCGAGCAAGTACTTGAAGAAAAATTGCCTAATTTGGACGTTCATGGTAACGTAGACGAATGGGGCGCTGCCGCACAGCAGCGTCGCTCCCGCCAGTCTTATCAGCGTTTGGACCTCGATCGACGAATTGGGCAAAATCAAATCGAAGCTTCGGGCTAATACGAATCCGAACGTGATCAGGCTCGTAATCAGGGCCTCCTTTAGCAACAAAACTTCCTTCCTAAATTTTCTTGTAGCCGACGAATCGCCCGAGGTCGTTTTTAGGCTCGAATTTTTGACCCGTTTAATCGTCGCCCGCACCGAAACAGCGTAAAACGCACCCATGACGACGAAAAACGCCGAGTACATGACGACGGCGGCCAAATCGCCGAATTCGGTGAACAGAACAACGACGTTTTGAACGGCCGCCGTCAATACGCCGGAAATTAGGCAAATTACGATTACTTTTTTCATTAACTTATCGTTGAATACGCTCTTGTAATTCTGAAAATGAACCGTGGCGTAAAATCGATTGTAGGCGGTGAAAGTTTGCAAAAATAGCAGCAAATGGATCAGGTAGGTCGAGACGGCTTCTAGAACGTCCGTCATTACGGGCGGATTTATTAGGCCGAAATAATTCAACGCCAAATATATGCAAATAATCAGCATTAAAACGTTGCAAATTCCGATAATTTTGACGAACACATAGTAAACGTTGTGGAAACGACGACGATTCAGGAAAACGGCGGCGATTATAATCGAATAGACGATCGAAATCAATACGTTCGATACGCAATAGGTGTGGAGCAAGTACAAGTGATATACTTGCGTTTGGTTTTTATCGTCTACTGCATCTAAATCTTCCATTATTTGATACAGAAAGCGAAAATTTCGATAAGAAAATGGCAAAGCTTGACTGGATTCAGAATATAACCTTAATATAGCGAGTAAGTATTATGAGAAAGTAATTAACGCCCGACGCAAATACCGATATATGCCAGCACAAAACATCGCAACTAAAGGCGCATTCATACTTCGTCCGACTCCGTCCGATTTGGTGTCGGAAAGCGAAAATTGACAAAACCGCCTCCGACACGCACCGACATGAGTCCGACATTATCCGACATCATGCGACACGCGTCCGACTTTTCTTTGCGATGACGTCATAATCTGTTTTGACAATGCGACTTTTTTGTCGGAACGGACAAGTTGAGTTGGTTTCAACTTTCGTCCGTCCGACACACATGGAATTTAAACCACAGCGTGTAGGAAGATTGGCGCAACATGTATCGCATTTCGTATCGCCTTGTTCATTTTGTACTATTTCATTTTTCAAGTTTAAAATTTTTGATTAATTTATTGCTCTGTACTAGTCGTATAAAAGCGCTGTGGCACATCGTGTCTCGTTTATTTTGTACTATTTATTGTTGCAGTCAATTCATTTTATTGTATTTTTCAGGTTTAAAATTTAATTAATTGCAAATGGCTAATGGCGATTTTGACGATGTTACTACGGAGTTATTAATCATAGCTGTTAAAGAACATCCATATTTGTGGGAAATAAGTGTAAATAAATTCATAAGTTTAAATAAATTGGCGCATGAAACGAACTTCGATACTTTCAGCATTTAATTTTTATTTCTGGAGGGGAGGGGTAAAAAATTTTTAAACGTCAAAAAATGGTCTTAAATGTGGTAGTATGGCGAAAAAACACCGTTTTTGAACGTTTCTCATCGAACACTATCTAATGGCATCAAAATATTGAGGAAAACACAAAATAATTTTTAAAAATTGAATTCTCGGGGAATATTTAGTTTCTGGGGTATTCTAGTTCTGGGGGGTTACATACCCCCAACCACACCTGGGCGTGGGGGATTTGGGGGGTATGCACCCCTCAGAAAACAAAATACCCCCGAAACCAAAAATACTCCCCATAAATTAAAAATAACCCCCAGAATTCAATTTTTGAAATTTTTTTTCGTTGTTTTTCGCATTTTTTGATGCCAATGGATAGTGCTCGATAAGAAGGGTCGAAAAATTGTGTTTTTTTCGCCAAACCACTATTTTTGAGGCCATTTTTTGACCTTCAAAAAATCTTGCATCCCCCAGAATGTTCTTGCTGCCCACTTATGCCCCCAACCCCCACGCCCAGTTATACAGACGCTGTTCGACAGAGACAATATAAATACATCAATGTTTGTTGCGCTGAAAATATTGATCTTTAGTCGGAAGAAGTCGGATTAAGTATGAATGAAAGTCGGATTCGATGTCCGATTCGACATCAACGACTACCGAATGTCGCATCCTTGGACGAGGTCGGGCAGGAGTCGGATGCGACTCTGCCCGACACACGTCCGACAGGATGCGCGACATGCGGTGTCGTCCGATGTCGGATCGGTTGAAATATGAGTGAGCCTTAACTCGTGCGATAGAACGAAGTTTGACATCAGTTGATAAATTGGATAGATTTAAATTCTTTTGTTTAAACTGTAGAAAAATTTTTAAATAGCTGTCGGTGGTTCGTGCGCTATGGCTTTTGGTTTACACACTATAATGATTTAGTTTAAACGCCGAATTCGGTTCTGTCATCAGATTTGCTCAGCGAACCGGTGAACAGGTATATAAGTTATTCCTAGGCAGCCTACTGTAATACGTTTTTGCATAGCAAAACTTCATATTGCTTATCAATTGCTACGCACAGTATCGTATTTGCTGCTTCAAATAAATCCGCTTTTATAATGGATTCGCGTCGACTCAAGAATTGCGATCCATGCACACAAGGTTTCGTGAAACAAAGTAGCATTATATAATAATATATAACAATATAATATTTCTTCATAATGAGTTCTTTGACCGAAGCAGTTGTCAAAAGGGTACCTACCTACCTGCAAACTTAGTACTGCGATACTATGCGTAAAATCTGGAGTTTACTCAGCATCAAAATGGGATGTAAAGAAGTCATCGCACCAAATAGAAAGCCGGTAGCCGAAATGTTTTATACTTCTGATAATGACATTTTCGTCATTTTCGTCTTTATCTAATACAACAAGTCTCAAATTTATCTTTTCAGCTAGTCCAGTTTGTAGCCTTTTTTTGGGCTACTCTGTGTAAACTTTTCTGACAATTAAAAATTTTGCTAGAAAACCCTGTCGGGTTTGACTTATTTTGTACTTTTTACAAAGGGCAAAAGTAATTGCATAGCGCATTTGTATGCAAAGTTTTAATTAGCTCCATAGAGCATGAACGCGACCTAAAAAATGAGAAATCGCGCAATAAAATAAATGAGACTTGATTCAGTTTGTACCAGTCATTCAGCCATTGAAACCATTATTTTCTTGCCTCATTAAAATTATCGTATGCATAGCGTACAATGTCGAAATTTTCCGCTAATACTTGTAAAGTTATAACAAAATAGCTAACGAACCTATGTTATGAAAAGATAAGAATAATATTTTTTGATGTTTCTGATTGAGCTCAATCTATTGGCATAAAAAATCCATTAAAAGCTGAAAAAATTCTTCTGAATATTTACATTTCGAATTCTAAGGTTTCTCGAATTCTGGAGGTCCATCTAGACCCCCGGCCATTAGAAGCACGATCTTCGTGGTATTGCTAAATTTGAAAGAAGCAAGGTCCCATATAAAAACAAAATCGTAGCTTCGCTACCATAATATACAGCATAGGAATTTGTAGGGTCAGCCCCGAATAACTTCTGAAAATTGCCTTTTCGAACTGAAAAATAATAGATTTATGTCAAAAAGTGTCTTAGACGTTTTGGACAAAGCTAGTTCTCTCCAGAATATAAAAACGCAATTACAAAAAAATCAAGAAAAATTACAATAAATTGAGCGAAATATAGTCAAAAAATGCGTATTGGAATATTTGACATTTTTGAATCAAAAATTGACTATAAAATGCGTAAAATAGCGCAGTTACAAGATTTTTTCATGTAAAATCGACAAATCATGGGGTCATAGCTGTTTTGAGCGGCTGTTAACCCTTAATCCTTCCCTCCTACGAACACGTATGTTCACTGCATTATAATACAGAGAAATACAAAGCAAGCTAGCCTTAGTTATTATTATTTATTATTATTACAAATATAGTTGTTAATATTTTAATTTTTAGTGTACTTATAATTATCATTTTTATGATTCTTATTACTATATGTATTACTATTATTATGATTATCATATTATTAGTACTATTTATCGAAATTAATGCCTTTTGCTGCTACATTGTTATTAATTTAACAAAATCAAGATGGATAGCAGCAAAGACAATACCAATGGATTAATCATGAGTTATTTTTTAAAAAACATTTAGAAGATGCACGTGTAAAACAAATTGGAAAGGTAGTCTAAATTTAAATATATTATTTATAATTTAACAAGAGCAAAATTTGACTTTTCGGCCGATGATCGAAGAACCGGATAATTCTAAAACTTCATGAGACTGGTCAGCTTTGCAGAGCGGATCTTCAACAATTACTTCCTTTTAATGTTCCACAATAACAGATAAATATGGCTGGATCCAGCCTGCGTGTGAGGAATTATGGGGGGTTCTAATTCCCCAGGATAAAAAAGGAAGGCAAAATGAAGGTGGCACATGGATACAAATGAAAAAAGTGCGTGAAAATATCCAAAAAAAACATCGAGTTAACTAAAGTTTTACGCTAATGAAGCATTTACGCGATTTTATTTCAAACTTTTTTTATCCATTTTAGCTCTGAAAAAACTCATAGGCTGGCCCTCGCAAAACCCGGGTATGCATTTTATCTAAAGTCTGCACCATACGTGGGCAGCAAGAAAATTCTGGGGGGGGGGTGCAAGATTTTTTTGAAGGTCGAAAAATGGCCTTAAAAAACGGTGGTATGGCGATAAAAACACCATTTTTCGACGTTTCTCATCAAGCACTATCCATTGGCATCAAAAAATTGCGAAGAAAACAAAAAAAATTTTCAAAAATTGAATTCTGGGGGGGGGTATTTTGATTTCTGGGGGGGGGGTATTTTGGTTTCTGGGGGTGCATACCCCCAAACCACGCCCAGGTGTGGTCTGCACCCATCCGGAAGGCCCGATGATTCAGCAGACCCCAAAATTAAATTTGTCTGAAAAAAGATGTTTACGTTTTACGCGATTTTTCGACGTCAATGGATAGAGCTAAATGAAAAAAAGTCGAAAAATAGTGCTGTTTGTACTTATCATAAGTTTTTCAGCAGTTTTTTACCTTGTAAAAAATTTAAACCCCTCCCCTAGAATTTGGTCGCTGTCCATATTCACAATTTTCGTATTTAAATAACTATTGAACGAACTGACAATGCTGCCGTAAAAAATTCCTGAATCACCAGCTCACTTTGGAGTACATTCACGGCAACAAGATTTGAAATGCTAACTCGTGTTCGAAATCATTTTAGGAATAAAGCAAAAAGTAGTATAAGGAAGAAGAAACAAGGAAAAAACATAGAAGGGAAAACTAAAAACGCAAATAAAAATGGAAGAAATAATCTTCATCAAGTCTGTCCGCTTAACTTTCAACGATCAATCAAGGTAATTTATTTTCCCATGATTTTTCAAAACGTCTATAGATAGAGTGGGGATAGATAAGACTTCTAGAATCCGGCAGTTCTTCCAGAAATTTTTGGCATTTTTTTCGCTATTTAAACGATTTTCGACCCATCGGACCCCATTGAATTTGGTAGCTGTCTCCGTGTATGTTCAAAAGGCCTTGTTTCGTTTCTCAAGTCATGAAAATTTGACGCTTAAAAAATCTGAATTACTTTATCTTCGTGAAATTAAAGAGTTTGAAGCAGAAATCCATTTTCCTGCTTTCTACCGGAATGATTTAATTTGTTTAATATTGTATAAGAAAAAATAGATCACATGGAACGAAAAACTTGATCCCTAAACTCCCGAATGTCAGACTCATTAAACGAATAAAGTTTCGTCTTATATATTCTCTTTTCGCTTGAATAATTGAAAGGAACCAGACAGTAATGGGCACCTAAGAGACCCCGACCTCTGCAAATCTTTAGGCACAATTAAAGTATTTTATAAGAAAAAACTTCTAATCAATTCCATTGAGTATAAAGTGCATTCTTCTAATTATTTTATAATAAATCTCCATTCGCAAGGATCCAGCAAAGTTTAAGATCATACTGTCACATATATGTATTAGTAAAAAAACCTGAACCTCACACATTAGAAAACTTGATGAAGTAAAATAGACAGGCAACAGTAAAAGATTTAACTTATTCTGTATACATAGGAAATTCATATTTTCATTTTTTAGATCGTACTTTGAAATAAAATAAAATATTAAAGTAAAATACAATTAGGCATATTCTTATTTGAATAAGTCTTATCAATCATTGTAAAATCTTATTTTTTCATCTATGATGACTAGACACAAAGGTAATAAACACTTCTAAGGACCTTTATTACTTGGAAACAACATTAATGTTAATACCAACTTGAAGTACAAAATAATTATTAAACAATAGAGAACTTTTTATACTTAAGCCACGATGCGAAGGTAACGACTTGAATTTTTATACAAAAAATTTCTTTATTAAAGAGGTTAATTTATTGGATAAATTTTTTAAAAACCAGTTTTTGATGCTTATGCATGTGTGTCTTTTTTCTCTTTATTACAAAAAATCGTTCGCGCCATGAAAAGAAGGGTTGCTGTAACAATAGAGTACAGAGGAGCTTAGTATCAGGGGCAAATTTATGGGCGGTCGGCCTCCGCCCTCCCATCGGCAAAAAATAGTTGGTGAGATAAGGAATAGACATGTGATTCGCACCGATTTTTGGCCGTCAGTGTTCACAATTTCTCAAATTTTTCGGGCGCTTCGCGCCGGATAATTCATACTAATGACATTGGTTGGAAACCATTTTTTGCTCAAGGACTATATTTTAAAACCATTCTAAGTGCAGAAACAGCCATTTCATCATTCTATTTTTAAGCATACACCTCTTAAATTTTCGACGTTCCGCGTCAAATGCCGCAAATACAGTGAAATCGAGCAGTAAATCAAGCTTCTAGAACCTATTTTAGCCTTATTTTTTCGAACTTTCCGGCGCTTCGCACCGGATTTTTCGCTAATATCAAACAAATTTAACGATGTAGTACAAAATTGTCGAAAATTTCAGGAATTTTTCGGAAAGCATGTTGCGTCAAAAGTGATTTTAAACAAAAGAAGACAACTTAAACACGCAAAAAAACTCTATTTCGCACGTGAAGGGCAAATTTTCGGACCTATTTTCGACTAATTTAGGGAAAGTTGGGGCACCGTCCCCTTCAAAAAAATTCTAGATCGGCCATTGGTAACGAAATATACAGTAATACATATAAACACATATAAGGGCTAGTATACAGATATAATATAGTCACTTAATAGCATTTTTTTAAATTTCATCGATTAACAAATCTTTTAATTTAGCTGTAATATCAATAAAACGAATACATTTCTACCAATGAAAATAATTCTTTATTATTCTGATAAAATATCTCCAAAGATCAACAAATTATTCATTCTTTTTCTAAATGATTTCTTGTCACCCAAATACAAGTATGTGATATTTGTACAAGGATATTTAAACATTTTCCTAACAAATTATTTGCTACGCTTGCCACCCAAAAACTATTTTCTGCATTAAATTGCAAATTATTCTTGCATCAAAATGATAGGAAAATTTTTGCCAAAGCATTTGAAGACGTTAACAATCTAAAAAAAGCATGAACATGTGTTTCAGTATCGTTCACTCCCTATAAATAAATCAATACTCGTACATACAAAAAGATGTAACATTTTGCTATCGACTTAATCGGTCACGAAGTTTGTAAAGCGTTATTTTTGAAACTATAGTATATATATCTCTAGCATATCCTTTAATTTCTTACGGAAAAATTTTTGCCTAGAATGAAATGGAGAATCAATCTCATTTAAAAATTCATTCCATTCGATTAAAAAGCTTTTTTATTTGCTAAATCAAAAGATTTCATTATAATATTTGAATAAAGAAAATTTCATCGAAATTTTCTCTGATCATAAACCGCACCTTCTAAATTGAATGGTTTGTGTCCATTGTCTTATTTATCCCGGAAAATCTCTCATTTTTTTCATATGGGCATGTCTGGTTCGAATTATGTATGTGAAACGCCAAAAGAAGAGATATAGATTTCAGGCAATATAAATCAATTTTTTGGCATTTTCAGTCCTTTGCAGGTGCCTGACATAAAAGAGATTTAAAAAGTAGATCTGATTATCAGCGCACTAGCAAGAAAGATGCTCCGATGGAACAAAAAAGACGAATAATATATTCGGGATTGTGGATTATTAAAGATGTAAAAATAGGGGAATAGAAAAAAGCTCACATATGTATATGCCAAAGTAAAGTATATTCTGCGGCCTGTAGGTTGAAATAAACTATTGAACCAAAAATTGATTGAAAAAGCAGCAACTTAGATATGCAGTAAGCTGTGAAAAATTAGATGAGAGTAAACCAGGGACCGGGTTTCAATAAGACAAGTTCCATCTTTAACTTAAGTCTGAACCTAAGTCGTTAAGTTCGAACCATCTAAATAGAGTTCAAACTTCAGATCATGCGCGCACGTACGCTATGATAGCAGTCAAAAATGCCGAAAAGAAATTATGAACCGTTGGATTAATAATTTAACTGCAAATATCACAGGATTTTCTGTTACAAAAAATTGGTCATTACCAGACATGCATAGCATGGGAATTCTGGAAGAGCAGAGGAGTGGAGCTAAAAAGTTTTTCTATAATTTTTTGAGCTCAAAAACGGTTGATACGGGTTAATAAAATTTTTGGCACTTATGATGATGCTGTTTCTAAAACGTAAAAAAACATACAAACAATTTCGAAAAAATATAGAGCAATTTGAATAAATTACACAAAATACTCGTATAATCGAATAATGAATACATACTGCGCGAAGCGCCGAAAATTTGGCACTTTGGAGCAAAACGATAGCTAAAAACGCTTAAAACAGCATCTTTCCAAGGATTTTTCTGGATAATCACGAATTCTGGGGGTGAGGTAAAAACTAATGTGGTTTGAACCCCCTCGTAGATCATGTTGGCCATCAAGACAATTTCACGCAGTCTTATGCCAAAACAAATTTTGACGAAAAGCCATCTTACACACGTTTTAAGAATTATTACAAATTGGAAATATTAAGATTTACTTGTAGTCTTGCATGGACTGCAGCCTAATTCTGTGGTCTAAATGGTGCTAAAAACTTGCAAAAATCGCAAAAAACATGCCAAAAAATTCAATTCTGGGGTCAATGGATTCTTGGGGGTCTATCAGATTCTCGATGATCTACCCCACGCCCTGCATAAACAACAGACATTTAATTGAATTTTAGTATTGGCTTCACGTTTGCCTCGAAATGATTGAATTTTCTTCAAACGATATTCCATCAAAATTTTTGAATTCACAATCTATGCTGAAACGCTGTCCGCGCCTGTCATTGAAACATTTCGTTACGAGAAAACCGAACTCTATGAGAGTTGCCGAGTTTTGGAGTAGTAGTTCTCAATCTAATTTAGATCACCGATGGTTTTTTAAGTCACAGGATCACCGTAGGCTGAAGTTTCACATTTCCTGATAATTCTGCTTAGTTAATCCGAAGTTAGATGTTAATTTTTTCATTTTTCTTTACATTTGTTACTAAATTGTGTAGAATTAAGATATTTATATTCGTTCCGGAGATGAATATGAAGCATATGCTAAATTTAGCATTTATGCCAAAAATATTTTATTAACTGGCTTTATTCCTTAACATAATCATGCATTTTCGAGAACTCTTAAACCCTTTGAACGAAAACAATAAAACAATATTTATTACAACCGAAGTGATGAAAAAATACTCGTACCAATTGAAGTGACTCAAGACAGCTCCGTGTTGTATTAAATATTTGCAACTTAAGTCGGAACTTAATTATGTTCAAGTTCAGACTTAATTCTATTGAAACCGGCTTATTCTTAAGTTCGGACTTTTAAGTCTGAACTTATAATTCTAATCAAAACCGCTAAGTTCAGACTTAACTTCTAATTTTGAACTAACAATTTTTTTCATATAATTTCGTGCATAAATTTCAAGAATTTTCATCAACAGTGAGCCGAGAGGTTACGATAATTATACTCGTGTATTAGATCAATGCTATTATTGCAATCTGTCGGTTTATTGTCTGGGATATTTTGAAACTTTATGCACGAACTTATGTGAAACAGACTATAAGTCTAATTTCAGACTTAAGTATATTGAAACCGGCCCCAGGAGAGATTTTTGCAAGCCAATTGAATGAAATAGCAAACATCGATGCATTCAGGACAATCACAGAAATTGTTGATTTGAAGCAGTAGAAAATGCGTAGGCTTACGTGAAACAGACTATGTGTAGGTACAATTGCATGCCCGCAACGGTCGTGTGCATAGGTGGGCAGCACCGAAATTCTGGTTGGGGGGAATTTCTGGGGGGTGAAAAACTTTTCAAAGGTCAAAAAATGGTCTTAAAAGTGGTCGTATGGTGAAAAAACACCATTTTTCGACGTTTCTCATCGAGCACTATCCAATGGCATCAAAAAAATCGCTAAAAAAGCAGAAAAAAATTTCAAAAATTGAATTCTGGAGGGGGGGTGTTTTGATTTCTGGGGGGGGTATTCCAACTTCTGGGGGATGCATACCCTCCCAAACCCCCGCCCCCACGCCCACGTGTGGTCGTGTGCACTAACGAACTGACGCCATGTTTTGCTTGCTGTAATGCTCATGATAACAAAATAAAACACCTTTTAATACAATTGCAGTTAGTTTTCTATCACTCAAGATACGAAGCAAGTCAGCGTTGCAACGTTGCAAGCAATTTACAAAAGTATACATTTTAGATTATGTTTATAGAATCTTATGTGAAGCATTGAAAATCATTTAAAGATGTACATTTTTTCAGAGGCCGCGGAATATACTTCGATTTTCTGCGTTGGTCAGAGAAAGTCTGATTTTTAACAGTTTTTGCGACTTTAGGCATATATGTACATGAAAGCTTTTTCCTAATCCACTCCGTTTACATCCTTAATAATCCGTAATACTAAGTACATTCGTCATTTTTGTTCCATCGGAGCATTTGCTAGTACCCTGCTTTGGATCAGCAGTCCAAGAACGTGGAAAAAATATTGTTCTGAAAATCAGCATTATCTTTTTTTAAAGTAAATAACCTTACTTCATTTAAACAGATCAGGGCCCGGTTTTACTAACGTAAGTTCGGACTTAGACTCAAGTCGGACTTAAGTCGAACTTCGTTAAGAATAAATTTAAGACCGTTTTACTAAAAATTCGAGTCTGACTTAAGTCGAACTTAAGCCATACTTAAGTCGGACTTTTAGTCAGACTCAAGTCTAACATAAGTCTGACTCAAGTCAGACTCAAGTCTGCATAAAATCTATCAAAAGCATATTACAGCAATGATCTAAACAAATTACACACAAATTCCTTGCTTTACAGCAAAGAGTGCATTGTAAAAGAAAAGAAAGCAAATTTCGCGCCATATTTTGTTTTGTTAAATTTGGCTTGCTGTCTTTTGATTTTGGCCGTAATGTCTTTTGACGCTAAAAAACGAGGTATAACTTGGATTCCGAAAGAAACTCAACGTCTAAAAGAACTTTGTCTCGGTAAGCGAGATGTCCTCGAAGGAAAACATAATACCTGCCGGTGCTCAGCAACGAAAAAAACGTGCATGGGATGATATTTTGAACGATGTGAACGCGACATTTCCAGAGCAGCAAAGCAGGGATTTACAGGAAATCAAGAAAAATGGGCTAACTTGAAAAGCAAGGCCAAAGGCGATAACGCAGATATAAAGAAATCGGCCTCCTGGAACCGGTGGTGGACCACCGGCTTCACCCGCTTTCTCAAGACTCCCAAGCATACGTGGGCAGCAAGAAAATTCTGGGGGTGCAAGATTTTATGAAGTTCAAAAAATGGCCTTTAAAATGGAGGTATGGCGAAAAAACACCATTTTTCGACGTTTCTCATCGAGCACTATCCATTGGCATCAAAAAATTACGGAAAAAAACAGAAAAAAAATTTTCAAAAATTGATTTTGGGGGGTATTTTGATTTCCGGGGAGGGGAAGGGATATTTCGGTTTCTCGGGAAGGGGGTGCATACCCCGAACCCCCCAAGCCCAGGTGTGCTCTCAAGATATTATTGCGGCATACAAAAATTCTGACAGTTTCAACGGTACGAGGGAGGCATAGATTCGGCATTGGAGGAGGAACCTCACGGATTGTAAGCTAATTTTTTGTGATCTAAAGATGTGCATCTTGAAAATATTTTAGCTATGCAAAACCTTTTGACCCTGTGGCTATTGAAGTGACTGAAGTTGATATTTTTGAAACGTTTTTCAATAGATATGTAAAAAAGTAAAGGTGGTGCTAAAAACTATCCGCCCATGAGCGCCTGCAGTTCTAAGCTTTAAACCCTCTGCCGCCAAGCCTTTAATTTTTGTTCAGTTATTTATTGCTAAAACACGTTTAAGTAAAACTCGTTTTTTCTGATCTACATAAAGGATTTGAAAAAATTCATTATTTTTTCAATATCTGAAGCCGAAAGTTCGGCTTAAAAAAGTTAATTTTTGGCTTCATAAAGCGAACTTTAAAAATAGGGATACACTGTTGGTCTCTGCAGTGGTTCTATTATCCTAAAAGGAACATGAACATTCACATAACTACTGGGTGTAAAGAACACTTACACTCGGATTCGTAATCCTCACGTTATATGAAGCACTTTGAAAAAAATTAAGCTTCTGCAACGATATGAAATTAAAGTTAATGTATCAGTGTTAACTTAACACAACTACTGCTTGTAAAGAAAACATATAGTCAGATTTGTAATCCTGACCTTACGGGACATTATTCGAAGAAAATTCTAATTTTGCATCACTCTGGAAGCAAAATAAATTTTTAGCTTAAACTTTGCTCACTAAGAATAAATGAATAGTTCAAACTTTATACAACTACTGGAGTTAGAGAAAACTAACAATCAGATTCGCGATTCTGATGTTACATAGAATGTTTTGAAAAAATTAAGCTGTTGCAAGGCTCTAGAACTGAAGGTAATTTGCAGTGTAAACTTTACTCGACCACGGAGTGTAGAAAAGATTCAGTCGGATTCGTAATTCTGCTATTACTCTGATATTACGATCAATATCTATGAAAAATTAAGTCTCCACAGTGACCTGAAAACAAATAAATATTCGATGTAAACAACTTTGCACAACTGTTGAGTGTAAACAAACGCACCCTACTGGCATATTACGTTTGATTTCTGGTACATTTTTAGACACTCTTCACACTCCCCTTCAAGAAATAATACAATATTCAAAAAACAAAAAATATGCTATCTAGAAAATTCCTTCCTCTTCGATGCGAATTCATTAAATGGTTTGAGGCTTAAATATTGAGTTGTTAACAAGCAGTCGAAAAAAACACCAAAATTTGCTATATGTTAAAACGTTACGCTAAAACGTTACACGCTCGTAACAAACTCGGTATTGAGTGAAAACTAGAAAAGGGCCACATCGAGTTTTTTCATTAATTATCTTTTAAATAAAAGCACCTTCTAGATATGTTCCGTTATAGCTGTGAGGGGGCATATATTGGGGGTACCAAGTATATTATAGACACGCGCTAACGTGCTAAATAAGATAACATGGCCAGAAAATTAGGCATCACGGATGTTGGGAAGAGGGTTCACTTCATGTGCCTAGACAGCTTAATTGACCCGAAAAAAGTTTAAAAATTCTTTTGAGCGTTAGAGTAATGCGTGTGTAAAAGCTTGAAACATGAGTTGTTCTAATGTATTCGAAAAAAGCTCAGA
>JAVLUZ010000144.1:920880-1288260 GCA_036768485.1 Mermis nigrescens
TGCCCGCCGTCCAATCCTATATCTCTAATGTAACGGGGGCACTGCCTCCCACCGTTACGTGAGCAAAATTTTACCCGCACTGGTTTCCCGGATCTTCCGCTCTGATTCGCGTGTGTAGTACTAATCGACTACTCGGGCTCTTGCTCACAACTGAGCAAAGTATCGAATAATATTGTGAAAGAATGAAACATAAACGTCACGGGTTAAACTTCAAAGTGGGCATTTCTAGCCATGTAGTAGCACTCCTGCTACACTAAGGTAAGTATGCACCTTACTTCAGATCATTGCCCTCATTTTGGGCCCATCACTGCACCTTACAGTGACCACAAGTAACGTGCGCAAGCACGACAGGCAACAGGCGCCCGTGACCTGCCTGTGAGTCGGCTGAAATTTTATATTGGTAAACACGTGCGTCGAGAGAAAATTGCTTATGCGACACCTTTTTTTGACACCTTTTTTGTTTTTTTTTCGCAATTTTTGGATTCCAAGTGCTCGATGAGAAGCCTAGACAGCTTGAAAAATTGTGTTTTTCCGCCATACCACCATTTTAAAGACCATTTTTTGACCTGAACCTTTTGAACAATTTCCCCGCAACCGTTTTTTAGCCGATCCATAATAGCTGCAGTAAGTAAACTTTACGTACAACTAGCTTTACATACAAGTAGCTTATTTTTTGTGCAGAAGTCAATAAAAATTGTTTACATTCATAACTAAAATTTGATTACTGAATCTTTATTTCGTCTTTCAAAAAACGGTGGCGGGGAAATTGTTCAAAAGGTCAAATGTCGAAACCTTGGATTGCACCACCCCCAGAATTTTAGTGTTGTCCACTATGGTCTTGACTGTACGAGGATCAAGCAGCCAAATCTAAAGTCTGTTTCACACTAGTTTGTGGATAAATTTTAAAAACTATGTCCGACAATAAGCTAACAGATTGCGATTATAGCATTGATCTGATATATAATCATCGTAACCCTCAGCTTACTGTCGATGAAATTTCTTAGAATGTATGCTCGAAGTTATATGAAACAGACTAGAGAAGCTACATATGTTTCTGAGAGTTAGACAGATACCTTGTACCAACCAAAATTTCACCTTGACGCACATAGGTATGTAATTATTTATACGTGACGTTACAAGGAGGCGTCAATTTTACGTCAATAATCTTTCCTTTTCTATCTTTCATTTGTTTAATCAGTCGAGGGCTGAACGGCGTGATTACGCTTGAACGTTTTGATACATTTTTTGCCCAGTAAAATGGCACAATCGCGCATTCCTTTATCCATCGCCAGATAGACAAACGGACTTGACCCAGAGTACAGCGTGATTATTACATAAGAAGTTATCAGCCACCAAAATCCTTTCGAACTGTCGATAAATTCGATCAACGCAATAAAAAATACTAAAACTGTGACTATAATCGCTTGAATCAGGAGCTTGATTTCACGTCTGTAATCTTCAAAAAATAAACATGATATATAACATTTGTTGAAAGGGACAAAAATAAATAGTTAGCTACTTACGTTGTATGTACGTACCTACACGTTCATTCATCGAAGTTTATTAATTATGCAACAAGGTACGAAGTGCGGCTATAAAAAATGAGTAGCAAAATTTTTAGTAATATACCCTTGTGTACTCAGGAGTCAGACAGAACTCAATTTATTGTAGTGACAATAGGAATTAAATTCACGTTTTGTCAGTCAATCTTTAGAGATAAAAACGGAATTATCTGCTCCCTTCGAAAACATACTTCTAGGCTAGATACAAAAAAATTATAAATACCATCTTGTATAGAATCAAATTCTGCTTTCAGTAATGTATTTCTAATGTTTCTGTATGCAACGTGGCGTAAACACTGGAAGAGTGTTCAGAAAAAATTATGAATTCCACTTTATCTCATCTTGATTTTGCGTGAATTCGATTTTTGCCTGCCGAAATGATTTTTTGCTCAAAAACTAAAAATTTATTCCGGGGCAACGATTGTGGCCTGGTCACAGTCGTTACATGAGCCGGGCAGAGGATCTGGGTCACGTTCTGAAGGACAGAGTCGCGTCGCGACGCGAGACACTCATGCGCAAGGAAGCCGGTCAATAACATTTCCCGCATAAACCTTGCACAAAACCCAGCAGGCAGTGCCTTGTCTGCTTTGTAATTTGATGAAGATTTATTTCAGAAGCTAAAGTTTTCCTTACTAGAACAATTAAATCAGTCTAGGATCCCACTGATAATATAAGTAATTATGAAATTCAGAACATGATTGAATTTTTTAAATTTACTTCGTTTTTGTGCAATAAAACAATAAGTTCTAAATCTTGTTTAATGAAACTTACACCATTGAACGTTGAATTGAATTCTCCACAAGATGTTGTATTTAATTTTGTTGTACCTAATCTAGAAGTATGTTTTCGAAGGGAGCAGATTATTTCGAAACAACTTGTATCTCGCAAACAGTGGCTTTTTCGTCTTTTTCAGTGTTTTCATTCGATAAGATTTGAATGGTTGCATTAGCGATGAAAATCTTTAATACCAATGATCCAAATCTTAATTTCAGCTGCAATAAGCCTCTTAATTTGACAAATTGACTACTCGATTCTTACTTTCATCGACAATCATGAAAGTGACAGATGGAGGATAAAGATCATCCCAAACAATACATACATGAATGGAATCGACCGATTTCTAGGGATCTCATGAGGGAAAACGGCATTAAAAATGTATGTATTTATTGGATTTGCTATAATCTGCAAAGATGTTTTTGATTCTGGGGTATAAACTTCCCAAAACCCCCATGCCCGTGTATTACCCAAACTCGAATTCTGAAAAGTTTTAAAATTTGACTTTTTTGCATTTGTTTTGTTCTTGCATCCTGTTTCCGAATTTTTTAAAAATATTGTGCGAAATTATCTTCAATAAAAGTGAACAATGTAAAACGACGGAATAAGGCTCATACATATTTTGCATGTGGAAGAAAAGTTTATGGGGATTAAATAAATAAAAGTAAAATAAAAATAGATAAAAGTATTAACTAAAATATTCCAGATTCCCCACAGATAGCCGGTTTAGAAAGTCAGACGGTCTAGAGTGTATCAGAGAGATGGCCCCAAAACCTAGTTTAAACACTAAAATAGCGCAAATACTCTGGGAGGCTAATCAACACTTTTTAATCAGTTCCAAGCACTTTTGCAGAAAATGCACAAAATTGACTGATACAGACCCTCAATCTCCATTTGCATGTTTGGTGTGGCTTTTATGTCTTCAGTAACTCTGCTATAGATTATTTAAGATTACCCGAACTCAGGCTTGAATCCCGGATTCGCTTGAACGATACGTAGATTGAAATCGTGTACAAAACTAACATGATTGAAAAGCAGCTCACAACGCAGACCATCTCAACGATTAGCATAACATTCTTGTCGATCGCGTACATCAAAATGTAAATGATTGAGGAAATCATCAGACACGAGATTAACAGAATTTTGATAAGCCTCGGGGTAAAAACGGACGCGTATTTTTGAAAGTAGGCTATAGCGAAAAATCTATTAAATGCTACCAAAGCATGGATAAACGTTTCGGTCGTTATGCAAAAATTGCTGACGAACAAAGTAGCATCGGTAAACAAGGAAAGTTTGAAGAATTGGTAAAAAGTCGAAGAAACCGCACACGACGTTGTGATCAGAGTTGATAAGTCGAGAACGCCGATGAATTTGAGGAAAACGAAGTAAGAATTGGAGAAAATCTCCGGATTCAAGAATATGGTCAGTATAACGAATGAGTAGAAAACTAGGATTAAGCAGTTCAGGATTAAACACGAATTAACGACGACAAAATCGACGTCGGTTGGCGTATAGTTCCCAAATGACATTGGCCTTTCGAAAAATATCAACTGGTGATGGAAATATCCTCTATATGATTGATGTTTTAGCTATGCAAATAATCTCTGCTTCGGGTTGTAAAGATTGACCTCTATAAGCGTTTAAAAATGCAAGTTAAAATAATGTCAGCGGCACAGCGTTTTCATGATGGGAATGAATGATTTTGCCGTAGATTGCAAAGATTACAAGGCGAAATAATAGGAATGAGAAGTTAAAAAATCGCCGCTCATTTGAGAGAACACGAATTTTCCTATCTATACGATGGGAATCGCAATATGTGGTTCCGGGTTATCAATGTAAAATGACCATCTACATTAACACAAAAATCGTCAAAATTCCAGACATTCCTTCATTAAAATCTCGATGAGCTTTGGGCCTGTGTTATGAGAGTGGAATATGTCAAAATAATTGTATCTTAGGCGACTTTAAATAAAAAAGCTCACAATATACATATCATTATTTCGTTCATTTCGCAATGTTTCAAAACCAAAAATTTTCGACGGAATATTCAATGGTTTAGACATTGATCGTACCCGGTGATAAACCTCTTATTGAATTTGCAAAAGACCAGGTACCTACTTTAAATGTGTGGCATACACACATGGGCGTGGTGGGGGTTCGGGGGAAGTTAAAAAATCTTAACACAGATCAATGTAAACCCCATAATTCTATTTTTAGTAACATTTTTGGCGATACACCCCATCTTGACCCCACTAGAACTTGGTTGCTGCCCATGTATGGTGGCAGAGGAATTAGTTGTACAAGAATTTAGTTGTGAATTGTGATGTGATGTGTCAATAATTTTGGCCTAAATGAAAACGCTTTTAGTATGTTTCACATAAGTTTTGGCACCAATTCTAAGAATTTTTTCGAAAGTTAGCCGACGGATTACGATAATTATTTATCAAATCAAATGGCAATCTGTCGGCTTTTATTGGACATAGTTTTCAAAATTTATGCCCTAACTTATGTGAAACAGACTATAGGCGAGAAGAGACAATCAAATGCTGATTTTTGCGTTTCAGGAATAATAGCTGCTTCTCTTTTTTGGAGGCTTAATTATCCAAGCAAATGATGCATTTGCATTAAATTTTCAAAAAAAACGACCTGGATTACATTAGGTACATATTGCAGGGTGATGTTTTCATTCTTAGTCGGAATATTGCCTGATTATCATTATTGCCCTTGTATCCTCTTTCCAGATAACAGCAAAAAAGTATAACGCATGCAAATGATCTACGTCGATATCTTTTTAATTGTTTATATCCTTCCTTTTTGCACGCCTTGCTAGAGCTCCACGGAGAGAGTCGTTTAAAATTTCTATGAATTCTTAATTATCATGTTTGTCTTCTGAATTCAAAGCATGCATTTGATGTGCTAATTATTCTGATTCATTTTTTGTCGCTATCGCTAGAAATAACCGAAATAGACAAAAATTCCTCCTAATTCGCTAAACTTATTACGACGCAACAAATTTCGGGAAGCTAACAAAACAGAAAGTACATACAGGTGCTCTGAATGAAAGTCAGTATTTTGGGGTTATTTTTTTCGTGCATGCCTATTCCTTTATTGATCATAACCCAGAAAACAGTCTGAATAGAATAGAACCCATTTTTATTTTGCAACATGATAAATGTATGCACCTTAATCAAAACTTCTTTGCAATTTGCAAAAAAGAACAGCGGATTTCGAGAAATTTCATTGTTATTGTCAATTTCCGTTATTTGGCGATAAAAAATGAATAATTATTGCAAAGCACATGCACAAAGACGGATAATATGTTTAATTTGACTATTTTTCATCTCGTGAGTTATTTATCTGACGAGAACCGCATCATTAGCTGCTTTCTCTGCAGCTATTAAGCTAATTAAAAATAACGAAATAACGTAGGCTATCACGCTTCGCATTAGTGCGACAATATTAAAAAAATTGGATTATTAATGTTTATATTAGAAAATCCTTGCTTTGTCGGATTTCATAAGGATATTAATTAAAATGAACAAGCAAATTATGGCAACCATAGCGCATTTTAGACTATTTCAGCTAATTAGGGTTTAATGTTTCCCTGTTTGTCGGCTTGCCTGAGGAAATTAGAGGCAACACATTATTTAAAAATCATTCAGATAAAACGGGATATAGGCTAAGGCATGTGAACTGAGGCTTTCGGAATATAGCTCAACGACCATCCTGTGATTCGCTCTTTTCAAGCTTCAGGAAATCCAGCAGTACTTTCGTTGTTTTAACTCACTCATCGCGATTTATTGAAAAATTCGAGATTTGCTGGTAAGCAGCAGAGGTTCTAGCAGATCGTGCAGATGTTTAGAAAAATTTGAGGCGACGCGTTTGCTATGTCAAAATGTAAAACAGCTTGTGTTGCACATCAAATTTGGAAAAATTACTGCAAGTATGTACTACCTACAGGCTTACTTTGGCAGCATCGGAGTTTTGTTTTTCAGGGGTTCGGGTTAGGTGAGGTAAAACTGATAAAACTCACAAGAATTCAATTTTGGGGTCTATAGATTTCGGGAGGGGTCTGCCGGATTCTCAGGGCTCTAAACCCACGCCCCAATCCATTCCCCATCCCCCACAGCTACGCAAATGTGTTACGGCTTGGTAACAATAAGGGGAATCATCTAAAATTAATATGTTCCGGGTTTTAGCTAGTGAATTCTTGGTTTAACTATTGCTTTATTATTTATAAAACAACAAATTAGGATAATTTGCGCATACGATGTGTTTTAGAATATTTAGCATTGTTATCTCGATATTATGCAAAAACAAGAAAAAATATATTCCTGTTGCGTTTAACACAACCAGAGGTTGCTGCATTTGAAAAGCTGGAAAGGAAATAATTTTGACACTATTTAAGCGTTTATATCTGTTTTCTAGGCAGTTATGGCCCGAAAAAAGCTTTATATCTGACCCCCTTCAAATCGGTCAAGCTGTGCATCTCAGGTCTGATCTAGACCATCTGGAGTAGTCAGGCTGTTGTGGAGGTGTGGCCCTTGCCAGAGAGCTGTTAACTTGAAAATATACTTAAAATGTAAAAAACATCTGTTTTAGTATCTAATTTGTCTTTTCATTCACCAATGCACAGGACCACTGGAGATTTTTAATAAGTAGCAAAGACAGGTTATTATATTAATATATATGTAGGTTGAACACATATATAGATCGGTTCGTCAATTGCTAATTGATATTTAGATACAGGTTGAAATGGGATGCTGTAAAAAATCAGGCACAGAGCTGCACTCCTGAAAAGATCTACCAGGCAATTGTGAAATAATTACTTTGGTTTCCGCACGCTATGTTTATAAGAAAAGATTTTGTCCATAGAATCCCTTTTGGCCAAAACTTTATTTGGTGTTTTTCATTTTGATAAATATTTTTGTTTTTCTAGATTCCCATTCATTTTTTCAATCTGTTTTCAAATTTTTGATCGCGGCCGTCACTCATTTCAGTGGCGCGGGGCGCGAAATAGACGGGGAAGATAAAAACACACCGTAAATAGAATAACAAATCTTTGAGCGGTATATTTTCAGGTATATTATAATCTTATATTAAATCTTGATAAAATATTCTATAATCTTATAATCGCAAACCTTATTCAGAAAATCTTATACATATGCATATCTGCACGACTAATCCTAGTATTAAATCGCTTGATTGCAAAATTGCAATTTATGTGTTTTTGCTTTGACTTGAATCGTTGATTGTCGCATATGTTTTTTACTTTTTATTTCAAATAATATGGCAATCGATAAAGCTAACCACAAACTTTTCTAGGATAGGACAAATCGCTCAGTGGCGGATCTAGGATTTTTCCAAGGTAGCAGCATCCCAATTTTTCCGAAAAAGGTCCAATTATAAGCCGTTCACGTCAGCGTTTTTTCGACGTTTCACATTGTCTACGTTTATTTTTAATCGTTTTTGGTTCAACGTTTTCAAACATTTGTGAATTTTCGAGAATTTCACTAGAAAAAATCATCAAATTCGTTTGATTTTAGCAAAAGTCTGGCGCGAAGTACTGGAAAATTTGGGAAATTTAGGCTGAAGAATGTTTACAAACTTGAATATGCTCGATATTCTGTCACTGCATGCCTTTGCTACGCTTCAGCATAAATTAGAATCAGTTCTCAGCAGACTACTGTAATTTTCTACGATATTATAATAATTAATCCCCTAAGCAATTTATGCATCTGCGTATTTGCTCTTTTTACAAAAAGCAAAGTCTAAAATAATTTAAATGTATGCTTTTGCCTTCACTGTGCCACGTACACGTGACACATGTCTGCCAGTGTTCTTGAAGTATATTAACCCGGGTTTCTTTCGATTTATCCTAAGCTATGAAATTATTAATACGTGAAAATTCATAAGGGAATTGAATTAATTAGTTCGTCAAACTTGCTCCAGCTTTATACTTGACTGAGCTTTTTCGTTCGTATCGCTTATTCCTTATCCTATCCTACAAAAAGTGCCGGATACTTATGTACCTACTAAGCATCGAGCTGCAATAAATTTAACGATTCTATGGTGTGTTCATACAGAAATGAGTGGATACGAGTTAAAAATTAGCCTTAGACCACTCTTGAGCTTAGGATTCGTGATGTCTACCTAAAACAGATTTGTATTAGCAGCGTAAGCATTTATTTATAATTAATTAATATTGCCTTGCCTCGTACCTTCGAATAGTAATAGTCTGTTTCACATAACTTCATGCATGAATTCTGAGAATTTTCATCGACAGTTAGCCGAGGGTTACGATAATTACATATCAGATCAATGCTATAATCGCAATCTGTCAGCTTATTGTCGGAGATAGTTTTAAAATTTATGACCGAAGTTGTGTGAAACAGACTATAGATCCAAGCATGAAATAATATTTAGAGCTTCTAATGCCATATTTATAGTCTGTTTCCCATAAGTTTAGGCATAAATTTTAGGAATTTTTTCGAAAGTAAGCCGACGACGACACGATACTCATATATTGAATCAATGCTATAATCGCAATCTGTCGGCTCATTGTAGGACATAGTTTTTAAAATTTAGCCCAAACTTCTTTGAAACTAATCTTGATGCGATAAAGTATTAAATGTGAGATTTCTTCTTCAGCGTCATTTAAATTCATCGATACACTGTTCGACTCGAGTCCGTCACAGCACTTGATTCGGACGCTCTACAGAAAGAATTCCAGTGTTGTAGAATTATTCAATTATCAGTATACCACGCAAGTACGTTGAAGATTCGAGGGATGGACTACCCATAAGCCAAAAACTCCATACTGTCTGTCAGAATAACACTTTTGAGATTTCTTTGTTTTTTGCGATTTTTTGATGCCAATAGATGGTGGCTCGATGAGAAACGCCAAAAAATTGCACTTTTACTCTACCATCATCAATTTTACCTATTGAAAGCCACGAAAAATTCTAAACCACTGTAGGTACCTATAGAATTTGCGGTCCCTATCCTCGTATGGTCCTAAATACACGTTGAAGTTAGTTTACAATAGCGAGCAAGTGAGATGAAAGTGAATTTACGTGCTGCATGCCTCATTTTCTAAATTTTTTCTAAAAAGACTAAGAGTTCGTAATTTATTTTTGAATTCTTGCTTTTTAGAAATTTTGCATAAAGTAGTGAAAAATTGCAGAAATACGATTGGTCGATGAGGATGGAAATACTCGGTAAAGAACGATTGGCGGGCTTTACACTAACGAAGGCGAATTTCATTACCGTGTACGTGATACTTACGTCAGAAGCTTTGATCTTAGCTTCTTACCTTTTCGTCACGCTGGTCATCTACACGCATTCGGCTGCGTTCAAACATCCTTATTTCGTTTTCGTAAAAATAATTAGCGTTTTGGATTTGATACTCTTGATGGCACTCAGTTACACCTTGTGCTCAATCGCTTTAAAGAATTTGATCGATTCGTGGGACTCGGCTGCTTTGATGACCATCAATATTTGCATAACATCAATTATACTGATCCGAACATTGATCTCAGTCGAGAGATTATTAGCCGTCATATCTTTTCGCAGATACGTGGCTATATTTAGGCCGAATTTGATTATTCTCTCATCGATCGGCTGCGTCGCATTATCAACGCTTGTTTACGTGCTATTATTCATTTTGAAGTATAGCGTGTTCAATCAAATCGAAATGATTTTGATCACAACTTCAACTGCGATTGCGACTCTGTTGTGTTTAATTTCGGTGTGTGCGTCGTCGAAAACGTTCTGCAGCCATAACACAGATGCGCCCACTAGTAAGCGACAAGACACGCACAGTATGGGGATTCTGGGGGCTGGGTCGTCGAAATTTTAAAGCGCCTTTTTTGGGCTTGAAAATGTCAAAAACATCGTTTTTTGACGTTCACTGACGATGCTCTATCTTTCTAGAGTATAAAAACATAAAAAGATTTCGAAAAAATCGAATAGATTGGACAAAATATAGTAAAAACATGAGTATATAGCGTGAAGCGCCGAAACTGACACTTTTGAGCAAATGGATAGGAATAACGCTTAAAAAGCACCTTTTCTACGAATTTTTAGGGAAGTGAGAATTTTTCTGATGGGGCTCAACCCCCGCCCCCAAAATCCCCCACGTCATTTATGTAAGCGACTCGAAAGTAGTGCATCCAAAAGAATTAGGAGAATTATCAAGTATTAACAAAGTTAAATGCAATTAGGTAGGCTGTACACTGAATTTGAAAGTCTGAAAAAAATTCAATGGTCGTGAAAATTCTCGATTTTTAAGCGATAACATTAGGTTTCTGACATTTTTTCGTCATACATTACATATGTACCTACTCGTAATATGATTTTCTCGGGTCTAGGACAATTCGTAGGGAAGACAATTCGTAGAACGACAACTGGTAGGAGGGCAATTGGTAGGATGACAATTTGTAGGATAGGACTATTGGTCGGTGGACAATTCGTATGATGCAGTATCACGATAAATGAAATCAAATTATATGAAGCTTAATCACACACGAACAGCACAAACATCATGCTCAGATGAAGGAGAGGGTTAATGCGACCAAAGCAATGGTCTTCTGGGGGATATTTTTATTATTGTGCGATTTCGGTCCAAAATGGCGAAAAATTGCTAACATTTTCATGTTTTTTCGCAAGTTCGGTCAGTTGGGATTGGTTAAGACGGACCCATCTTAAGTGGGGCGATGCCCCCATCCCCTGTTACATGTGTGGCCAATTGATTTCAAAGTGGTAGCTTTCGCTACTTAAAAACATTGTTGTGCTGTTTACTTTAAATGCGTTTGTTTTCAGAGCAACTTACTTTGTGAGATATGTTTTTAAAGAACTGATTTTTGTCAAGCATATCCGTCAAAAATAGCTTCCTTTTTCCACGCTCAGTCAAGTAAAATTCGGCCATTTAGCAACAAGTCAACGAAATCATTAAAAATAGCGACCACAACTCTCCTGACATTACCGTAAATGATTTTGACCACTGTGACATGTTGACCGAAATTAACCCATTTTTTACTTGTTATGTACATACGATACCTACTAGTTGGTATCCTACCAATTGACCTATACAACAAATTGTCTTCCTACGAATTGTCATCCTACCCGTTGTCCTCCTACGAATTGTTTTCCTACCAATTGTCCGGATTCCGATTTTCTCGATATGATGTTCAGCGCGCTTGTTTGTTGGCTATAATCAAAAACTAAAGTTTTATGGTAAATTTAAATATGCTTTGAACTCAACTTAGTTTTTCAACGATTTTCAATGAATTCACAAAATATTATTGAATGAGGAGTTCATCATCATCGAAAGAAAAGGCTTTAAACTTTGATAAAACATCAGTAATTGCGTGGATGAGCATGTACATCTTTTCACATTTCGTGATATGAAACACTACATAATTTCTACACTTCATAGACTTTTCTGATGCCAAAAAAATTTCGAATGCGTTCACTTCTATTTTTCATCCTAATAAGATAATACGATTTGAATATTATTCTTAGCTAAATTATTTAATGAATAGGAAGAATGAATAATAATTGTGATACCGCAAAATATATTTTAAAAATAAACGTTATTTTAGCAAATAATATGTTTAATCACGCACAAAAAATTAATGGGATAAATCTTGACTGATTTAAGAGAATATGATGAAGTACAAATTTCAATGAATTATACCCTTAAAAGCGCTACTGATTATGAATTTGTAGCCATTTTAATTTTAAGATATAGTCCGCTTCACATAGCTTCGTGCATAAATTTTGAAAACTATCCCGACACTAAGCTGATAGATTGCGATTTTAGCATTGATCTGAAATATAATTATCGTAATCTCTTGGCTCACTGTTGCGTTGATGGAAATTCTTAAAATTTATGCACGAAGTTATAAGTAACAGACTATTAGTAATTGTGAAGTCAATGAATAACCTGACACACTTGATAAAGTAATCTGAGTTTGTCTTATTCTCAGGTGGCAAACGCGAAGTAAAATTACTCGCCCATTCCCTGGTCTCAACCCTTCTGGTTCTAGCTATAATAGCGGTCGAATTAGTCGCTAATTTCGAAACTTTCGCCCATTTTGCCATCTGCTATGCTTCAATGATTTTTTATATCGGTGGCAATCCCTTTGCGTTGCTAATTTTGGATCAAGAATTACAACAATGTAGTGCCAAAACAATAAAGCTAATAACTCAAAAGATATTCGATATCGTCCGTAACGTTAAAAATCATTGATTAGTTTTGATTTAATATTATAAATTTATATTTTGTTTTGTGCATGTTGTTTTTATATTATTATGCACTTTTACAGTGGCACTGGTAAGCTGAAAATGATACTGCGTTAGTAAATAACTACACATTTATTATGCGCTTGCAGCAGTGGCGAATCGAACATTTTCAGAGATGTGAGCCTTTGAATTTCTAGTGCACCGGGCAAGGCATGGTCGAAAATTAAATAAATTAGGTACCCTGATTTAAGACTTTCATGCAAAACGCTTTGAGAAAAGTTTGCAGAACGATTAGCCCACCAGGGGCTCGTTGCATAAAACACTTGTAGTCGCTACAAGTCCTACAAGCTACACGTGAATTCCGTTGCATAAAACTATTAGCTACAAGTTACAAGCTACAAGTCCTGCAAGTGCAAAATTACAAGTTCTACAGGTCTTGTAGCTACAAGTCTGCGTTGCATAAAATCACTTGTAACCGCTACAAGTTCTAAAAGTCGTACAAGCCTTGTAGTTTACAAGTGTAGGTTGCATAAAACTACTATCTACAAGCTACAAGCTACAAGTCCCGGGCATGCATATATCACTAGCAAAGAAAAATGCTCCGATGGAACAAAAAAGGGGAATATACTTGGGATTGTTAATTATCGAGGATGTAAAAGGAGGGGACTAGGAAAAATCTCCCTATGTTATATGCCAAAAATCGCAAAATATGTTAAAAACCAGACTTTCTCTAAACAATGCAAAAAATCGAAGTATATTAAATTGTTGTACACATGTGTTAAAGAGTATCTACAATAGGTCTGTTGCACGTCAGCTTCCGTGTTTCCTACTGCTTTGAACCAACAATACTCATCGATTGTCTTGAATGCATCGATATGTACCGGGTGGTTAGCAACCTTTTGCTAGGGGGTCAGCGCTATAAGTATAGGGCTTGGGATCAAACGAAATATACCAGTAGATAGAGAATTTGAAACGGAATTTATTGATTCCAGATTAATAATCAGTGTGCCCATCACTTGTGCAAGAAACAGCTTTTAGCATGATCTGGGTATGAACACAAACCAATAAACAGACTTCGTCGATTTTCAAGACTTTTCCAAATATTTTCCGCGTTTCTGTGCGAAATTTCATATGATTATCGACCAGTCAGATTTTAGCAAGTATTTTCGCCTCGACTTCATCTTTATGCTTGGCCCAATGGTTTCGGCGGCAATTGAGTTGAATGAATTTTCGGGCTAAATATCATTACCCCAGAATTCGACGTTTGATTGTTTCAAGAAATGTTGGGTTGCATTAATTCGCCTGCAAGGCGCCTTGTTATGAACAAAGACAGTCTGACCAACGACCAAATATTTTCCAGGTCCAAAATGGGACCTATTTGGTATTGATATAAAACATTGTACAGAAACGTGAAAAATATTTTGATAAGTATAGAAAATCGACATCTATTAATTGTGTTCACACCCCGATCGCTTAAAAACTATTTCTCTTGCCGGTCTAAAGCACACTGATTTTTAATTTGGCATCAATAAATTCCGTTTTAAATTTTCTATCATAGGTAGCGCGTTAGCGCGTACCTATAATATACTTGGGTACCACCAACACCTGGGCACCCCCTACAGCTATAACGGGACACTTCTGGAAGGTGCGGTTTTTTTAAAAGAAAGATAATAAAAAAATTCGCTGCCCGTGTTTTTTTGTTTTTCTTGAAACTCAAAATTGACTGTGTAAAGAAGGTGTAAAGTTTTTGTGTAACGTTATAACATAGGACAAATTTTGGGACCTTTTTACTGCGGCATGTGGACGACTGAGTATTGATGACTCGAAGGATTGAACAGAATAGGATAATAGAGGGATAAATTCTACAGATGACACTTTTTTTGTTTTTTGAAATTCGCATTATTTATCGAACGGCAGTGTAAAGAGTGCGAAAATCTGGGGGTGAAAAAGCACTTTTTGGTCGAGTTTTCAACCTTCCTATGTCCGATACTAACTCCGGTTATGAGGTTTTTAAAATGTTTTCTGACAGAAATGTAGAGCGGATCAAGGGCTACATTCTGCATATAAGCAAAGTCTTCTATGCTCTATGGTGAGTTAGATCCTGGGGTTTAAAGTTTACACTCTAGTGGATGGTGTAAAAAAACGGATTTTAACTAAGATTTCTCTGCCAAATTTTTCCGCTTATGAGTCAGTGCAAATCGAAGACAGCATTAATAAAGTGCCTCACAGGGGCTAAACATCGCAGCAAACCGCATTTAAAAAATGCAATATTGATTTATTTATGGGGGTGTAAAGTTCGAAATCAGAGGTAAAAAATGGGCGAAAAAACACGTTTTTTCCGAAGTTTGATTGATAAATCATGCCAAATAATTTTTGCAACAGAATTTTGGCACACAGGAATGTACTACGATTTAAAAGCTACAAATTGTACCAAACCGAATTTCTTTAAACTCAATGGGGACTTCGGTACGGAATTTTAAAGTTTACAGTGTTCTAAATGATGGAAAATACGTTTTTGTTGCGTTTTTTGTTCGCCACTTTCTCCGTCCAGAAGTCGGGATAAGTCTAATAGAATAAAAATAAAGTGCTTTATATCGGGTGCATGTCAAAGCAAATTGTCTATACATTAATATTAAGCGAGTGTAAAGTCAAAAATTTGGAGTTTAAAATGCGTTTCTGTCTTGTTTTTTCTACCTGCTTCTCCGGTTACGAGTCAGGGACACGTTTATCAAGTCTAGAAATGGACCAGGAACCAAATTTGATATGCCAGTCTGGCGCATATGTTTACACTCTACGGTGTTGTAAAGTAGTTTACACCAATTGTTAGTTTGCCCATAGAACATTATGTAGACTTAATTTTTTCATAAATATTAATCGTAATATCGGAACAATATCAAAATTACGAATCTGACTAAAATCTTCTTTACACTAGGTGTTTACATGAAGTTTACACTACATATGTATTTATCTTCGTTTTTGAGCATTCTAGAAACCTAATTTTTTCTTGGAGTCTAGAGGTTTTCAAAGGATCAAATGTGAGACGTCACGTAGGCGCGTTTGTTTACATCCAACAGTAATGTAAAGTAGTTTACACTCATTGTTTATATGTCCTCAGACCATTGTAGAGACATAATTTTTTCATGAATGCTGATCATAATATCCGAGTAATTTTTTACACTGCATTTAGCCTTTGTTCTAGAGCATTGTAAAAACCGAAATTTTTTCCTGAGATATAAAAATTTACAGGGAATGAAATATATACGTCAGTTGGGCGCGCTTGCTTACACTCAGCAGTATTGCAAAGTGGTTTAAACCTAATGTTTATTGTCTTTAAAACACTATGGAGACTCATTTTTCCATAAATGTTGAAAGAAATATCGAAGCAATATCAAAATTACGAATCCGACTAAAATATTCTTTACGCTATGTGTTTGTGTAAAGTTTACGTTACGTGTTAACCTTAATTCGATAGACTTGCAGAGACTTTGTAAGTGAAGTCAAGAAATTTTCAAGGATTCATATGTGAGACATCAACTAAGTGAGTTTGTTTACCCTCAAAAGTAATCTAAAGTGATTTAAAAATTATGTTCGAGTGTCCTTAGATCATTGAAGAGATGTAATTTTGTCTTAAATGGGTTGCATTAAAGTTAAATCTTTCTTAGCCGTGTTTATAATATGTTTCACAAAATCTTGCACATGGAGAGCTATCGTTTAATTGATGTAAATTGCCTGCAAAAGTAGTTTAAAATGAACCAGCAATCACACTACTGTGCACAGAAGTCGTGAAAGATATGCAGCTTTATTGTAATCATGTACATTATTAATAAGCCGTAAACTGTTAGTATTCTCTACACCTAGTAGTTGTGTAAAGTTTGCACTATTCATTTGTTGTTAATATGTAGTCTATACTACAAATTTATTCTACTACCAAATCAAAGAGTTAGTGTTCCTTACATTTGATATTTGCGTGAAGTTTTTGAATTTTTGCCGAAAAACTTTGCCTTCTAATTTACCAACATCCCGCCTTTTCCATTTTCTTGAAGTTTAAAATCTTTTATAATTCTCTTAATAATTTAATGGTAGGTTTTAACTTTAAGTTTCTCTTGGTTTACAACTCTCGCTTAGCAAGCTCATTTTTCAAAACTTTTTCATAGTGATCAGATTAGTCGCGTTTAGTTTGGAATTGGTGGACGGTCGTTATTTTATTACTCGGCTTAAATAAACCAAGTGACTATCTTTTGATTATTTTCTTAATCGCAAATTCAAACACCCAATTTTCAATTTGAAAATTAATCCAATTTTCAATTTGAAAATTGAAAATTGGGCGTTTTCAATTTCAAAAGTCACAACACATTGTGCTTGTTTATTGATTGAGTGAGGATTTGCAATGTGAATTCGTTGGTTAAATTTTTGTGCTTGATTATAAGTGAATTGCACATTAAGAAGAAATAACTTAATGCAGTTTTAATTTGAAAATGGATGGTGTCAATAAGGTTGTCTTGTTTAAAAAGGATAATGCTGACGTTAAGAACAATATTGTTTTCCGCGTTCTTGGACTGTTGTCATTATTGTGGCATGTTACTGATTGTGTTTACTGACTGATGTACTCAAATCACGCTAATTAAAAGTAGTGCACTAGCAAAGAAAAATGCTCCGATGGAACAAAAAAGATGAATATACTTGGAATTGTGGATTATTATGGATGTAAAAGGAGGGGACTAGGAAAAATCTACCTAAAGTCGGAAAATCTGCTAAAAATCACACTTTCTCTAAGCAACGCAGAAAATCGATGTATATTCTGCGGCCTCTAAAAAAGTGTATTTTTTAAATAATGTTCGAAGTTTCAGATAAGAGTGTATAAACGAAATCTATCAAGGTTACTTTTTTAAATTGCTGGCACCTGATTGATAGAAAACTAAGAGGTATTGTATTTAAAGTTGTTTTATTTTATGAGCATTATAGCAAGCAAAGCAGGAGCCGATTGATTAGTGCACACAATCGTTTCGGGCATGCTAGTGTATCTACATTAAGTCTGTTTCAAGTCAACTTACGCGTTTCCTACTGTTTTAAACCAACCATGTCTTCACTTGTCTTCGATGTTTGCTATTTCATTCAATTGGCTTGGAAGACTGTTAGTTTACTTAATATCATTTCCCATAGCTACTGCATAGCTAACGTGCTGCTGTTTCAATCATTGTTATGGTTTAATATTTATTTTAATCTGTTGGCCGCAGAATATACATCGATTTTTTGCGTTGCTTAGAGAAAGTGTGATTTTTAGCAGATTTTCCGACTTTAGGTAGATTTTTCCTAGTCCCCTCCTTTTACATCCATAATAATCCACAATTCCAAGTATATTCATCTTTTTTGTTCCATCGGAGCATTTTTCTTTGCTAGTCTAATGGTATATTTGGTTTGATCCCTAGTTCTATTGTTATAGCACTAACTCCCTAGCAAAAGGTTATTAATTACCCTGTACTATTTCATTCAATTCGCTTAGCTACTGCATTGCTAATTCGCTGCTTTTTTCAATCAATTTTATGGTAAATAGTTTATTTCTATTGGGAGGCCGCAGAATATACTTCGATTTTTTGCATTGTTTAGAGAAAGTCTGGTTTTTGACATATTTTGCGATTTTTGGCACATAACATAGGGAGATTTTTCCTAGTCCCCTCCTTTTACATCCTCGTTAATTAACAATCCCAAGTATATTCCTCTTTTTTGTTCCATCGGAGCATTTCCCTTTGCTAGTACCCTACTTTTAATTAGCAAGATTTGGAAATACAATACTAGATTTCATTTACTGTGCGGTTCTTCTAATAACTGAATGGTTTAAACCTTACAAAGCTACTAGTTGTAGAAGAAACAAACATTCTGATTAGTAATTCTTATGTTACGTAGAACATCCTGTAAAGAAATATGCTTCCAAAACTTTCTAGAGCTAAACTTAATCTACATTTTAATTTTTACAGAAGAGTGTAAAGAATTTTAGTGGGATTAATAATTTCGATATTGCTCTGATATAGCGATCAGCATTTATTAAGAAATGAAACTTCTATAATGTTCCTAGAACAAATTGACATTAGGTGTTAATCACTTTACACTACTCTTCATGCGCCCCTAGCAGACGTATCACATCTGTTTCCATATATATTTTACGACTTTAGGGAAAAAATAAGTTACCTTGAGGCTCTAGAATGGAGCTTATTATATAGTGTAAACTTTACACTAGCAGCGAGTGTAAAGAAGATTTTAGTCGGATTTGTAAATTCGATATTACTCGGATATTATGATCAACATTCATTAAAAAATTACGTCTCCATAACGGTTTAAGGACAAATAGACACAGATGTAAACCACTTTACATCACTATTGAGTGTAAACGAACACGCCCAGCTGACGTCCCTTATTTGATTCCATGTAAGTTTTCAGATTTCGGCAAAAAATTCAGGTTTTCGCAAAGCTCTAGAACGAAGATTAATTAGCAATGTAAACTTTACACAACCGCCTAGTGTAAAGAGGATTTTATTCCGATTTGTAAATCTGATATTACTCGGATATTATTACCAACATTTATGAAAAAATTGCATGTCTACAATGGTCTGAGGACAAGTAAACAATGAGTGTAAACTACTTTACATCACTGTTGGATGTAAACAAACGCGCCTACGTGACGTCTCACATTTGATTCTTTGAAAATTTCTAGACTACAGGAAAAAATTAGGTTTCTGGAATGCTGAAAAACGAAGATAAATACATATGTAGTGTAAACTTCATGTAAACACCTAATGTAAAGAAGAATTTGGTCAGATTCGTAATTTTGATATTGTTCCGATATTACGATTAATATTTATGAAAAAATTGAGTCTCCATACTGTTCTATGGGCAAACTAACAATAGGTGTAAACCACTTTACAACACTGTAGAATGCAAACATATGCGCCAGACTGGCATATCAAATTTATGTCCTGGTCCATTTCTAGACTTGTTAATCGTGTCCCTGACTCAAAACTGGAGAAGCAGGCAGAAAAAACAAGACAGAAACGAATTTTAAACACCAAATTTTTGACTTTACACTCGCTTAATATTAATGAATAGACAATTTGCTTTGACATGCACCCGATATAAAGCACTTTATTTCTATTCTATTGGGCTTATCCCGACTTCTGGACGGAGAAAGTGGCGAACAAAAAACGCAACAAAAACGTATTTTCCATCATTTAGAACACTGTAAACTATAAAATTCCGTACCGAACTCCTCATTGAGTTCAAAGAAATTCGGTTTGGTACAATTTGTAGCTTTTAATGTAGTACATTCCTGTGTGCCAAAATTCTCTTGCAAAAATTATTTGGTACGATTTATTAATCAAAATTCGGAAAAAACGTGTTTTTTCGCCATTTTTTACCTCTGATTTCGAACTTTACACCCCCATAAATAACTCAATATTGCGTTTTTTAAATGCGGTTTGCTGCGATGTGTATCCCCTGAGAGGCACTTTATTACTGCTGTATTTAATTTACCCTGACTCATAAGCGGAAAAATTTGGCAGAGAAATCTTAGTTAAAATCCGTTTTTTACATTTTCCACTAGAGTGTAAACTTAAAACCTCAGGATCTAACTCACCATGGAGCGTAGAAGACTTTGCTTATATGCAGAATGTAGCCCTTGATCCGCTCTACATTTCTGTCAGAAAACATTTCAAAAAACTCATAACCGGAGTTAGTATCAGACATAAGCAGGTTGAAAACTCGACCAAAAAGTGCTTTTTCACCCCCAGATTTTCGCACTCTTTACACTGCCATTCGAGAACTAATGCGAATTTCAGAAAACAAAAAAATTTTGTTCTGTAAAATTCATCCCTCTATAATCCTATGCTGTTTGAGTCATCAATACTCAGTTGCCCACATGCCGCAGTAAAAAGGTCCCAAAATTTGTCCTATGTTATAACGTTACACAAAAACTTTACACCTTCTTTACACAGTCAGTTTTGAGTTTCAAGAAAAACAAAAAAATACAGTCAGCTAATTTTTTATTGTCTCTCTTTAAAAAACCGGACTTTCCAGAAGTGTCCCGTTATAGCTGTAGGGGGTGCACAGGTGTTACCCAAGTATATTATAGGTACGCATTAACGCGCTACCTATGATTAGACAAAAATGGAAATTACAAGTCGTACAGTAGTGCGTTGCATAAAAAAATTAGTGCTACAATTGTAGGTTGGAGACTTGTATGTAACTCGTAATGCATTTTATACAAGTCGTTTTTGACTTGTAAATTGGGAATTTTTTCTTGTTTTATTAAAAATTATGGATTTTTCCGATAGTGACGATGACTATAATGATGTTATAATAGTTCACGATCATCCTAAAAGGAATTTTAGACCACGTATAAATTTTGATAGATCGATAAGTGAAAATATGGAACGATTTAGATTGAGTGACGATATTAATACGTTATGTGGAATTATTTGTCCGATTATTGCACACGAGACTTCTCGGAATTTTGTGCTATCCACCCGTCCAGCAAATTCGCCTCAAGTTCCTCAATTTATAATGTGATTGGAGATGCACACACACGTGGGCAGCAAAAAAATTCTGAGGAGGGGTGCAAGATTTTTCAAAGTCAAAAAATGGTGGTATGGCGTAAAAACACCATCTTTTCAACGTTTCTCATCGAGCACTATCCATTGGCATCAAAAAATTGCGGAAAAAAACAAAAAAAATTTCAAAAATTGAATTCTGGGGGTATTTTGGTTTCTGGGGGTTATTTTGGTTTCTCGGGGGGTGCATATCCCCAACTCCCCCCTCACGCCCAGGTGTGGATGTACATGGTGTGCATATGAATCCACAGTTTGTCGAACTTTGTCCCGATTTATTGATGATGTAAACGCACAGCTATCCAAGATAGTTGATTGGCCTCAGGAGGATTTAGCTTTGCGACAAATTCCGAAACTTTTGCACGAAAAAGGTGGAATGCCAAGTGTATTTGGCACCGTTGATGGAACGCATATCAACATTATGAAACCACTAAACCACGAGGAACAGTTTGTTAAGCGGCATGGGGAATGGGGATCATTCCATAAACTGCATGCTTACTTGTGGCCCTGATCAAAAATTCTACTACGTGTCTTCCAGGTGGCCTGGATCTGTAAATGATGCCCGCGTCTTTCGCAATACTTCACTGAAAACCAGGCTAGAAACTGGTACTTATTTTTAAAAGTTCATCATGGACAATGAGGCCAATTTTTCTCCTTCCGATACGGCATTTTAGCAACTCGGAAAAAATCGGTGACTTTTTTACTACAAGGTGCTGACAATGTTTTATGCAACGCTAACTTGTACGACTATAGTCTGTTTCATTTAGCTTCGCGGTTTTCTTCTGATTTTTATCCGCATAAATAAGGCTACAAAAGTGGTTTATAGGGTTGATACAGTAATGCGGTTTTACGATGGTAAATGTCCCACCATAAATCGATATACTGTAGAATATTGCAAATATAACACGAGTTTGAAACACTTTTGTAGGCACTTTGAATTTTTGCGAAAACCTCAAAAGCTAAATGAAACGGACTATAGTAGTTCACTTGTAGGACACGTAATTTTTAGCACATGTATTTTATGGCGTGCACTTGTAGAATTGTAGGACTTGTAAAGGCTCATTCATACTTCGTCCGATCCGACATCGGACGACACCGCATGCATGTTGCAATGCGACTCTGTCCGACACGCGTCCGACAGGATGTGACATGCGGTGTCGTCCGATGTCGGATCGGACATCGGATCCGACTTGCATTCATACTTCATCCGACTTCTTCCGACTAAAAATCAATATTTTCAGCGCAACAAACATTGATGTTTTTATATTATCTCTCTGTCGAACAGCGTTTGTACCATAACTGGGCGCGGGGGTTGGGGGCATACGTGGGCAGCAAGAAAATTGGGAAGGGGGTGCAAGATTTTTGAAGGTCAAAAAATGGCCTTAAAAATGGTGGTTTGGCGAAAAAACACAATTTTTCGACGTTTCTCATCGAGCACTATCCATTGGCATCAAAAAATTGCTAAAAAAGGAAAAAATTTTCAAAAATTGAATTCTGGGGGGGCGTATTTTGATTTCTGGCGGGTATTTTGGTTTCTGGGGGTGCATACCCCCAAATCCTCCACGCCCAGGTGTGGTTGGGGGTATGTAACCCCCAGAAACTAGAATACCCCCCAGTAACCAAATACTCCCCCAGAATTCTTGTTTTTCCTCAATATTTTGATGCCATTGGATAGTGCTCGATAGAAACGTCGAAAAATGGTGTTTTTTCGCCATACAACCACTTTTAAGACCATTTTTGACGCTTAAAAATTTTTTCATCCGCCCCTCCAAAAATAAAAATTGAATGCTGAAAGTATCGAAGTTCGTTTCATGCGCCAATTTATTTGAACTTATTGATTTATTTAAACTTATTTCCCACAAATATGGATGTTCTTTAACAGCTATGATTAATAACTCCGTAGAACCGTCGTCAAAATCGCCATTGGCCATTTGCAATTAATCAAATTTTTAACCTGAAAAATACAATAAAATGAATTGACTGCAACAATAAATAGTACAAAATAAACGAGAAGTGATATGCCACAGCGCTTTTATACGACTAGCACAGAGCAATAAATTAATCAAAAATTTAAAGCTTGAAAAATGGAATAGTACAAAATAAACAAGGCGTGCAATGCGCTACATGTCGCGCCAATCTTCCTACACGCTGTAGTTTAAATTTCATGTGTGTCGGACGGACGAAAGTTGAAACCAACTCAACTTGTCCGTTCCGACAAAAAAGTCGCACTGCACTGTAAAAAAAATCGTTGTACCTGCACAATAAAATTGTGTCCAAGCTACAAATCTGTTCCATGGACACAAAAATATTGTGTAGGTACTTAACGATTCGGATGTCTGTTTATCCAACACAACTTTTTTGTGTTCTGCCTACAAGTTATGGCGCATATTGATTAGGCTCAGGTTGATGTGCACATGACCGCTCATAGCAGAAAACATGATTCATCGTAACCAGTACTAAGATGAAAGTGTAGGTAACCTACTTCATACTCGCAGTTGTGATGGAACGAATGGTGGTGAATGCAGCAGTTTGGAGCACATTCGTCAGTTTGTGTGCTCTGTGTTTTTATACCTAATGATTTTTCAATTTTTGATTAAATATTTATTTTTCCGAGATGGATAATACTGACATTAATATATTTATTTATTATATACCTGTATTTACTCTTATTCAATATGATTGTGGCTGAATTCAGCTTAAATTGATCGGATCTTGTTATGTAAATGGTTTTATTGACTCTTTCTGTTTTACTATTCGAGTGATTTTGCGTGCATTTCTTTACTTGCTATTAAGGCAAGCTTATTTTAATGACCTTGTCTTCAATAGCGAATGTTATTGCTCGTGATCCTTCTTCGCTAGCAGTTGTCAGGCTTTGATAACATTTTTCCAATGCTGCATGCTGAATAGATTAACTTCTTAACTTCTTTATCTTGAACCGACCGGAAGACATATTTATATGTCAAAAGTGACTCTTAAAAATGGTAGATATCTTCAATATAATCTACGCACTAATTGTTTTTCATTCCCAATTGATGTTTAGTGAAATTCTTATAGGACAAGCAATTTTTCAGGCAAAATTTCATAAATTTGGGGGTTTTTGAAAAATGACGTATAAAATTATTATGATTAAAATAGACATTGGAAAGTTAAGAAAAATCACAATTTTGTACGTGGATATTGAGTTTTTGCGACTATTTTCGAAACATGAGAAAAACTTAGACTGCTGATCTGTTTAATAAAATCTTGAAACATGTTTGACTCTATTTTTTTCTTACAATTTGCTTCTCTCGTTTCTAATGATATCACATTGCTTAAATTTGGTGTTTTAATGTAAGTTCTTGTGCATTTTCTCTTGATCATTATTGTTTTGTGTGAATACCCAGTTAATCTTTGCTCAATATTAATGTTTGTTATTTCAAATGTGACCTTATATATCCGATGTCAAAATTCATTGGTCTGTTCTTTAAGCCAAGGAGAAACGAATTTGGTTCAGAAAACTGACTAGTGCATTTTTTCATTTCTCTTGTTTGCGTTGTACCTATCATCAAATGTGTGTTATTTAGCGTCTAAATAAAGCTTTCAGATTGGGGCCCAAAAATCGATATTCTGGAGGATTGAAAGTTGTGTTGGATCTACAGAACAAATTATGTTGGCTCGACACAATAATATTTTGTTGTATAGATTGCTTTCTTATGTAGCACCTGCAGAATATTGTTGTGTAACCAAGACACATAAAAGTTGTGGCAGCCAATTACTCACAACTTTTTTGTGTACTTACAACATTTTTTTTAACAGTGTGTAAAACAGATTATGACGTCATGTGCAAAGAAAAGTCGGACGCGTGTCACATTATGTCGGATAATGTCGGACTCATGTCGGTGCGTGTCGGAGCGGATTTGTCAATTTTCGCATTCCAACACCAAATCGGACGGAGTCGGACGAAGTATGAATGGGCCTTAAGGCTACACTTGTCGGAATTGTGACTAGCCTGCAGGACTTGTAAATTGGCTGTCTGGACTTGTAACTTGTAGCTTGTAGCTTGTAAATTTTTATGCAACGCATACTTGTAGGACTTTAAGCCATTTCCACTTGTAGCTTGTAGCTTGTGAATTCCATGCAATGGACCCCAGGCCTGAGCACATTCTCACGCACGCTTAGGACTCCTGACAATGGCAAATTTTGTAGAGTTTGGAAGATTTAGGCTGGAATGTTTCGTAGTGAAAATATGAGCGATTTAGATCTGGTCAGGGCACACATACGGCGGCATTTTCAAAGTTTGAGCAAAAAAGTGAATTCATGAATTTGCATAGATCAATTGTGGTCGTAGGTGGACAGCACCGGAATTCTGGGATGGGAGTGAAAAAATTTTCACAGGTCAAAAAATGGTCTTAAAAGTGGTCGTATGTAGCATTGGCAAAAGTCCGGGAAAATAAAGACTTCCGGACTATAGTCCGGCCGGACTACAAACCCAATTTTAAAGACTATCGGACTATGGTCCACACCATACGTGGGCAGCAAGAAATTTCTGGGGGTGCAAGATTTTTTTGAAGGTCAAAAAATGGCCTTAAAAATGGTGGTATGGTGATAAAAACACCATTTTTCGACGTTTCTCATCAAGCACTATCTATTGGTATCAAAAAATTGCGAAAAAAGACGAAAAAAATTTTCAAAAGTTGAATTCTGGGGGGGGTATTTTGATTTCTGGGGGGTATTTTGGTTTCTGGGGGTGCATACCCCCAAACCCCCACGCCCAGGTGTGGTCCACACCGTGATCCTTTAAAAAAAGATTAGTCCGGACCACAGTCCTTTAATGCTATGTTACTTTGTTGCTTTTATTTTTTATCAAATTTTATTCAGTTTGCCACAAACTTTATCAGTGTATTTATTCAGTTAACAAACAACAATCATATAGGTATCAATTGTATCGATGAAAAATAAATCGGGATTATATTTTTAAAAAATTTCTTTTTCCATTCGATTATCACTTCAATTGTGACGGTTTTTCTCCGAAATCAAACTCATCCGGCTGAAAACGCGTCCGTCTCAACAGCCCCACCAATAATCCCAACAGCCCCACCAGTCCCAAGTGTAAATACAGAGCCGCCCTATGTCTACAAAATCGACACAGGACAGGGTGTATTTGCCTTCGAGACTTACTTAGGTATTTAGGTACTTAGATCTGCTATCAGCGCTGGTCCCAATCGCTTAGTCAGGGATGACTTCGGTCTTTGGACCCTTACAGACCTTACGGCTTCGATCCCCTTGGTCCTAATATTGCTGACCGCTGTGATCTCAGCAGCTACGCACTAAGCCCTAAGACTACCTACCTAAATCTCGGAATTGCCGCGAAGGTCAGTTGACCTATCTCAATGCTCAAGTTGATGAATTAGCTTATTTTCTGGGTTCGAATCAATCAGAAATGTTTTTGGTTCCTAATGTACGTAGCACAATGAAATTTGAAAACAACACCAATGAGCTCTAGACTGATCAATCATCATTAAAGATTAAATAATATTTTTGACCAATTTTAGGATTGAGAAAGAAATTAAGACTTTTGAACGAAATAAATAATCATACGAAATTTACCTAGTCCTCCACTAAGAGTCCCGAAATCCTCGACGATGGGAATAACCGACCTTACCCTCGGTATAACGAAACCCCTGGGTAGGTTTTTCTATTTTATTTCTATCGCTATATACACGGCTTACTGCCGGACAACCAAATAATGCAAAAACAAAAGAAAAACGTACTCCACTATACAAGCGTACGTCAGCCAACCAACTAACTAAGATGGCCACATAGGACCATTACAGTAAACGAAGTTTACGTCAAAATAACATAATACTGGAATACTTTCAATTCACAATGAATGTTCTAGACTACAATAAGCGGTAATGCATAAAATAATTACTATTATCATATACTTAATTCTATGTTACCGGACAAGTATCTTATTGTTTTTTAATATTGAAAATTTGGGAATTGGTGGGAAGACCGAAGGCATAGCCCACAGTGCACTATCGTAGATAGCTTAGCTACTAGTATTGGCTATGTAAGTGGCTACCGCGAACTGCTAACACAAGTTCGCCAAACCGTGTAACTCTTGTAGTTACACTCCCCACGTATAGAAAAAAATTTGGACACAAAGTGGAGAATTTTTTCGGGGGTACACAACAACGACTAGCGTCCGCAACGCCTCTACTTATTGACACTCTGGCGTCTGCAACGCCTCTACTCTGGCATCCGCAACGCCTCATCCTGAGCGAACGTCATAAACAAAAATAGAATAACGATAATAATAACAAATAGCGATAACAAATAATGGTCAACGCATGACCTCGTTCGCACTCAGGAACTCTCTCAGAACCACTCTCAACAGCGCTAGCTAAATCTATATTGTTGCCCGAGTAATGATGAACTCCAGTCTTGGACAGCATAGCATAATATTCGATCTTGCTGTCGCCTCAGCCTCCTTCGGTCCCGAGGTAAGGAAAGAATTTTGAATTGAAAAAGATTTTTAGATTGGGTGTAAAGAAACCCCTTGTCCGTTAGAGAATTAAGATACCATAATAGTAACACCGCTATTGAGCAAAAAATTTAAGACACGAGATTAAAAAGGCAAGATTATGCATGAGCAAAGATTAAAGACATAGACGATTTAAAATACGAGGTCAAGATAAAACGAGGAATGTCATTATGCGAGATGACGAGAAAAATAAGCACCGTCAATCAAAAAATTACAGCAATAAAATGACGAGAAAAAATTACACAAGAAAATAAACGAAATGCGAAATTGTCCTGGAATCCACAACAGGAGCAAAAAAACAAAAAAGACAAAAAGCTGCTGGTCCATTTGACGCCTATTGCAGAGTTCAAAAAGTTCAGTACGTCGAACTTGAAAATTTAATAACGACGTGGGGTTGGAGGCACCGGCGTCAAATATTGTTCTGGATGAAAACCATACAATTCTTTGCGTGAAGTATTGCATGAACGCTGCTTTGATTGTGTAGCAGGCCATGGTTTCGGCAATAACGGTTCACGTCGAGGTTGTGGTTGGGCATAGACCCCAATGGCTGATTGATCTTGACTCGACAGTGGTTGATATGATTGATCCCATTGTTGACGTTGGCGCGATTGCGACCTGCCCTGATGAGTCCTGCAGTTCGATTGTGGCTGTTGGTGATATTTGCGAGGCTGCTGCTGTTGCGAGCGCAACATGTGACCAGCATCCGCCTGCGAATATCTCTCGGAACGCAAGTGCGATTCCGGATATTGTTTTTGCCGCAGTTGGGTCTGCGGTCGTGTGTGAGTCTGCGCATAAGGTTTTACTTGAGCTTGTGGTTGTGCTTGTGATTGTGAACGCTGGTGCGTTTGAGTGTACCTTTGCCAGGACGACTGCGGATCTTGCCGCCTAGGGCCCCTTTGGCTGGCATGAGCTTTTAATTTTGCCGCGACTTCTGCACGAACAAGCCTTTTTACTCGTTCTTTCTTCAAATTTTTTAACCGATGCAATGCGTGTTCGGATTTCGTGTCATAAAATTTATTCAGTTTTTCACGGTGCTCATCTTCCAACATTTGATGAATGCCTGAAGCTTCCGTGAGCGAGCCGGCGCGGCGCAAGAGCGTCACACGCCTCGGAAGCTCAGAAGCAAGATTTTCTTTATCACGCTGTTCAATAATCATACGCGCTTTTTGCTTTTCAATTTGTGCTGCAAGGGACAGATTGACTGCAGGCGTGACAAGGCTTGCCGAGGACCCACAAGAGTCTTGCGAGGAAGCCTGTTGTCTTTCCTTGCGAATTTTTTCCAAATCTCCTTCCAAATGGTGTTTTAGGTAGAAGGCCAATTTTTGACGACCTCTAAATTGGTCAAATTGAACCGGAACCTCAAGTGATGGATCGGTTGACAACCTAATTTTGCGAATCATATTGTGTAATTCTGGCTTGATTTCCGATTCGCATAGCCAATTCCGGGAATTCCAGGAAAGCGTCAATTGGCGATGAGGGTGTAAAATTTGCAAAGAAAAGCTACGCGCAACATACGACGCAGCTGTTCCACCATGCGCCAACCTATAGCGGCATTGCCGTAGGCGTACGCATAAAAGTGGAACTTTCTGTCCAGAAATTCTAACAGCAATTTTGCGTGCATTACATCAATCAATGAGAAAATAGACAAAAATCGATACTCCAATTCGTATTCATCTTGAAATTCTCGGAATGTATCAAAAATATCAATCATTTGACGCGTAGATATTAATATTGGTGCTAGATGATCGGGTGCCGGGCACATACGGTGCGGCAAATATTCCGGTCGGATTTGGTGAGCTTGGCCGTCAGTCACAACACTCAATGGTTCAAGGTGTTGGTGAATAACCAAGTACTCCAACGGAACCTCGTATAGCATCATTCCGGTGGTAATGAAGAACCGGTTTCTCACAAAATATAAGTCAGGGTAATACAGGCGTTGAAAAATGCTCATTTGATTAATGAATTGAGGCGATGGCCCACAATCAACATCAGTCACGGGCTGTGCAATAGTAGTTCAGACTAAGGGACGCGCAGGTGTGTCAGCTGAGGATGCGTAACTCAAATGCGCTGCATATACTCTATCAAAATGCACTTGAGCAATTTTGAGCAACTGATTGTACAAACGCGTTCCTTTGACTTCACCTAAGTAAGTGCACAAATCATGCAAAACGTCAGGGACAATATAGCACGGCGCCTCACACGTCATGGTTTCGATCATGTTGAAAAAGTGTTGGACATAACGCGAGCAATTTCGCTCTCTCGCGTTTTCTCCAGCGGTTACGCGTTTGCATATAGCTTGTAGGTACGGAGGGACTGCAGCCTCCGCATTCAACGGTACATTTTGAATACCCTGTGGTTGAGTGCGTGCTACAGTATCCAATGCACCTGTCATAGCCATAGCTACATTAAAACGAGTACCAGGTGCTGATAAGTTCAACACGCCTTGTGGCGCGGTTTGTGACACAATTTGCGTAGACAATGCAGTCTGCTGTACATCTTGTGGTGGCAGCGTGCTTTGCGCTCGCAGAGGCGAGCCTAAAATATCAGACATTATGACATTGGGTCCAGGGTAACGTTCTGTCAAATCCGGCTGTGAAGTCGGTAAAGGCAGTAACGACCATACGTCATACGTGGGCAGCAAAAAAATTCTGTGGAGGGGGTGCAAGATTTTTTGAAAGTCAAAAAATGGCCTTAAAAATGGTGGTAGGGCAATAAAAACACCATTTTTTGATGTTTCTCATCAAGCACTATCCATTGGCATCAAAAAATTGCGAAAAAACGAAAAAAATTTTCAAAAATTGAATTCTGGGGGGGTATTTTGGTTTCTGGGGGAGGTGCATACCCCCCAAACCCCCCACGCCCAGGTGTGGTAACGACCCGAAACCCAAAGGTGCCTGCTGCGCCGCCACAAGCAATTGCAGAGCAATCAGTTGCAAAACGGTGGTGGCTCCTTTTCGCGCCATTGCAGTGAGTGTGGTATGCGGTGGCAATAAATTAGCTTGTCTCTCGGCCTCAGAGTCCGAAAGCACGATCATTAAACGTTTTGGTGATAAATCTGGCTCATCCGTGGGCACGGATTGCTCTACACCGACCATAGGTGATTTGAATTGAATATCAGCTTGCGAAGCAGTCGCAGAGGCTGGCGTACTGGTAGGTATAGGTTTAGTGCCAGGCGCTATGACCGGGACAGGTGCTAGGCCGGCAACGGCCTGTGTACCTTGAGCGTATAAGTTGGGGTTATCCCAAATGTTGTCATGTGACAACGCATCCGTTACATAGGCAACGGTGGTAGCCGCGGCTATGGCCGCTTGTTGGCGCGGAGCCGGTGTATAGAAATCATCTGGCATGGTCAGCTCTCCGCCATCCGAATCAACGGTGACTTCAGTCGCCAAACTGGTCAACTGGCCCCGTGAAGGTGTGCGAGACAATGGAATACGCCACCTCGTTTTTGGTCCGCCAGATTTTACGTGCATTTCATCGCCTTTAAAAGAAAATGGTAACGGTTTTTTATCTGCGGTAATGCGATTATTTTGCGAACAGCCTTCTATCAATATAAAAACATTGATAGTAATCAGGGCGTCCAACGCCAAATAAATCTGCATATCGCGTTTTAACAGTAAGCTCCATGCTTGGCCTTAATTATCAGGTTCGTTTGGATCAAGAAACATATCGAAGAAAAATTCGGCCAAACGCTTTAGCGTGTGAGAAAGAGCTGTAATATGATGGCGACGGGTGAACGTTTTCGCCATAGGGTGTATGTCAATAAAATTTGCCTGGAAAGGATCTTTCCAATGCAGTTTATTTCGAAGCTCAGCATCAGGGATTTCCAAAATTTCTTCAAACGTAGGTCTGAAAACATGAAAATAAGCAATTCTATCTTGCGTTGGGTCATAACACACCATTTGCACGTCCGAAAGGCACGTTGCAAGCAGTTGGTGTAGCCCAAAAGGTGGTTTTGGAAAGCAAGCAACATTCCAACAGAACATGTGGCCGTTCGCGCTAGTTACTTGGACATAGCGTACGAATGGGCCGTGGATGTCCTGGTAAGTTGGACAGAATTGCTGAAAACGCAAGTCCCAATTTTTATAAGATCGAGTTTTTCGATTGTTCACAAATTCTGAATCATAGCCCAAAAATAAGGTGCCATTAATTATGTTTGATGGCTTATTAAAGCCAAAATAGCTGCAAAAGACTCTTGGTCATTGGTGACTAAAACAGTAGGGAGGATTCTCTTCTTTGGCACACGAAGGGTAGCCAAAAGGAATCTCCCGTGAGTTCTATCCCACCAGAGCTCTTGATAATTTATGCGTTTGCGATGATTTTTTGCATCATTTGAATTCGTATATTTAATCATTTTAGCACTTAATGCTTCTAGACCATTAACACGCAGATCATCATTTTGTGGCAACGGGTCTGGAAAATCCAACCCCCGTTCCGTAGCCATACTTATCAAAGCCAAATGGAACTCATCTATGGTTGCGGGATCGCACCCTTTGAATTCGAATCGGCGACCAGTGTCAGGGCGGCGGCAACATCAAAGAAAGATAAAATTTAAAAGAATATTTTTAGGTACTATATTTAGAAATCCCATGTGCTCGTATCTACTTTCATTTTCGCATGTTAAACTTCAATATCATGTATTCGTTCTAGTAACTTATTTCCTGCTTTTTTGCAAACTCTTAATTAGATTTCCGGCCTCGCATACCTACGTGTTTTAGAAACTTGTATAAAAGTTCGTGTTCATATCATTTTTTCGCTCTTTTTCTCCGATATTCGCCTCTGACTAGCTTAATCACGCTACGCGTTTTCGCCGCTCGCCCTTTATTGCCCATTGTCGTCCAAAGTAAAAGGTAATTAGATACTTTGTGTTGTGTTTGACTTAATCCGCTCTTTAGCGACGATTTAGGTATCTATCTGCTGTCAGCAGCGAAACATCCAAATATCTAATCCGCGACCCAAGCGAAGAAAGTAAGATAAGTTAAGCTTAAAGATTAATCCTCTACAAAAGAGAAGTAAACTAAGCGCTATCAAACTTTGCGTTATCTGCGTTACAGTCACACCAGCTGACTCCAGCAACGCCTCTTTGCTTGGGGCACCCTCGTCAGCCATGGGTCTGCAAAAGGGAAAACGTCAGATAATGGTACTGCATGTGCTGTTTTAGAGCCATTTAATAAACGTACAGGCGCGCAGTCCTTAGCTTTTTGCTCCCTGCCCGGTAAGTCTTCAAAACTTATTACTACAGCCGGGGCGAGAGGGCGATGTGGTAATTTTACCAAAACAAAATTGCCAGGGACATATGCATGCTTTTTGACAATTAAATCCGAGTACGGTAATTTAGGTTCAGGTAAAAGTCTATTCCAATGGACAAGATGAGTGATTAAGGGATTATAGACATAAGCGATTTTAGCAGTTTCTGGAGTAGGTAATTCGATAATTCGGTAAGGACCAACATGTTTAGGTGATAATTTACTGATTTCAGGTTGGATTACTGAGGTATTATTGAGGTAAACAATATCCCAGACAGAAAAATTTGTTTGTGTTACAGATTTGTCATATTGAGATTTTTGCTGCTTACGCGCTTGAGCTAAATTTTTAGACGCGATTTCATGTAGATCTTGTAAAGTCAGCTTTAAATCAATGACATATTTTTCCGCAACGGACGGTAAATTCGGATTTATTGCAAAGTTATTTATAAGTAGAGTGTCAAGAGGAAATGCTGGTTAGCGACCATATAACATTTCAAAAGGAGATATATTAGTTGATGATTGAGGAGTCGCGCAATATGCAAATAATGCGAATGGCGAAAATTGCTCCCAATCATACTGGGATCAGCGCTCAACTTAGACAAACCATCAATTAGGGTGCGATTATAGCATTCCACCAACCCATCACACTGAGGGTGATATGGAGTCATAAATATTTTTTGAATGTTCAAGAGTTTACAAACTCCCGAAATCAGGGTAGATGTAAAATTTGAACCCTGATCTGTCAAAAACTTTTTGGGAACTCTGTAACGTGGGATAATTTCTCTTAGCAACAAATTTGCAATTGTTGTCGCTTTTATATCAGAAACAGCAAAAGCTTCCACGTATTTGGTAAAATAGTCCATAAAAACTACTATTTGGTCATTTCCAGAGGGGGATCGCGGCATATGCAAACAATCACACGCAATAAGTTCGAAAAGCGCAGAAACTTCGATTGGTTGCAAAGGAACAGATGTGGAATTTAATGCGACCTTACATTGTAAGCACACATCACAATTCCTACACCACGCAATCACATCATTTCCCATGTGCGGCCACCAATAACGCATTTGTATGGCGGGCAAAATTTTGCGCGATGAAAAATGAGCTCCGAATATAGAGTCGTGAAATTCAGTCAATATAAAACGACACAAAGATTTTGGTATAACGATTTGATGAACGATAGTTGGCACACGTTTAGGTTGGAAAGGACAAAAAAGAACTTCGTTAACGAGAAAAAATTCGTCACAATATTTTTTCGTTGTTAAATCATTCAACGCAATGCGAATTTTGTGCAGTTCGTCATCAGCACGTTGCTCTGCGAGTAAGCACACAGGTGTTAACATTTTGGCTTTTTCAGCATTGGTAAGTTGAATGCGTTCGCGAAACGTAGGTGGTTTAGAATTTGTAAGGTCAATTAGCACAGTAGGATTATTATTTTGCGCTTTAGGATTATTAATTGGTGCATTAGGCGCATTATTGTGCGATTGGTCAGGTGGCACCGAATTGTCTTCGGATTCAGAGTCTTCCGAGTCTAAATTTGCGATGTTAACGACATTTTTGCGCTCGAGTTTATATTTACGTTCTGCATGATCATATTTTGGATGTCATGAAAGAAGATCAGCTGCGCAATTATATGCACCAGGAACATATACGATATCATATTCATACTCTTGTAATTTGAGACCCCTAACGGCATAAACGACTCAATGAGTCTTTGACATTTACTAGCCGGGTTAGCGCTTGATGATCAGTTTTGACAATGAATTTTTTACTGTATAGATAGTGTCAATAATGCTTGATGGCCCACACTACCGCTATCACTTCTTTTTCCAATGTAGCATAATTACATTTGGCAGAATTTAGCACGCGACTAGCGTAGCTTAGAATAAAACGATTTTCGGATGGTAAGTGTTTTTGAGTCAAAATAGCACCTAACACATAATTGCTTGCGTCAGTTGTTAAGATAAATTGGTGCTCATTGTCGAATTTTGGTAATCATAGGTAGCGCGTTAGCGCGTACCTATAATATACTTGGGTACCCCCAACACCTGGGCACCCCCCTACAGCTATAACGGGACACTTCTGGAAGGTGCGGTTTTTTTTAAAAGAAAGATAATAAAAAAATTCGCTGCCCGTGTTTTTTTGTTTTTCTTGAAACTCAAAATTGACTGTGTAAAGAAGGTGTAAAGTTTTTGTGTAACGTTATAACATAGGACAAATTTTGGGACCTTTTTACTGCGGCATGTGGACAACTGAGTATTGATGACTCGAAGGACTGAACAGAATAGGATAATAGAGGGATGAATTCTACAGATGACACTTTTTTTGTTTTTTGAAATTCGCATTATTTATTGAACGGCAGTGTAAAGAGTGCGAAAATCTGGGGGTGAAAAAGCACTTTTTGGTCGAGTTTTCAACCTTCCTATGTCCGATACTAACTCCGGTTATGAGGTTTTTAAAATGTTTTCTGACAGAAATGTAGAGCGGATCAAGGGCTACATTCTGCATATAAGCAAAGTCTTCTATGCTCTATGGTGAGTTAGATCCTGGGGCTTAAAGTTTACACTCTAGTGGATGGTGTAAAAAACGGATTTTAACTAAGATTTCTCTGCCAAATTTTTCCGCTTATGAGTCAGTGCAAATCGAAGACAGCATTAATAAAGTGCCTCACAGGGGCTAAACATCGCAGCAAACCGCATTTAAAAAAACGCAATATTGAGTTAATTATGGGGGTGTAAAGTTCGAAATCAGAGGTAAAAAATGGGCTAAAAAACACGTTTTTTCCGAAGTTTGATTGATAAATCATGCCAAATAATTTTTGCAACAGAATTTTGGCACACAGGAATGTACTACGATTTAAAAGCTACAAATTGTACCAAACCGAATTTCTTTAAACTCAATGGGGAGTTCGGTACGGAATTTTAAAGTTTACAGTGTTCTAAATGATGGAAAATACGTTTTTGTTGCGTTTTTTGTTCGCCACTTTCTCCGTCCAGAAGTCGGGATAAGTCTAATAGAATAAAAATAAAGTGCTTTATATCGGGTGCATGTCAAAGCAAATTGTCTATACATTAATATTTAGCGAGTGTAAAGTCAAAAATTTGGAGTTTTAAATGCGTTTCTGTCTTGTTTTTTCTGCCTGCTTCTCCGGTTACGAGTCAGGGACACGTTTATCAAGTCTAGAAATGGACCAGGAATCAAATTTGATATGCCAGTCTGGCGCATATGTTTACACTCTACGGTGTTGTAAAGTAGTTTACACCAATTGTTAGTTTGCCCATAGAACATTATGTAGACTTAATTTTTTCATAAATATTAATCGTAATATCGGAACAATATCAAAATTACGAATCTGACTAAAATCTTCTTTACACTAGGTGTTTACATGAAGTTTACACTACATATATATTTATCTTCGTTTTTGAGCATTCCTGAAACCTAATTTTTTCTTGGAGCCTAGAAGTTTTCAAAGGATCAAATGTGAGACGTCACGTAGGCGCGTTTGTTTACATCCAACAGTGATGTAAAGTAGTTTACATTCATTGTTTATATGTCCTCAGACCATTGTAGAGACATAATTTTTTCATGAATGTTGATCATAATATCCGAGTAATTTTTTACACTGCATGTTAGCCTTTGTTCTAGAGCATTGCAAAAATCGAAATTTTTTCCTGAGATATAAAAATTTACAGGGAATGAAATATATACGTCAATTGGGCGCGCTTGCTTACACTCAGCAGTATTGCAAAGTGGTTTAAACCTAATGTTTATTGTCTTTAAAACACTATGGAGACTCATTTTTCCATAAATGTTGAAAGAAATATCGGAGCAATATCAAAATTACGAATCCGACTAAAATATTCTTTACGCTATGTGTTTGTGTAAAGTTTACGTTACGTGTTAACCTTAATTCGATAGACTTGCAGAGACTTTGTAACTGAAGTCAAGAAATTTTCAAGGATTCATATGTGAGACATCAACTAAGTGAGTTTGTTTACCCTCAAAAGTAATCTAAAGTGATTTAAAAATTATGTTCAAGTGTCCTTAGATCATTGAAGAGATGTAATTTTGTCTTAAATGGGTTGCATTAAAGTTAAATCTTTCTTAGCCGTGTTTATAATATGTTTCACAAAATCTTGCACATGGAGAGCTATCGTTTAATTGATGTAAATTGCCTGCAAAAGTGGTTTAAAATGAACCAGCAATCACACTACTGTGCACAGAAGTCGACAAAGATATACAGCTTTATTGTAATCATGTACATTAATAAGCCGTAAACTGTTAGTATTCTCTACACCTAGTAGTTGTGTAAAGTTTGCACTATTCATTTGTTGTTAATATGTAGTCTATACTACAAATTTATTTTACTACCAAATCAAAGCGTTAGTGTTCCTTACATTTGATATTTGCGTGAAGTTTTTGAATTTTTGCCGAAAATCTTTGCCTTCTAATTTACCAACATCCCGCCTTTTCCATTTTCTTGAAGTTTAAAATCTTTTATAATTCTCTCATAATTTAATGGTAGGTTTTAACTTTAAGTTTCTCTTGGTTTACAACTCTCGCTTAGCAAGCTCATTTTTCAAAACTTTTTCATAGTGATCAGATTAGTTGCGTTTAGTTTGGAATTGGTGGACGGTCGTTATTTTATTACTCGGCTTAAATAAACCAAGTGACTATCTTTTGATTATTTTCTTCATCGCAAATTCAAACACCCAATTTTCGATTTGAAAATTGACCCAATTTTCAATTTGAAAATTGATCCAATTTTCAATTTGAAAATTGAAAATTGGGTGTTTTCAATTTCAAAAGTCACAACACATTGTGCTTGTGTATTGATTGAGTGAGGATTTGCAATGTGAATTCGTTGGTTAAATTTTTGTGCTTGATTATAAGTGAACTGCACATTAAGAAGAAATAACTTAATGCAGTTTTAATTTGAAAATGGATGGTGTCAATAAGGTTGTCTTGTTTAAAAAGGATAATGCTGATGTTAAGAACAATATTGTTTTCCGCGTTCTTGGACTGTTGTCATTATTGTGGCATGTTACTGATTGTGTTTACTGACTGATGTACTCAAATCACGCTAATTAAAAGTAGTGTACTAGCAAAGAAAAATGCTCCGATGGAACAAAAAAGATGAATATACTTGGAATTGTGGATTATTATGGATGTAAAAGGTGGGGACTAGGAAAAATTTACCTAAAGTCGGAAAATCTGCTAAAAATCACACTTTCTCTAAGCAACGCAAAAAATCGATGTATATTCTGCGGCCTCTAAAAAAGTGTCTTTTTTAAATAATGTTCGAAGTTTCAGATAAGAGTGTATAAACGAAATCTATCAAGGTTACTTTTTTAAATTGCTGGCACCTGATTGATAGAAAACTAAGAGGTATTGTATTTAAAGTTGTTTTGTTTTATGAGCATTATAGCAAGCAAAGCAGGAGCCGATTGATTAGTGCACACAATCGTTTCGGGCATGCTAGTGTATCTACATTAAGTCTGTTTCAAGTCAACTTACGTGTTTCCTACTGTTTTTAACCAACCATGTCTTAAATTGTCTTCGATGTTTGCTATTTCATTCAATTGGCTTGGAAGACTGTTAGTTTACTTAATATCATTTCCCATAGCTACTGCATAGCTAACGTGCTGCTGTTTCAATCATTGTTATGGTTGAATATTTATTTTAATCTGTTGGCCGCAGAATATACATCGATTTTTTGCGTTGCTTAGAGAAAGTGTGATTTTTAGCAGATTTTCCGACTTTAGGTAGATTTTTCCTAGTCCCCACCTTTTACATCCATAATAATCCACAATTCCAAGTATATTCATCTTTTTTGTTCCATCGGAGCATTTTTCTTTGCTAGTTGTAAAATAGGTGGGGATGTAAATGCTTTTTTCAGAAGCTCAAAAGCGGTTTGGTGTTCGGCCTTCCAGCAAAATTCGACATCTTTGCGAAGAAGGTGGAATAATGGTTTAGCAATTTTTGCGAGATCTTTAATGAATTTTTTAAACCATTGGACTAAGCCAAGGAATTTCTGCAAAGATTTAACGGTTTTTGGTACGGGAAACGCGATTAAATCTGCGACTTTAGACATGTCAGGAGCAATGCCTAATGAACTTATGCTATGGCCAAGAAATTTTACTTTGGCATGCGCAAGATGGCATTTATCAGGCTTTACTCGTAAACTTGCGTTCTTCAGTGCAATGAAAACATTTTCAAGATCTTTTAAATGAACCTAAAAGTGCGCAAAAAAATAATTATGTCATCGATATAGACGAGACAAGATTTCCAATTTAGACATGCGAGCACAAGCTCCATTAGACTTTGGAAATCTGTGGGCGCATTTTTAAGCCAAAAGGTAAAACTTAAAATTCGTAGTGGCCAACAGGGCATATAAATGCAGTTTTTTTCGCGAGATTTATTGTCGAGAGGAATTTGCCAGCACCCGGATTTTAGATCTAACGTGCTAAAATATGCGGCAGAGCCTAAAGTATCAAAATAATCGTCTAGTTGAGGGAGAGAATAAACTTGCGTTTTAGTTACATCATTTACGCGACAATAATCGACAACCGGCCTTAGGGAACCGTCCTTTTTTCCTATGAGAAATAATGGACTTGCCCATGGGCTGGTTGTAGGTCAAATAATTTTATCTGCAAGCATTTCATTTATGATTTTTTGCATAGATTCTCTTCTAGAATGCTCAACATGATAAGTTTTTCCAACAACGCCAACAACGGGCGGATTATCCCCTATATCAATATGATGTTTCATCAAGGGGGTACGTCCGAGAGGCTCATTTTTTAAGGCAAAAATAGAGTCGTATTTTAAGCAAAGTTCACAAATTTGTTGCTGTTGCCGAGAATCAACGGCGGAGCCGTTTAAAGCTTTATTTATTGACGCAAAAAGCTCAGGTGTCCTATCATCAAAATTTGAGACATGGGACACAACTTTGGCATCAGAGGTTAAGGAACCTATTATTTCACCAGAGTCAATGCGAATTGGCGCTTTAGAGATGTTACAAACACGAACAGGTATTATAGGTTGTGACGCATCGACTATAGACGGAGCAACAAAAAGTGAAGTTTTTTCCATAAAATCAGGATTTGGTTTAAATAATGCAAAATCAAAATCGCAAGAACCATGACTTATATGGCCAGGTGCAATTAATTCATGCCAAGATTGTATTATTACAGGCTCAGGCAGCGAAACATGCACACACACAACACCAGAGGTAGTCGTGTTGGGTTTTGTGCGAAATTGCAATTTTTCGTGAGATGATAGTAGATTAATCTTTATGCCATTTATAAAAGCACAGCCCTCAATAGGATTAACCCACATGAGTGCGGATTCGCAAAAATCGTATCCTAAGAGCATGTCTTCCGGCAAGTGATCAATTATAGATACTGAGGTAGAGATAGATTGTTCCGCGATAGTGAGAGTCATGTATACTTTATATCTAACGACTGCGGTGATTTTGCCTACGCCATGCACAACTTGTGAGACTTGTTTAGGTGGTAAGTTAAAACCAAGACGTAAAAATGCAGACGTGGTCTTCATAGTGACCTGTGAACCCGTATCTATGAGAGCAGGTACGTCTACGCCATGAACTTTAACAAGAATAGTGGTCAAATTTGTCCCAGCATGGCTTACAATAGGAATATTAGGATTGATGGTTTTAGCTGGAGGCGAATTTATTTTTTCATAAATCGCTAGACAACGCTGTAAGCGTTCATACTCTTTGAGAAATTCTTGTGACGCGAACAAGTTAGAGCGCGTGCTAGTCTCTGGCCCTTTCACAATAATCGATAACCGTGTTTACATCATGAGGAGATGTAAGGGTTGGCTGCGGTGGGGGCGCATTTACGGTGGGTTGGTTATCTGCGGTATATGTGACGTACGGGTGATTAAAACCGTTGTCGTTACGGTAGTTGGAATTATAGTATGTTCCATGCTGTTTGTTAGGGAACTGAACGAAAGGTGCGTTTTTTCGCAGTTGATTATTATAGTGATTATTGTAACGCGAATTTTGATAATTAGCACGCAAATTTTGGTGGTAATCATTACGATTTTGCCTATAATTCGGTCGTGCCTGCTTAGATTCAAAGCGGTTATCATTATTTGCATAATTAGATGAATGATGTTGACTAGAATTACAATATTGTGATTGGGATCAATGTCTATTTTGCGAATTTGAACGCGATGGCGAACGATTTTGGCACAAAAAGAACGCGACTGGCTGCAATTGCGAGCCAAAGAATTGTTATTTCGATCAGATTGGGTATTATAATTGTTATTATTAGACGCTTCCTGTCTCTGACGCGTAAAACATTCCTCATAGATAAGACCTATGCGCTTGCAAAAGGTGCAACATTTACGAGAGGAACTTTCTGGCTTTTCAGTACGCAACGAGCGATGAAACGTTTTATGATGCGAACAATCTGACTCATTCTGGTTAGACGCGCGAGGAGTATCTTTAGGTATTGCGCTTCCTACAGGAGCAGCTGTTACTGATACATATGGCGTTATTGCTCTTTTCTCCTCAAATTCCTTATTAGCAAATTCAGCATTTAGTGCATTATCCATAAAATTCAGCAGATGATGCTCTTGGTTTTTTGTGATAAGCCTCTTTCAAAATGTGGGGTAATAAACCCTGTTTTAATTGATGTCGCAACAAATGATTAAAATGATCCGAGTCGACTTCAACATAAGGGTCAGCTTTTATTAATTCTTTGCGAAGCGAGAGATAATAAGCTTAACTGAATTGTTAGGCTACTGTTTATGTGTCAAAAAACGCTTGTTTTGTTTTTGAATAGGATTGTTTTATTTCAGCAGGTAACGCACGATATAAGCGTGAAGCACAGGGATCAAGAAATCCAGTCATAAATTTCAAGCAATCAGCTTTTTCGATATCATAGGTATTGGCAAGTGACTCAAATTCCGCAAAATATGCTCATATATCAGTTTTATCACCATCAAAAAATTTTTTATTTGCAATTGCAATTTGCATTTGCGTTAATAATGGTCCGCGATCAAGGAATCAGCAAGATGCAATTTACCACGCGAGTCTGCGGATGAAGAATCCGAATCATAACGATGACGTTGATGGCGCGATCTACTTTTGTGATGCAAGCGACGACTGCGTGGACGATCATAGCTGTTTGATGAGCTTTCGTCAGAAAATTTTACATGCCGTCTCCTACTAGATGACTCAGGGAGAGGCGCAGATTCATTTTGCAAATTCGCAGGTTCGTTATTCATGCCAGATAAATTTATTTCTACAGGTTGCATTTTGATGTTAGAGGAATGCAAAATAGGATTAATAGGTGGTATTTCCAGACTCGCAGGATTAGGTACATAGTTATTTTGAAGTATTTCACCTTGAGGCAGAAAATATTGCAGCGGTGGTGGATTTAACTGTTGTTGCGAGTTCGCAATCGAAGAATTAGGTACGAAAGAAGGCGCATTACAATTTAAAGACAGCAACGGCCGAGATTGCAAAGTCTGCGAAATCATAACCGACGGCTGCGAAATCTAGATATATTTTCCATAAAACCCGAGTTTTGTACTGTTTGCAAACCCGTGTTTGAAGGATTTTGTGATGAATTAGATGTCTCAGGTGCGCGCTTTGTACAACTTTGAGCGATATTCTCTGGAACAGTTTCCGAAGGTGAGCGTGAATTAGATGCACAGTTGTCGGTGGACAACAACAAAGATGCACAATGCGTACTTTCCGCACGATTCGCACTTTGCGCATTAAATTCAGAAAAATTTGCGCTTTCAATAGAGTGGTTAACGCGCTCAGACGGATTATTTTCAATGCGATTCGAAACTGGTTGGGGTTTAAGCATTGTGCTTAGCTCCCGACGCAGTTTACACATTTCATCAGCATTTTCCTTTTTATCTTGATTTACGCGCGTAGAAAGGTCCGAAAATTGCAAATGAATAGCTTGTAGTGCTTTTAAAATAAGATCATTAGTCACACTAGCACTAGCACAAACTTTGTCGGCATTCCTGCTTTGACTATTATTACTTTCTACGTCAGAATCGGCGTTATCTTGTTCTGAACTGGTTTCAGGATGATTTGCCATGTTAAGTGTAGTCGTATTATCGATCATCGTGTTATTTGATGAATTATCGATGTTAGGGTCCGATCTGGTTAGCAAAGTTTGATTAATGCGCGACTGCACAGTAGTCAATAACAGTTCATCATCAGACTGTGTATTGCTCGCGGCATTTAGTGATGCGGGTAATCCATCATTATTCGCCTTACTATTTGCGTTTTTCTTATTCGTGTCATTACTCACAGTATTACTCGCGCTATTAGAGTCAACAGGCGCGGTGGGTAATTGGCGAGATGAAGTAGGTGGCGTAGGAGGTTTTTTCAATTTAGTGGGCAGTGTCCGCAAAACCTTTTTTCCTGCCATTTTTATGTATCAAAAACGTCGAAAAATATGGCCTTGGGTAAAACAAATTTCAATACGTCGAAATTTTGCCCAAAATAAATGTTTCGAATTTGGCCTTTTGCTGTTTCGAAAAACAGGTTTTTTCACATGAATAGTATTTGCTTACGTGAAGCAAGATATACCTGATGTGAAATGAGCAAAAGTAGGTAGGACTAAGCCTAAGGTGCAAGAAAACGTACGTGGTTATAAAAAGACGTAGGTAAAAACCTTTTGACACCTAGGTTTTTCACCGGGAGAGAAAAAGTGATGAATCGTCGCCTGAGGGTCGACGTTTTTAGAAAAATGCGAGCATGATAGCTGCCTTTGTCGCTAGAGATCCAACGGAAATAGAATAATGATGACTTTGCCACAATACACAAAATCTTCACCACGGACGCTTACTTAAAATGCGCACTGCCACGATCGCGGTCGATACAACAACAAAGGTGAACAAAACGTTACACATTTTCAGATGGCCAAAATAATGATTTTTTGGATCGAAAAATAAATTTACGATGACTGATCAGTTCGGCTGCAGCTAGCAGCCTTGAAGGAGGATGATCCAATGCAAATACAGAGCCGCCCTATGTCTACAGAATTGACACAGGACGGGGTGTATTTGCCTTCGAGACTTACTTAGGTACTTAGGTACTAAGATCTGCTCTCAGTAGTATACCGTGTCTCCCTAGACTCATTTCTTATAGCGTTATAGTGTTATAAGATAGGCAGATCTGCTCCCTAGCCCAAAATCGAGGTTGCGCCAGGGAGCAAATGGGTTGGGGGCCTGCCCGAACCTGCCCGGGGAGGGGGCGCGCGCCAGCCCAGGGCCAGGGGCCCAGGGCCAGGGGAGGGGAAATTTCCCTGGGTGAAATTTTTATGGGGGAAATTTCCATAGGGGAAATTTCCTGGAAAACTTGAAATGAGTATAACTCAAGAACCAGCACTCGGATCACGCTAAAATTTTGTACATACCATACCTAACATATACTCAACATACTCTGAAAATTTCAGCCAGTAGTATACCGTGTCTCCCCAGACTCATATCTTATAGCGTGTATAGTGTTATAAGATAGGCAGATCTGCTCCCTGGCCCAAAATCGAGGTAGCGCGAGGGAGCAAATGGGTTGGGGTCCTGCCCGAACCTGCCCGGGGAGGGGGCGCACGCCAGCTTAGGGCCCAGGGCCAGAGGGAGGGGATACAATAACCCAGGGGGTTATTACCCAGGGGGTTATTATCCAGGGGTTATTTCTGAAAAGCGTAAGCCAAGAACCAGCGGTCGGATCGGGCTCAAATTTTCAGAGTATGATGTATATAGGCGAGGCATGCTACGCATAGAATTTCAGCGCGCAGCCTACAGTATACCAATTTACTTTACACTTTCTTGTATAGCACTATATTTCAATAACTATAGGGCGGATTTAGCTCAAATTTTCAGAGTAGGGTGAATACCCTATTTGTAAATTATTACAAAAATTTGGAGTAAGTACCTGCAGTATATCAATTTACTTTACACTTTCTCATATAGTACTATATTTCGAGAACTATAGGGCGTATTTAGCTCAAACTTTCAGGGTAAGATATATAAGGTGTGCTATGTACAAAATCTTAGCGCGTAACCTAGAGTATGCCGATTACACTGCCTGATGGCGTCAAACGGATGGATGTAAAGTTCTCTATGGAGATCTATTTTTTATAACTAGTAATCAATTATAATAAACATGCCCAAACCTGCCAGTAAGCCTAGGTGGGAAGGGGTAAGACAGTGTGTGTGTGTGTGTGTGTGTGTGTGTGTATGTGTGTGTGTGTGTGTGTTGGGGGTATCAGTCCCCGTGGGAGTCCACAAGTGCCACCTCCACAAACGCCACCTCCACAAACGCTACTGCGTTCTCTATAGCCGTTATAGTCAGTTTACGAAAGTAGTCAGCTATTTCGTCATCAGGTCGTAGCGATTATTATCTACGCGCAAATTAATTATTTTGATGGCCTTTGGCCCTTCATAAAACAGAATATTCTCCGAGTATACTTTAATTTGGTAGTCAGGTACCAGAACGTTTTGAATTTTTTCAACAGCTTCAAGACCGTATTTTTCTTTATCAGTGTTAAGATTAGCTTTGTGCATTAAATCTAAAGCTAGCTGCTTTTGTAGCGTGCAACGGCTTTTATCGCCTTTCCTAATAGACTCCCATTTAGGGCTATTGCTTTTAATTTTGCCGTCTAAAATGCAATTTTACGATAGTTTTGCCAAATTCAAAGGGTACAGGTTGATCTTGATCGCTTTTAATATTTATTTCAACAGTGTTGAATGCTTTTTTGAGTACAGGTATGTAATGCGGACTAATATATGAATGATTAATGATATCCATATACTTTCCTTCGATATTTACGACTTGCAAGAGTGGCGCAAAAATATTTCCAACAATTTGAGGCTCGACTATATCACAATAAACGTAAAAATTATGCATTCCACCTAGTATATCAGGAGAATGGTGTGCTACTATGGTCAAATCTTGCGCCACAGAATAATTTATATTGCTCAGCTGGCTTTCCAGAAATCCAAGCATATATAGTAAATGTTTTGTTAACTTCACACTTCGAATGTATTCTGTATTAATTTTTAGGTGACAGAATTTCTTATTATCATCATACCTTATGCCAAAGTATTGCAAGTATTCAAATTTTTCTTTAACGCTAATCGTTTTTATCCCATTAGTGATTGTCTTAATCAAGTCATCTATATTTAAATACCTTGCTCGAGGAATAAGCAATTTTTGTCGCACATTGTTTTTGATGTCATAAAACTGTATCATATTCTGGTCCTCGGCAACATTGTGCCATGTATTTGCATAAATTATTTCAACCAAACCAACCTCCCAGTCGCCGGTTAATACGATTTGCCTAGGTAGGCTAGTTACAAATATGGCCGCAGTATTGGTTTCCTGTGAATTGCTTGGAAGCGTTATGTAAAACTGTTTAGAATCCATGTTTATAATTCTAAGTCATCAAAGTATTTATAAATTTTATCACTGAACATAGATAGAACAATATTTTCGAATGGAATACCTCTACTCCTACAAACAATGAAATAGACACACATATGACCACAGCTTATTGAGAAAAGTCTTTGTACTTGTGCATTATTGTATGTATATGCAAGTGTATTATTTGAAATGTAATTCCTTAACTGTTTGAGTGGTTTTCGCCCATAGCTGTCAAAATAGTCACAATTCTTCTTGCTCTGGAAATATATGGCTACCCAGTGAGAGCCAGGTTTGCTGCTTGTGTCAAAGTTTACCACTAGCGCTGCGGGGTATGCTCTTATAGGTGGTAAGCGATCTAGAGGAAAAACTCCTAAAAATGTGTCATTTTTAATATTATGTTTAAGAATTTTGAATATTTCAATAGTGTTCATGTTTATGCGTTATAATCATGAAACGTGTTTTGGTCTTTGTCAATCATTATTAAATTATCAAATTCAGCATATATAATAATTTCTACACCAGAATCAGGCAAATTATCGGCAAATCTTACAGATATGCTTGTTGTTCCTTCACGCACAAGATCCCAATGCCCTCCATCATCTGCATCAGGTGTCAAATCAAATACAAAAAAACAGTGACTCGTTCTAAACTCATCTCTGCTAATAAAATTACCTTCTCGCCCTATATCTAAAGCATCAAACATTTGATTATATGCTTGCAAGTACCTATCGTGTTTGAATGAAATGTTGAGTGGGTAAGCAGGATATGTTATGCCACCGCTTGTTACTTTTACATCGTGTATGCTGAACGGTTTGAAATTAAATGGTGATTTTGCTAGATTGCCTCAATAAGCACTGCCTTCAACACAATCAAATAATATACGCCTAGGCAGCTGACCAGTAAACAATGTATAATTGGGCGTTTCTCTAGCAGGATTTGAGATGTGTAAATTAGTCATAGCTACGCGTCTAATAGGATATTTTGCCGTGTATGAAAGCATTGTTTGCTCGAGTGCTAAATTTACAGTGTCTAATACATCAACTTCGAATAAAAAATTTCATTTGTGAGACTTTCAAGTCTAACACGACATCCTTAAAGCATTGCAATAAAAACGCATCACTATTTCTATGTAATTCTAAGCGAAAATCGGTGAAATTAATCAGATACCTGTCTTGCAAGAACATGTCAATATGTAGTGGAGCCGCAACTTCTACAACATTTTCATCTTTAAACATAGCAGCTCGCTTTTTGAATGATTCACTATCTTTTGTGTCAACATTAGTGCCACCGTCATGAAAATATAACGCTGCTTGCAAGTGTGAATGCTTAGCATCATACCCATAATTCACTTCAGTTTCAAAGTATGCTCTGTATGCATATTTATCAGAGCTGTCAAAAACTAATTTGCCTCCTAAAAAGCATTTTACCTGCTTGAAGTAAGTTTTACCAATAAGGTTTATAGGTGCATAGTCGGGTACTGCTGCTCCAGCAGCAACAGTTGGTTTTTTTATTCGTAGTAACATATAAATATAATTTCTATTCAGCTGTAGATAATGTGGGTCTGGGGGTATTCTGAATTCATAAGGCCCCTCATTGGTAATCGGATGGGTAGGCTGGATTTCATGCCAAAAGCCTTGCTTTATAACAACCTGGGTAGGAGGGACTGTGAAAAGGTCTAATTCAGTTTTAGTACTTGGGATAGATTTTACGTCTATGAGCGCCATTGTTTTTAGAAAAAGCATCTATAATGCGAGTATTTATAGACTTCGGGCGGCTACCAAGACCCTCTCCTTGCTGCTGCTGTAGAGATTTAGAGGCCTCATCAAACAACTGAGCAGCTTCTCGCTTTGAATGTTCCTTAGTAGACTCAAAAAGCGGTTTTCCCCGAGCCAAATCAGACGCTATGTTTGAACCTGCAACTAGAGCATGCTTTCCAACTCGCTTACCAATAGATTGCAAAACAGGGACGGCCATTCTGAAAAGGGAACGAAAAAAGCTGCCAAGGCCAACACCCCGCTGATATGGAATGCCTTTGAACCCCTCCAACCCATAGCCAGTTTGGGCTGCCTGCCCAGTGTAGTATTCTAACCATACGTGGGCAGCAAGAAAATTCTGGGGGGGTGCAAGATTTTTTGAAGGTCGAAAAATGTGCCTTAAAAATCGTGGTATGGCGATAAAAACACCATTTTTCGACGTTTCTCATCAAGCACTATCCATTGGCATCAAAAAATTGCGAAAAAAACGAAAAAAAATTTTCAAAAATTGAATTCTGGGGGGTATTTTGATTTCTGGGGGTATTTTGGTTTCTGGAGGTGCATACCCCCCAAACCCCCACGCCCAGGTGTGATTCTAACCAAATGCTTAAATCGTCAGGAGTAAATTGTACATGCATTTTTTGTAATTTTATTTGATTAAATTAAATACAGTAAGTATTTATAGACTTTCATCCCAGTCAAATTCATCGCCTGCAGCAAACATCTCCCTAACTTGTTTATTACCCACACTTTCAAGCGGAATATTCGTGCGATTGAACACTTTCAGCAGTTCCTTTGTGCCAGGATATCTGCTGATTTTTTCGCGCTCGCGTGCCAGATCATTAACTAAATCTATAACATTTGAGTCTTCAATTTTTTGACCATCTATTACAAGTTCACCACCTGGCTCAATTTCAAGAAATGGATTAGTACGTATATGGTGAAGAAGCAGCTTTGCCTTTGGAATTTGAGTTTTTGGCATACCAGAGAGTATTTCTTCATCGCTAATTGCATTACTTACATCTTCAACAATTCCAGCTTTATATGGTTGCTGTTTCTGCTGTTGCAATCGCTTAAATTTGACAAGTATCTGATTATATATTACTAGCAAAGAAAAATGCTCCGATGGAACAAAAAAGATGAATATACTTGGAATTCTGGATTATTATGGATGTAAAAGGAGGGGACTAGGAAAAACCTACCTAAAGTCGGAAAATCTGCTGAAAATCACACTTTCTCTAAGCAACGCAAAAAATCGATGTATATTCTGCGGCCAACAGATTAAAATAAATATTCAACCATAAAAATGATTGAAAAAGCAGCACGTTAGCTATGCAGTAGCTATGGGAAATGATATTGAGTAAACTAACAGTCTTCCAAGCCAATTGAATGAAATAGCAAACATCGAAGACAATTGAAGACATGGTTGGTTTAAAACAGTAGGAAGCGCGTAAGTTGACTTGAAACAGACTAAACACTAGCATGCCCGAAACGATTGTGTGCACTAATCAATCGGCTCCTGCTTTGCTTGCTATAATGCTCATAACAAAATAAAACAACTTTAAATACAATACCTCTTAGTTTTCTATCAACCAGGTGCCAGCAATTTAAAAAAGTAACCTTGATAGAACTCGTTTATACACTCTTATCTGAAACTTCGAACATTATTTAAAAAAGACACTTTTTTAGAGGCCGCAGAATATACATCGATTTTTTGCGTTGCTTAGAGAAAGTGTGATTTTCAGCAGATTTTCCGACTTTAGGTAGGTTTTTCCTAGTCCCCTCCTTTTACATCCATAATAATCCAGAATTCCAAGTATATTCATCTTTTTTGTTCCATCGGAGCATTTTTCTTTGCTAGTACACTACTTTTAATTAGCGTGATTTCAGTACATCAGTCAGTAAACACAATCAGTAACATGCCACAATAATGACAACAGTCCAAGAACGCGGAAAACAATATTGTTCTTAACATCAGCATTATCGTTTTTAAACAAGACAGCCTTATTGACACCATCCATTTTCAAATTAAAACTCCATTAAGTTATTTCTTCTTAATGTGCAGTTCACTTATAATCAAGCACAAATATTTAACCAACGAATTCACATTGCAAATCCTTACTCAATCAATACACAAGCACAATGTGTTGTGACTTTTGAAATTGAAAACACCCAATTTTCAATTTTCAAATTGAAAATTGGGTCAATTTTCAAATTGAAAATTGGGTGTTTGAATTTGCGATAAAGAAAATAATCAAAAGATAGTCACTTGGATTATTTAAGCCGAGTAATGAAATAACGACCGTCCACCAATTCCAAACTAAACGCGACTAATCTGATCACTATGAAAAAGTTTTGAAAAATGAGCTTGCTAAGCGAGAGTTGTAAACCAAGAGAAACTTAAAGTTTAAACCTACCATTAAATTATTAAGAGAATCATAAAAGATTTTAAACTTTAAGAAAATGGAAAAGGCGGGATGCTGGTAAATTAAAAGACAAAGTTTTTCGGCAAAAATTCAAAAACTTCACGCAAATATCAAGTGTAAGGAACACTAACGCTTAGATTTGGTAGTAAAATAAATTTGTAGGATAGACTACATATTAACAACAAATGAATAGTGCAAACTTTACACAACTACTAGGTGTAGAGAATACTAACACTTTACGGCTTATTAATGTACATGATTACAATAAAGCTGCATATCTTTGTCGACTTCTGTGCACAGTAGTGTGATTGCTGGTTCATTTTAAACCACTTTTGCAGGCAATTTACATCAATTAAACAATTGCTCTTCATGTGCAAGATTTTGTGAAACATATTATAAACACGGCTAAGAAGGATTTAACTTTAATGCAACCCATTTAAGACAAAATTACATCTCTTCAATGATCTAAGGACACTTGAACATAATTTTTAAATCACTTTAGATTACTTTTGAGGGTAAACAAACTCACTTAATTGATGTCTCACATATGAATCCTTGAAAATTTCTTGACTTCAGTTACAAAGTCTCTGCAAGTCTCTCGAATTAAGGTTAACACGTAATGTATACTTTACACAAACACGCAGCGTAAAGAATATTTTAGTCGGATTCGTAATTTTGATATTGCTCCGATATTACTTTCAACATTTATGGAAGAGTCTCCAGAATGTTTTAAAGACAAATAAACATTAGGTTTAAACCACTTTGCAATACTGCTGAGTGTAAGCAAGCGCGCCCAACTGACGTATATATTTCATTCCCTGTAAATTTTTAGATCTCAGGAAAAAAATTTCGGTTTTTGCAATGCTCTAGAACAAAGGCTAAGATGCAGTGTAAAAAATTACTCGGATATTATGATCAACATTCATGAAAAAATTATGTCTCTACAGTGATCTGAGGACAAATAAACAATGAGTGTAAACTACTTTACATCACTGTTGGATGTAAACAAACGCGCCTACGTGACGTCTCACATTTGATCTTTTGAAAATTTTTAGACTCCAGGAAAAAATTAGGTTTCTGGAATGCTCAAAAACGAAGATAAATACAAATATAGTGTAAACTTCATGTAAACACCTAGTGTATAGAAAAGTTTGGTCAGATTCGTAATTTTGATATTGTTCCGATATTACGATTAATATTTATGAAAAAAATTAAGTTTCCATAATGCTCTATGGGCAAACTAACAATTGGTGTAAACCACTTTACAACACTGTAGAGTGTAAACATATGCGCCAGACTGGCATATCAAATTTGGTTCCTGGTCCATTTCTAGACTTGATAATCGTGTCCCTGACTCATAACCGGAGAAGCAGGCAGAAAAAACAAGACAGAAACGCATTTTAAACACCAAATTTTTGACTTTACACTCGCTAAATATTAATGTATAGACAATTTGCTTTGACATGCACCCGATATAAAGCACTTTATTTTTATTCTATTAGACTTATCCCGAATTCTGGACGGAGAAAGTGGCGAACAAAAAACGCAACAAAAACGTATTTTCCATCATTCAGAACACTGTAAACTTTAAAATTCCGTACCGAACTCCCCATCGAGTTTAAAGAAATTCGGTTTGGTACAATTTGTAGCTTTTGAATCGTAGTACATTCCTGTGTGCCAAAATTCTCTTGCAAAAATTATTTGGTATGATTTATTAATCAAAATTCGGAAAAAACGTGTTTTTTCGCCCATTTTTACCTCTGATTTCGAACTTTACAATCCCATTAATAACTCAGTATTGCGTTTTTTTAAATGCGGTTTGCTGCGATGTGTAGCCCCTGAGGGGCACTTTATTACTGCTGTATTCAATTCACCCTGACTCATAAGCGGGAAAATTTGGCAGAGAAATCTTAGTTAAAATCCGTCTTTACACCATCCACTAGAGTGTAAACTTTAAACCCCAGGATCTAACTCACCATAGAGCATAGAAGACTTTGCTTATATGCAGAATGTAGCCCTTGATCCGCTCTACATTTCTGTCAGAAAACATTTTAAAAAACTCATAACCGGAGTTAGTATCGGACATAAGCAGGTTGAAAACTCGACCAAAAAGTGCTTTTTTCACCCCCAGATTTTCGCACTCTTTACACTGCCATTCGATAACTAATGCGAATTTCCAAAAAAAAGCACCATCTGTAGAATTCATCCTTCTATTATCCTATCCTGTTCAAGCCTTCGAGTCATCAATACTCAGTTGTCTACAAGCCGCAGTAAAAAGGTCCCAAAATTTGTCCTATGTTATAACATTACACAAAAACTTTACACCCTCTTTACACAGTCAGTTTTGAGTTTCAAGAAAAACAAAAAAACATGGGCAGCGAATTTTTTTATTATCTTTCTTTTAAAAAAAACTGCACCTTCTAGAAGTGTCCCGTTATAGCTGTAGGGGGGTGCACAGGTGTTGGGGGTACCCAAGTATATTATAGGTACGCGCTAACGCGCTACCTAAGATGAGCTTTGCATCAGGTGGTACATTTTTGTTATTCAAGCTTTTTTGCATCTCATTATCCAAAAGAATTTTTATTTCAGCTTATTTCAGCGGGTATTAAAATCATTTTTTCAGTGTGTTTCATTTTTTACCTGTATTTGCGTCTGGTAGTAAACTGCCTGCAATTGTAAGTATAGGAGTAAGTAGAAGTGGAAGAAAACCACCGTCTTGTATTATGATATTTTTTCTTTCTTTCGTACTTGCGTGTTTATTGTTTGCCAAGTATCTTATTTGATTCTGGTATCTTCGAAGTTTGTTGATATCTTTCTCAGAAAAATGAATATTACTATTCAGGAAATTGTTTGCACAGTCGCAGAGACAAAGGATCTGATCTTTAGTTGCAGTATTTATAATAGCGTCTCTTTGAGGTTTTTTTGTTTTACATAAGAGATGTAGACATACAATATTGCGTTTTAATCGTTCTTTACCTATTTTTACATTATTTCATTAGTGTTTTTCTTAGTATTTATAGATTTTTGTATATAAACAATGGGACTATCACTGAAAATATTTGTTTTTAGCCTAAGCTCATCTCTAGAATTTTGAGTGGGATCAATCAGAAGATAGTCATGCGGAAGAGAAGCAGCATCGGAATAGGCTTCTAGAAAATATTTTGGATTGGTAGGGTAAAGCTGCCTAGACAGCATTTGTGCTTGTAGCTGATCAGCAGGATTTTTAAATAAAAGAATATAATCCGAGTTTATACGCGATGTTCTGAGACCTTCGAAGAAAGCGTTTTGTACAATGTGAATGATGCTAATATTCCAATGATGACAACTCCTTGTGAATAGTTGTACAATTTGAGCATTACCTTTACTCTCTTGCATTAAATCATCAAGTATCAAAAGTTGTGGTGTAGGGCTGAACTGCTTAAAGTAACTAAAATCAGGAAGCCCCTCTATAAATGACACATGATCGATTTTCTTATAAAGCGGTTGGTTTTCTGCGAAGCACCACCAAATCTTTTTAATTTTAGTATCAATCAAATATTCTCTGTTTTCAATCAGTCGCCTAACAAACGTTGTTTTGCCCGATTTTGTTGGCCCGGAGACAAGGCATGTGAAAGGATGTTGAAAAATCATTTTTGTTTATAAATAATGATTTATATATACAGGTATTTATAGAAAATGGTCACAATACAGAACATTGTGCTAACTACAGCACTGCCGAATACGCTAAATCTAGATGATGTCTATTTGAAATTGCCAAATACAGCGCAATACAATCACCAAAGATTTCCAGGTATTGTATTTCGATTACCTCAGGCAACATTACTGATTTTCAGATCGGGTAAAATTGTATGCGTTGGAGCTAAAACTATACAAGAAGGCGAAAATACGATAAAGGCATTCATCCAAATACTGAAGATGAAGAATTCAATGTTGAAAATAAAGCCTGAGCTTTTTGTTGGCTCGGCTAACTTGGGATTTCGCATTGATCTTTGTAAATTTTATGAGATGGTAAATGGGAAATGCATGTACGAAGTAGAATTGTTTCCTGGTTTAGTATACAAATTTCGAAATGTGACATTTTTGCTCTTTACAAGCGGAAAAATGATTCTCACAGGTGCAAAACACAAGCATGATTTGCATATAGCATATAAAATAGTCTCAACAATGCTTGAACGATGCCAAATTAAATGATAATTTTCCAAACTTTACAAGAAATTTTCCAAACTTTACAAAAAATTTTCCAAACTTTACAAAAAAAATTTCCGAACTTTACAAAAAATTTTCCAAACTCTGCAAAATTCCTATGCTTAAGCACACAAAATTAATTCCAAACTCTGCAAAAAAATTTCCAGACTTTACAAAAAATTTTCCAAACTTTACAAAAAAATTTCCAAACTTTACAAAAAATTTTCCAAACTCCGCAAAACTTTATATTAAAACCTTAGACATGGATGAGATTAGGTGCTCGTCTATGTGTGTGGTGTAAAGGTTTGCAAAATAAAATTTGGCCTCGGGACTTAGAAATTCCCATAATTTAAATAATGTGTAAATATCGCCCTTTTTTAATCGTTTTCTGATATACTTTGAGAAGCTCAACATGGCATTCTCATCAAATTCCAGCAATGTTTGCTTATATTGCTCGCTCATTTTTGGCCAAAAATAATCTCCAATTGCATCATCAGACAAGTAAGTGTATTGTGACAAACGATGCAACATATGATTGAAAAAACATCGGCTGATCTCCATTTTTGCCTTTAATTGGAAATACAGAATTACTTACTATTTATAACTTTATTAGGGTCGAGACCCAGGAATCAAACTTTTCTGGGTACCCTCGCCACCATACTAAATAATCAATTTTATTGCCTTTCTTACGCGTTTTCAAAATCTTTTCAATCACGTACAAATCGTCAGTTTTTGTTTCAATTTTTTTGCAGTTCGGGCTCATAAAAAATACCCTCGACTTTTTCGCCCATTTGGTCTTCTAAAACATAGACGGGTGGGGTTCGAGCATATCTTTCTTTAATTACGAAAAACTCCTCTGTCCAATTAGGCCAAAATCCTTTTTCAAAAGTGCGCTTAACTTTACTCAGTCGGACTTTATCGCCAATATTAAATTTAAAGACAACGTTCTGTTTATCAATCCTAAATGCTCTATTCAAAATTTCCGTCTCATTTTTTACGGTCACATTAGCTGGCGATGTACCGATCGTACGATGCTTCCAGTGATTATAATTTTTCATCAAGTCGGGTAATACGTCAATAAATTTATACGAATTGCTCTTGGTGAAGTACCGCCACATACGTTCTTTAAGCGTGCGATTAAAACGTTCAACTACGCTAGCTTTTGTTTCGCTTCTGGTCGTGAAAAAATCGATAGATTCAGATTTTAGAAATTTCTGGAACTCCTTGTTTGTAAATTCGGTCCCTGCGTCCGTTTGCAGCTTGCACGGTTTTCGATTAGATGAATTTAAAATGCTTTGAAAAGCGGTCAGAACATCTTTTGAACTTTTAGATTTTAGAGGAACAGACCATGCGTATTTTGAAAAAATGTCTATGCAATTCAAGAGATACTTAAAATTATCATTGTGCTTCGCTAAAGATTGAAGATCTACAATATCACATTGCCATTGCTCATCAATGCTGCTTACTAATACTTTATTTCGTGAATAATGCTTGAGGGCGGGTTTGTGTAATGTATAGGTGGGTTGCTTTTCTAGCCAGGCACGAACTTGTTCTAATTTAACAGTCGGGCGAATCTTTTTGATGCGAGTGTAAAGTTGATTAACGCCAGTATATCCACTTTGTGGATCCTAGTACATTTTCTTAAGTATTTTCTCCATTCTTGAACAATTTTTAGCATTCCATCTATTTATAAACATCATTCCTAGTTTTTGGATTCTTACCATCTAACGCAATAATTTTGACTATAAATAAGGGTCAAGTAGTATATGTTATAGTTTTCCTCAAAAATGGATCAATTTTTCGAAGTAAGCGAACACTCATTCACTTCTGTTCGTAGGTTTAAGTCAACTGCACGGACGTTTCGGCTAAAGTTCCGAAATCTTGATGACTGTCCTGATATTGAAGAGATGTTTGAACAAGCTATCCAGCAGATACTCAAGCATTACCCCGCAGACAGTCTAATAGGTCATAGCAAATCAAACATTCATGCCTTGACTTCCCTATATTAGTCCCTTTCACTCAGCGTCAGTATCTGAACGCCGATAAAGTTTTCAGTATTACAGAAAACATAGAACAGTCCAGTAAGGAGCTTAGCTTTGACGAAGATATGATCCTCAAGGTAGTAGTAGTAGACAAACAACCACAATTGGGCAGAGGAGCGTACATTAAAATTGCATCAACCGATAATTTATCACTACCCCGAGCTGTTGTTACAGGAATAGCAAAGCTGGACAATAGCCCTAAATGGGAGTCTATTAGGAAAGGCGATAAAAGCCGTTGCACGCTACAAAAGCAGCTAGCTTTAGATTTAATGCACAAAGCTGATCTTAACACTGATAAAGAAAAATACGGTCTTGAAGCTGTTGAGAAAATTCAAAACGTTCTGGTACCTGACTACCAAATTAAAGTATACTCGGACAATATTCTGTTTTATGAAGGGCCAAAGGCCATCAAAATAATTAATTTGCGCGTAGATAATAATCGCTACGACCTGATGACGAAATAGCTGACTACTTTCGTAAACTGACTTATAACGGCTATAGAGAACGCAGTAGCGTTTGTGGAGGTGGCGCTTGTGGAGGTGGCGTTTGTGGAGATGGCACTTGTGGACTCCCACGGGGACTGGTACCCCCAACACACACACACACACACACACACACACACACATCACACACACACACACACACACACACACACACACACACACACACACACACACACACACACACACACACACACACACACTGTCTTACCCCTTCCCACCTAGGCTTACTGGCAGGTTTGGGCATGTTTATTATAATTGATTACTAGTTATAAAAAATAGATCTCCATAGAGAACTTTACATCCATCCGTTTGACGCCATCAGGCATTGTAATCGGCATACTCTAGGTTACGCGCTAAAATTTTGTACATAGCACACCTTATATATCTTACCCTGAAAGTTTGAGCTCAAATACGCCCTATAGTTCTCGAAATATAGTACTATATGAGAAAGTGTAAAGTAAACTGATATACTGTAGGTACTTACTCCAAATTTTTGTAATAGTTTGCAAATAGGGTATTCACCCTACTCTGAAAATTTGAGCTAAATCCGCCCTATAGTTCTTGAAATATAGTGCTATACGAGAAAGTGTAAAGTAAATTGGTATACTGTAGGCTGCGCGCTGAAATTCTATGCGTAGCATGCCTCGCCTATATACATCATACTCTGAAAATTTGAGCCCGATCCGACCGCTGGTTTTTGACTTACGCTTTTCAGAAATAACCCCCTGGATAATAACCCCCTGGGTAATAACTCCCCTGGGTAATAACCCCCCTGGGTTATTGTATCCCCTCCCCTGGCCCTGGGCCCCCTGGGCCCTAAGCTAGCGCGCGCCCTCCTCCCCGGGCAGGTTCGGGCAGGACCCCAACCCATTTGCTCCCTCGCGCTACCTCGATTTTGGGCCAGGGAGCAGATCTGCCTATCTTATAACACTATACACGCTATAAGATATGAGTCTAGGGAGACACGGTATACTACTACTGCTCTCAGCGCTGGTCCCGATCGCTTAGTCAGGGATGACTTCGGTCTTTGGACCCTTACAGACCTTACGGCTTCGATCCCCTCGATCCTAATATTGCTGACCGCTTCTGTTCGGGTGATCTCAGCAGCTACGCACTAAGCCCTAAGACTACCTACCTAAATCTCGGAATTGCCGCGAAGGTCAGTTGACCTATCTCAATGCTCAAGTTGATGAATTAGCTTATTTTCTGGGTTCGAATCAATCAGAAATGTTTTTGGTTCCTAATGTACGTAGCACAATGAAATTTGAAAACAACACCAACGAAATTTGAAAACAACATCATAATTAAAGATTAAATAATATTTTTGACCAATTTTAGGATTGAGAAAGAAATTATGACTTTTGAACGAAATAAATAATCATACGAAATTTACCTAGTCCTCCACTAAGAGTCCCGAAATCCTCGACGATGGGAATAACCGACCTTACCCTCGGTATAACGAAACCCCTGGGTAGAGTTTTCTATTTTCTTTCTATTGCTATATACACGGCTTGCTGCCGGACAACCAAATAATGCAAAAGCGAAAGAAAAACGTACTCCACTATACAAGCGTACGTCAGCCAACCAAGTAACTAAGATGGCCACAGGACTATTACAGTAAACGAAGTTTACGTCAAAATAACATAATACTGGAATACTTTTAATTCACAACAAATGTTCTAGACTACAATAAGCGGTAATGCATAAAATAATTACTATTATCATATACTTAATCCTATGTTACCGGACAAGTATCTTATTGTTTTTTAATATTGAAAATTTGGGAATTAGTGGGAAGACCGAAGGCATAGCCCACAGTGCACTATCGTAGATAGCTACTAGTATTGGCTATGTAAGTGGCTACCGCGAACTGCTAACACAAGTTCGCTAAACCGTGTAACTCTCGTAGTTACACAAGAGCCCCACCTATTCCCAGCAGTTCCACCGTTCCAGCAGTCCTACCGTTCTAACAGTCGAACTGTCCTAAGCACACATAAGCGTGGGGGCACGAATATTTAGAGTTTAACTTCCCAACCCGAAATTCTGGAAAACCTCCAAATTATGTTAGACCCCGGAATTTTATTTTTAGCACATTTCTCGGTCACTTTTTTAACCCACCAGACCCACAGAATTTGTTCGCTGCCAATGTTGCTTCCAACCGCCCCACTGTTATAATCATATATGCACAGCACGACCGGTCTGGAAAAGGAGTGTTGAGCCAAAAATTGACCTCAAAACTGGTATGAATGTTAAAATACCGTAAAAACTACGCTAATCCACATTTTGTGGCTATTTCAAAGCAGATTAGCGTAAAAGTTTTGATTTTCATTCAATTTTAACACTTATCTTTCCTTTTTTCACTAGAACATTTTTCATTTTTTTCTGGCATTGTAGAGTAGATCATAATGAGCAGGGATCCATTCTTGCGAGATGACTCGAATGAGGCAAAATCCTGGATTGCGCACAAATGCTGAAGCTTCAATTCTGGCAGGTCTCCCAGTTTCTCAGGAAGACTTATTCTGAAAATGTAAACCTGCACACTCGTTTATGGTCTCGATGAAATATACGAATTCGGAAAATAGTCAAAAAAATATCTTTCATAAAAAATTAATATTGCCCGATTTTATTATATCGTATAATAGCGATTGCAGTAATGGTGAGACTGCTGGGATTACTGGTGGGGCTGTTGGAACAGTGGGGCTGTTGGGACTGGTGGGTCTGTTAGGATTGGTGGGGCTGTTGTGATTAATGGTGGGGCTGTTGGAACAGTGGGGCTGTTGGGACTAGCAGGGCTGTTGGGATTTTTGGTGGGGCTGTTGAAACGGTGGGGCTGTTGGGACTGGTGGGGCTGTTGGGACTGGTGGGGCTGTTGAGACATTACCCATGCACGCGCAGGTTAGTGAGGGGTCTGCTGGGGGTTTTGACCCCCAGATCCGTGCTGACCCCCCAGAATGGCCAAAAAGTGCCACTGACCCCCCATAAATTTTTTTGTTTCAGAAAATTTTTTTGAAGCTCCGCAAAAAGTAACTTAAGTGATAAAAATGTATTGGAGGTTGTTTTTTTCACATAAATTATCATCAGAATTGACCTTTGAGAGACCTTTTCGCATAAAAGAGAGGAAATTTTGAATTTTTTGAAAAATTTTTGTTGAAAAAGTTGTTTCAATGGATGCGCAACATCGAGAAACGTCGTGCCCATGGACCATTTTTATCGCTTTTTTATGTTTGAAAAAAATTTGACCTTGACCTCCAGAATTTCTAAGCTGTACATGTGTAGTTTTAGTAGGTGCATCTGTCATTTTTCATGAATTTTAACAGCGTTTTTCTTGAATTAAAATGAAGCAGGTTTTTTCATAGTATTGCATTTTGTGTTGTTAGGTAATGTATCGTTTGTGATTATTTGACAGTGATATCCCTCTGAGATAATACACCCTTTCATTCTTACAAGCGATCGAAAGAAGCATTTGTTTCTCCTGTTTAACCACAATGATGCCATATTCCAGACATCACACGTTTCTGTGAATATTTAATGCCGTTTTGTTTACAAAGTTGTCAATCAAAGCAGTTGTGATAATTTTTACATTTTTCATGCCACAATTTCATGCCCATTGGTAAAAATCTAAACTTGTGACTTTTTTCTTTTAGACAAATTTTACTGATATCATTTTTATGTAAAAAGCTCTAAACTGCAAATTTTCCTCAGCTCTCCCTCAGACCCCTCTGGGGGCTGTTATATTAGTCCTGCCATCAAAGATCCATGTGGGCTTGGGCGATTTACGCCCTCCTTTTTAGCAATACAAATTGCTGCACGAAAAATATTTTTATCTATATCTGGATCTGTATCTGAATCTTTTTCAATTTTGATCTTGCAAAACGATCTGGATCTGGATTTGGTTATTTTCTGATCCGGTTATCTGATCTGGATCTGGATCTGCCAGAAAATTTGAACCCGATCTTTATCTGGGTAAAAATCTGCATCGTTTACATCACTACCGCCACTTTAACAAGTGAGGCATAATGGGAGAAAATCGCCTGAAAAGAAATTTACTTTTTCTTTCCTTCAAGTATTTGAAAATCTCATCATAAGAAATCTCCATATCAGTCGTTTAAGGTCGGTCGGTCGGTGGGCGACCCGTAAGTGGAAATGTGCATCCCTTGCAAATACCTTTGTTTTCATCTTTATTATGTATATACGAAATAATCATGAATTTAGTCGAATTTTTATTTTGATATTTTCCAAGCTCTACTGTAAAAAGCGCTACACAACAAAAAGCGCGTGAATAACTTAAAAGGAAAATTAATCTACAGTAATAACACTAAATAGTATTTTGTGAATTAAAGATCAACTTGAGGATCATAGTCCGTAGTCCGGACCGTGATCCCAAAAAAGACTACGATCCGGTAGTGCACTACGGTTTCAAAAAGGACCAGTCCTTACAGTCCGAGGATCATAAGGATCAGTCCTAGACCATGATCCGGCAGTCCTTAGTCCGGACTTTTGCCAACGCTAGTCGTATGGCGAAAAACACCATTTTTCGACGTTTCTCATCGAGCACTATTCAATGGCATCAAAAAATCGCTTAAAAAGCAAAAAAAATTTTAGAAATTTGAATTCTGGGGGGTATTTCAATTTCTGGGGGGTGAATACCACACCTGGGCGTGGGGGTTTGGGGATTAGGCAACCCCCCAGAAACCAAAATACCCCCCCAGAAATCAAAATACCCCCCAGAATTCGATTTTTGAAATTTTTTTTTCCGTTTTTTGGCAATTTTTTGATGCCAATGGATAGTGCTTGATGAGAAACGCCGAAAAATGGTGTCTTTATCGCCATACCACCATTTTTAAGGCCATTTTTGACCCTCAAAAAATCTTGCACCCCCTAGAATTTTCTTGCTGCCCACCCCCACGCCCATGTGTGATCGTGGTGATTTAAATATTGAATTTATGTACTGACTGGCTGAAGGATTACGAATCAGATGGCGCGAGGGTTGAGCACAAGCGTGAAGATCCGGCTGAACAAAAATACCACGATTAGTAGGGAGTCAGTCACATGTGAAGACACATCATAGGAATTCTTGGGGTGGTGGTCAGCCCCAAAGAATATTGAAAACATTTGAAAGCAATAATCAAACATTTAGAATCCAAAAATGAGTACACATATCGAAAAATTTACACTATTGAGCCATAACTTACATAGCTAAAAACGACACTTATCTTTTTACGCATGAATTAAAAAGTGAGCAACACTGAGCCCAGTGCTTGAAATAATCCGTCTTCCAACTTTTGCTAGGTTTTTCCCATGCGCTGATTTCATTAGACATTTTTGCGAGTTGGACAAGTGCGATTTGAGAAACGCCTGAATTTCGTGTTTATCTGATGAATTCTGTGGGACCATCTGATTCGCTTTTACAGTCATGAGCATAGGTGGGCGGCACCAAAATTCTGGGAGGGGGGTGCAAGATTTTTCAAAGGTCTAAAAATGGGCTTAGAAATGTTGGTATGGCGAAAAACACAATTTTTCAACGTTTCTCAACGAGCACTATCCATTGATATCAAAAAATTTCCAAAAATTGAATTTTGGGGGGATATTTTGGTTTCTCGGGATGGGGGAGGGGGTGTATACCCCCACACCCAGGTGTGGTTATGAGCATTCACGACTGAACTGACCAAAATTGCTCGCGTTTCATAGATATGCTCAAACTAAGTGTGAAACGGAAAAGACTAAACATATGTACACCCGGGCATAGAACCTCTTGAACGGCCTTCAATTGACTTTCTGGTCGAATTCGAGCAAGACTTATAGAAAATTTTACCGAAAATTATGCATCAACTCAACGCAGCATTCATAGATAACGAAAAAGCAAATCTTGAATTCCGAGATCAGCGGAATTTTAAATTCCCTAGAGGTCCATTCTCCTGAGCCCATGTGTCACCAAACCACAGGACTTATATCGTTATAAAAATTAATATATAAATCATTTTGTTTTAAGGCGATTTGGGCTGAAAGGCCGTTTCCAAAGCGTAAGTGATAAATATATGCATTTAATCTCGGCATCGTATCTTTCACAGTCTTTTACACACGAAATTCCGGGTTTCTTGGCAGTTTACAGCAATTTCAGATCGATTTAGGCAGTTTTTCGAAGAGTAGAGAAATCAAACGATAGATTGCATTGAAGTAACTACACTTTACTATCAAAGCAACGTCATTACATTGCCAAAATAAATAACAAATAAATATAATGATGAGACACTAGCGCGATAAGCAAGAAAACTCAGCGAAGCTAATACGACTAAAACGATCGAATGTGCATGTAACAGTTCAAAAAACGGTGGAGGTCATCTTCCGAATTCTTATTTTGAAAGATCCAGAAATTTATAAAAAATCAATCCCGCCAAAAAAATCCAGAAAGGGCAAACAATTTCATTCAAATTTTTGGTGAACCAAACTCGCACTTTATCAGAAAATACTACGTTATGAACATAAGCGCACGTTAATGATTTATTCGTAAATTAATTAATTCGCTAATTCCCGTTAGAAATCCAGGGAAGGCTGATGATTTCATTCACATTTTTAGTAACAGAACGGGCACTTTATCAGGAATTACCATCTTATGAACATATATGCACTTTGATGATACGATTAGTAATAAGCGGAATTCGTACAAGCAAGTGAATAATAAGTAACATAGACATTAGGATCACATATTAAACGACTTTGAGACCGAAAAATTATTCCGAAATACACATTTTCTTAGAGAACCACCGATAAGTTAATTTCTAATTTGAAGAAGAAATTTTCAATCGACTAGACAAGCCTTTTTTGGTAGGGCAAGGCAAAAAATACATACTCATACTCAGCGAATGAACAATATGAGAAATAAAAGCGTGTTACATCCTGAAGAAAATCACTTGGTCATAGTTTAAAACGTTTTTGTACCCCGCTTAAACCCTGTCTTGTTATCTTACATCTTCGTATCAAGTTGCAACTTTTTTACAAAACTTAGTTTAGTGAAACGATATTAAGTGGAACTTTTCAAAATTTCACTACACATATACATGAGTCATATAACAAGCACATTGAAAAGAAGAACAGCTTCACAGTTTGGATCAGCATGCTTTACACTATGCTATGAGAAACGCTTATTTCGATCGTAAAATAGCAACGAACATGGAGTGAAGCCTAAAATCAGCTTTTTCATTGATACTCGAGAATTCATTCCAAAGTAATCTGCTCTCTCGTGATCGATCTTCTGTGATTTAAAACGATGAAAAATTGACTAAAAGCCAAAATATTAAAAAAGCATTACTTCAGTTCAGCTGGGAATTTTCCTAGAAAAAGAAACGTGATTCGAATTTCAATTGAAACAGATCATTTATCACTAAGTGTGCAGCATTCCAAAAGGTCCATTTTCACAAAAATACGTATCCTCTACGTTATTAATATGCGTATTAGTGTAATCTGATGAAACTTCTAATCTTACAGTAATAAGACTCAGATAAAAAACGCGCGAAATTCGCTCGAATTAAGTCAAACTACGAATAAAATTTTCGAATATAATCAATTTTAAGACAAGTCACGAGCTCAGTTAGAAATTGAGCTGCGAATTGTCGTAAAATACGCAAACATCGGACAATATAGCTCATCAGATCAGCATAGAAGTGAAATTTAAAAACACAAGTGCAAAGGAATATTAGAGCAGCTTACAATATGCATTTCCACGACAGAGGGAAGAGGTTAAATCTCCATTTACCGCGTCCTAGGTATATGTGGGCAGCACTAAAATTGTGGGGGTGCAAGGCTTTTAAAGGTCAAAAAATGGTATTAAAAATGGTGGTATGGCGAACAACCACCATTTTTCAACATTTCTCCCCAAGTACTATCCATAGGCATCAACAAAAATCGCGAAAAAACGAAAACAAAATTCAAAAATTGAATTCTGGGGGTATATTAATTTCTGGGGGAGGGGGTATTTAGATTCGGGGGGGGGGTATTCGACCTTCTGAGGGGGGTGCATACCCCAACCCTCACGCCCACGTTTGGTCTTATACCGGAGTCATAGTGAATCACTTTATTGGCTTTTTACCTGATCTTCCTTATCCCTGTGCATTAAATGAAAGTAATAACTGTCAGATAGGTATGTAAAGAATGTGTAGCTTATTATAGACTAGGAGTTTTTCCTATGATGGTACCATTCGACTGCAAAAACATGATAGTAAATAGACATTAAAAAAGCGTCGAATACGATAGCAAAAGAACAAGTACGATCTTTACAAAGAAAATCTGTGCTCAGATCCACTGTGCAGCAAAAGTGTGACGGCCTTGCTAGAAATCCACGTTATTCTGGATACTTGTAGCGCGCTGCTTACGCTGGGCAGGTAAGAAGTGGGCGCCGAATATTGTTTCACACATTTCACTTGACTCTGTCCCATGCCCATAAATGACTGAGATACCTTAACGGATTAAATTAAAAAGATAATCGTCAAAAACTTAGGATTTTTGCCGGGCAAAGTCACCCGCGTTGTTGGGGAGATTTGGGTCTTGCTGCTTAGAATTGCTATTGATTTAATGTAAAATACTGATGAAAAAACACATTTTTTTGATTTTTTTTCGAAATATGTAAAAATTAAGTTTTCAGAAAAAAATTAGAATGGTTTTTGATTTGAGCCGGAATACTTCTCGAAAGTTTAAAATTAAAAATTTGGTTCCAATTAATCGGAATTGATTCTTGATTCGAGTTTCAATCACACGTGGGCGTAGGAGTTGGGGTATGCACCCCCAGAAGGCCGAATACCCCACGAGAAACCATAATCCCCCTCCCCAGAATTCAATTTTTGAAATTTTTTTGTTTTCTAAGCAATTTTTTAGTGCTTATGGATAGAGTTCGATGAGAAACGTTGATAAATGTTGTTTTTTCGCCATACTACAATTTTAAAGACTGCTTTTTGACCTTTTGAAAAATCTTGCACCCCCTAGAATCTTGATGCTGCCCACCTATGGTCTAAATAAGTCTTTCAATTGAAATTGAGTAAATTGCCTACTTACATACATACATAAGATGATCGTATCCTTAGCCAAACTGACATATGCAAACCTCGAGCTATGTATAGCACCTAGATGTTAGTACATACCTACGTAAGAAACCTGATAAGGCAAGTAAGACATTTTGAGCTTGCTATTCAGGAGTCACAAATATTGGTAAATAATCAAGTATAAAACAAAATTAATATAATATACTAGATACAAATCTACATACATGCACAGTAAAATATGTATAAAATTTTAAAATATAATATTTAACAATTTATAATATATGTAATACAGGAATGGAAATATCAAAATAAAATACAACATATCATAGATCCCTTTCGTATTGGTATTACAGCATGTATTAAATTTAAAATCAAGTAATCGACAATGTAGCAAATGCACTCATCTTCAAAGAAACTCATTTTCTAAAACTCCAATAAAAAATCATTGAAAAGAGAACGAATCGAATGACGAACTCAACATACAAATATGTTACCGTAATAAAAATCGGTAGATAATTAAATAAATAGGCAAACGGATAAATAAGCTTTTAATAAACTAATTACTTAGCACATCACACTAATTATAAGTAATAAAAACTAAGCAATAAATAGTTAACAATGAGTGCACAAAATATGCTTATGTTGGATATGATCTTAGCGTCATAACACACGGCCAAAACATCAGCTTTTGATTAAAGATAAAAAATGCTGATTGACAATACTTTATATTTAATGTACGTACGTAAGATCTTAGATTAAAGATTGAAATATTAAATTATGACGATATTAACTAATCCGCGCAATTAAAGTTTGAAAAAGGAGAAACCCTAAACTCCTCCAAAGCAAACAGTACTGGAAATAAAATTAATAAAAAAATTAATTAATTAAGAACAAGCAGATTTTCGTTAAAACTTTTCTCTTACTTGCCAAAAATTGAGTTTCCCTTCATCCGCCGAATATGTAGCTAAACATTTGCCATCGCTTGAAAAAGCGCATGCACTAACCGCCTTACTGTGCGCTTGAACAGCCTGCGAAAAGCAAACAAACTGATGAGAGAAATGTAAAGCGAGAGAAAATGCAAAGGAGAGTTCTGCCAGCTATTCTAGGAACAAGATTGTATTGAGCATACACAAGAAAAGAAGGCCCTGAAGAATTTAGAAAAGAATTATTTTTCAACATTTCACAAAATATTTTTTATTCGACGTAAAGCTGCCGGAATAGCTGCATTTTACCCCTTTAAACTCGATTTTCCTGCTTGAAAACTGTCAGCTTCGTCTATTTTTATGCTATGCTAACTTTTGTGCGAATTTTTACGTCATTTTATATCATAAAATTTATTTATTACTATTTATTATTATTCTTTTATTTAATTTTATTATTTCGTCATTTATTTATTATTATATTAGTTACTTATATTTTATTTATTACTATATTTAAAAAATTAATCTATTATTTATAAATTATTTTTTTAAAGGATGACCTGCCAAAGAAGCCATGCTGTGCACCTAATGGTCAAGCATGCATAACAGTTTGGAAATAAAGCCTAGACCTCGATCACGGAGAAAGGAAAATTTTCAGGGCAATAAGGGGAAAAGTAAGCTTCTTAAAAAATAGTTGACGATCAAAGCTTTTCAGCGAAAATTCTTGAAATCATACAAAAAATATGACTTACCTGATAGGTATGTACCTACAAAAGTTTTCATGCGATTTTAACTTTAACGCCAAGTTTTTAAAGACGTTTAAGTTCAATAAAGCTTTCAAACTGATCGTCTCAGACCGATCTGACCCCAGAAAGGTCACGCGCCTATGGCTCGCATATGTAAGAATGTAATTAAATGTATGCACTGAAACCAGACGTGCACAGCATGGGAATTCTTGCGGGGGTGGGGAAGTGAGATAAAAAATTTTTCTAAAGTGTTTTTGGGCTCAAAAACGGTGGATAAGCGTCAAAACATCATTTTTCGGAGTTTCTAACGATACTCTATCTCCTTGAGACGTAAAAACATAAAACATTTCGAAAAAATACAAAAAAATCGAGTAAATTGAAGAAAATAAAGTCAAAGTCACAAAATGAGTAAATGGCGCGAAGCACCGAAAATCGACACTTTTGAGCCAGAAGATAGCTAAAAACGCTTAAAACAGCATCTTCAGACTTTTTTAAAGAATTGTGAATTCTGTGGCGATAAAAAATTTCCGGGAGATGGGTTGAAACCATACCTGGGCGTAGGGGGGGTTTGGGGTATGCACCCTCCAGAAACCAAAATACCCCCAGAATTCAATTTTTGAATTTCTTTTCGTTTTTCTTCGCAATTTTTTGATTCCAATGGACAGTCCTTCATAAGAAACGTTGAAAAATGGTGCTTTTTCGCCATACCACCATTTTTGAGCCCATTTTTGACCTTTAAAAAAATCTTGCACCCCCAGAACTTTGGTGCCGCCCACCCATGGTTGAAAAACTAGTGTTTTTTGTATTCAGCAAAGATTTTCCTGATGTACAAAGACTTTTGGGGACCGTCTTTGTACATGTATAAAGATTTTTTGGGGGGGGGGCAAAAAGTGGAAAAAATTTAAAATCGCAAAAATTTTCGGCGCCTAGCGCCGAAAGAGTAATTGTATGTTCTATATATCTTTATAATGTCAGAAATTGCATTTTGAAAGGAAGAATGTCAAATTTTTAGGCGCTTCGCGCCATTTTGGGACAATAAAAGTGATTTTTGCCCTCAGAAAACCAGAAATTAACTAAAATACGCTACCAAAGGTCAAACAACTGTTTTTGCCACACTAAAATCGCTACTCTATCATATTATAGTACCCAGAAATTTGTGTGTACAAAAAGAGAAGACTTTTAGGGACCACCTTTGTACATGTACAAACGGACCTTGTACAGAAAAACATTGGTTGAAACCCTTTCTAGGAGATGAAACCCATCTAAATCCCCCAAGATTATGTGTAATTGCAACTGATGCAACTAAAAGCAATTGTACTTTAAACAGCATGTTCCGCATTTATTAACAAATCCTAGAAAATAATTAAAGCATATGTAAATACACAAATACGTTGCCATGAGTTACGGCTGCCTATCTCGTCCCAAAATTTTTCAAAAAAGGATAAAGTTCAGTTCGATCGATTCAAAATTTTAATATCTCGCAAAAGTCGATATCTTCCTTTAAAATGATAGAAAGAACATGGCAGTCTAAAACAAACATTACTTAAAAAACAAAATTAAGAAAGCAGAAAGAAATTGGAATATGTTAAAAAACAGAAGAGGATAAAGATGACAAGTTACAAATAGGAGAAAGCGAAGTTCGTCTTTTGCGTCACTTTCTCTAAATATTTTGCTTATTTTTATTTTAAGAATAAATTTAAAACTACCATTCACGATCGCACATGCACAGCATGGGAATTCTGGGGGGAGGGGCTGGAATAATAAATTGCCTTTTTAGGTCCAAAAATGGTAGGTACGCGCCAAAAACATCGTTTTTCAGCGTTTCTGACAATGCTCTCTCTTTCTAGAGCATAAAAACAAAAAACAATTTAAAAAAAAGTCGGAACAAATTGAACAAAATATGGTTAAAACATGAGTATAATGGCGCGATGCGCCGAAGATTTGGCACTTTTGAGCAAATAGATAGCTAAAAACGCTTAAAAAAGCATCTTTTTTTACGAATTTTTAGAAAATGTATGGGAACTTTCAAAAAATCGCGAATTTTGGGCGAAGGTGGCGAAAAAGTTTTTGCGGTAGGGAGTGAGAATTTTTCTGGGGGGAGGGGTGAAACTCACTTAAGATATCTAGAAAGATCTCTCTATCTTTGAAAAGATAGAGCATCGCTCCAAAGTAATCGCTTAGATCTATAATCCTCAAATTACTTTTTTGGCAAAATTTAATTTTTCCATATTGCCCATATTTTTTGTGTTATATTTCAGAAAGCCAATTTTTCGACTTACCATTAGAAACAAGGAAAAGAAAAACCACCGATTGAAATAGAAATTGTAATTCTTTGTCACTTTCTTAAAAATTTGAAAAGCTTATTTATTCCTAAAAGATCCTATGCCTGGCCTGGGATTTCCAGTCAATATGTACATATTCACATTTAGTTTACCTGGCTTTTGCCAACCCTTAATTCGTGAATTACCACCGCACCACTTTTGCCGCCAAAACAAAGACGACGACTCTGATTACAGTAAGCAATCATGGGAAATCTAGAAAGAAGCGGAAATTTCCGATTTATTTATTTATTTATTTTAATTATGTATTATCTTTGATTTATTTATTCCAAATAGCAAATGCCCCAGAAATTGCATCAGACATGATTGAAATAATTAGGAATGACAAATTGAGGCCACGATTTTCATATCGAAAGCTTTGCAAGAACAGTCGAAAGAAGTTCTTAGGAAACGTTATTTTATTAATGTACGCTCAAAATAGCATTTTTTCGTCACTTTCAGATACATAACTACATAAAGAACGTTTTTTCTAATTTATGTATGTAATTTATGATAGAACTTTTCCAAAAACTTCGGAAATCTAAAAAAAAATTTTACGAAAAAGAATTATTAGATTTTCAAAAGTCAGGCAATCGTTTTCGCAAAAAAAATTAACTCGATAAATTTATGGCGAAAACTGACCGAAGATTTCTTAAATTAATCTATTTACCTATTTCTTGTGTACATGCGTGCGTTTTGGACAAAGTAAAAATACATTGAAGGATACGCCAGAATGTATCGAATTTATGCTGAGATATTTAAGCGGCGTTAATCTTCAAAAAGTATATTTATCACACAAAAACGCATAAATCTTCTCCATACACATGTACAGCACGGGAATTCAGAGGGGGTTAGGCCTAAAAATCTTTTAAAAAGTGCCTTTTTGAGCTAAAAAACGAAGGGTACGCGTCAAAAACACTGTTTTTTGACGTTTCAGACAATGCTCGTTCTTTTTAGAGCATAAGAACGTAGAAAAGATTTCGAAAAAATTTGAAAAAATTGAGTAAAGTGAACAAAATATGGTCAAAAAATGTGTGCGCGCCGAAAATTTGAGATTTTTCAGCCAAAAATGAACTTAAAACGCTTAAAAAGGCACACTTTTAACAAATTTTACCAACTTTTACAAAAAAAAATCGATAATTATGGAGGAAGGGTAATCGCAGCCATTTTGCGGGGGTCAGTTGCCATTCTAGGGGAGTCAAACCTCCTCTAAGATCACGTCTGGTCTTCTCTGAACTTTTTTAGAAATTAAAATAAATGACATTGAAAACTAGTATCCAGACATGCACAGTATGGGGATTCCGGGAGGGGGTGAAATTTTAAAGTACCTTTATCGGGATTGAAAAAAACTGCTTTTTTCGGCGTTTCTGATGATGCTGTATCTTTCAAGAGCATAAGAACAAAAAGATTCAAAAAAAATTAAACGAAATGCAATAAGAACAAAAATTAAGAAAAAATTTAACAAAATGCAATAAAAAAAATGAGTAAATGGCGCGACTTGAGCAAATATTTTTCTTAAACTAAAAAAATTCTAAGCAATAGAAGCTGGTGACAAAGCGGAAACTTCGGCCGCCACATTGACATAAAATTATCTAAGGGAAAGGTTTGAGGGGAGGTTTCAACCCCAGAAAAATTTTCACCCCCTCCAGAATTCGCGTTTTGAAAGTTTGCAGAAATTTCCTGAAAAATTCGTAGAAAAGGTGCTTTTTCAAGCGTTTTTAGCTAAATATTTGCTCAAAAAAAGAAACATTTTCGTCGCTTTGCGCCATATACTCATAATCTGACCATACTTTGCTCAACTTGTTCGACTTTCCGATTTTTTTCCGAATTTCTTATGCTCTAAAAAGATGGAGCATCGTCAGAAACGTCGAAAAACAATGTTTTTTGAGGCGTCATTTTTGGGCTCAAAAAAGGCACTCTCAAATTCCCCTTCCCCGCCCAGAATTTCCATGCTACGCATGTCCGGATACAGATGATCAAAATAGAAAAGCTAGAGGTAGAAAATTCTACGAAATGAAACTCTATAAACGAAAAAAACATATTTTCAACCGTAGATTCATGATTATTTATTCGTTACTGATCCTGTGATACAAAAAGACGAAGTTAACACTTTTGGACAGCAAGTGGGTCACCGATTACGGGCTAGATGTAAAAGATTCGCTTATTTACACTATATCCACGCTTTATTTAGAAAAAGAAGTTTGCGCTAGTACAAAGAATTAAATTAAAGAAGTGAATTAAAAAAATCAATTAACTTAATAATGAAAAATTAAATAAAATTATTATAATTAAATAATTATTATAATGAATATTAAATTGTAATATTATATTATAATTATTATATTATAATATTATTATTATATTATATTATAATTATTGAAATTAGACGAATTATATATTATAATTGAATTAATTTTTTATTTCAATTAATTAAATTAATTTAATTAAAGATTTAAATGAAGTATATGTACATACAGAAATATGCAAAATATAGACTAATTATCGAAATAATTAGCGTGACTCACTTTGCAAAGAATGGGAAAGTTTCAGCAACATTTTTACGCTTCGACGTAGCCGAATCCATGCAATGAACTAAAATCTCGCCGGTCTTAACGTAAGAAAGCGTCAATTGAGAAGGCCAGAATAAAAAAATCAAAAAGGATTGAAAAAATCAGCGTTTTACTACATACGAAAACTTCAGAAGTAAAATCGTAATTCGTTTTGTTTCTCCTTCAAAATTTATTCCGGTTTTGTACAACTTATTTTAAATCAAATTAAAGAAAAATCAGATAAATTTCATTGTAGTTAAATTCAACTTTTTGATAAGCTTGAACGTCTCACGGACTAGATACATATGTACATTTGTGATAAAATTTCCGAATTTTGGGAGAGCGGCTATTATTTGTGCGGGATAAATTACCGTCTATTTATGGCTAAAAACGATAAGAAAACACAAAAAGAAAAGATTTTGTGTTGACGATTTGGTTTGAGATTTGATTTTTTCAAGATTTTTGTAATTTAATTTTTTAAAAATTTTTCGAGGTTCAAGATCTGACGCAAATCGATCAATCAAATATACAAGCGTTAACACGATTAGAATTCGAGGCAGGTAATGTGGAAGATCTCAGGCTATCAGCAACTAATTTTGTTGCAAATTTTCGATACTTACATTACGAGTATTATTCTTAATTATTCACATACATGTGACGGCTCCGAATTGGGGGGCAGCCAATTTCAAAGGGGGGTGGGGGTAACTGACCTCAAATTTTCGACCAAAACGGTCAAAAAACTTGTAAAAACGGCAAAAAATTTGATTTATTCCAGAAATTGGGGGGATGGTCAAACATTTCCTGGCTTTAGGGGGATGGGGAACGGCCGACTTATCCCTTGTTACATGTATGATTATTTATCACGCATGCATGATCACTATTAAGCGACCAATTTATTTTATCATCAGCATCAAATAAACCTAATCGAATGAATAATAGTACAATAGAGAATGGAACAAAAAACGAGCCATCCACCAGCATATATGGGGGGGGGTTGGAGGAGGTTTTCACTTACCAGTAAAATTTTTCACCCCTCTCCCGGAATTCGGGATTTTCCGAAAAAAATTCGTAAAAAAGTTTAAGGGTTTCTAATCATCAGCTTACTAAAAAATGTCAAATTTTCCATTCACTCATTTTTTGACTATATTTTGTTCAATAACTCGAATTTCTCCAATATTTTTATATAAATTTTTTAAAATGTTTTAAATGCTGGAAAGATATATGGCCAAAAGCGATCCTTTTGACGCGCATCCACAGTTTTTTAGCCCAAAAACAGGCACGTAGCTGGCCGTCTCCTATTTGAGGGGGACAACACCTATTTTTTGGGGGACTAAGCCCAAAAAAAGCACAAAATAACGTTAAAAAAGTCATATTTTCCCGACTTTTCTGAATTTTAGGAAGCCCAACCCCCTCCTCCCAGAGATACGTGCCTGCCAAAAAAGCGCTTTAAAATTTCGCCCCCCCAAGAATCCCAATGCCGTGCATGTTTGCTCACCGGTATCATTAAGTCAATCATATCGCCGTACATTTTGTCGGCGATCAGTTCGATAATTCTCAGAATTTCTGCTTTCGCTCGAACCAGCGGCGAACCCACAAAAACAGTCTGGTGCTGAGACATGGCGTTGAATCTGGTAACCTAGAGAAAAGGCAGGCATTCAATAAATGAGACTGCAAAAGTAAGAAGTCGTCAATACGAGAAAGAAGCGAGAAAGCAGACAGAAAATATAGAGAAAAAATAGATAAATAAAAAAGCAAATACTGAATAGAAAGACAAAAAAAGATTCATTTGACATGGTTCCCGTTCTAATACATCAATCCATTGAATAAGTGCGTGGCGAGGACCAGTGACGGATCAAGGATTTTCTGACGGGGGAAGAACCAAAAATTTTCCTAATAGCGTCTAAAATTGTCAAAAAATCCGTCCATTAGGCTATAGCATTTTTTGCCGTCTTTTGACAGAAGACAGAATCGTTTGTGACCCTAAAAAAGTTAACAATTTCGAAAGTTTTCTACAGAAATCGCGAAAAATTAGCGCAGAAATCGGCATAAAGCGCCGAAAATACACGAGTAATCATTGAAAGAACTGTAAAAAAATCAGTGTTCCCACGATTTTTTTTGTATTCGGCAAAGATTTTTTCCGATGTACAAATAATTTCTGGGACCGTCTTAAAAAAGGTCTGAAATTCGGAGAAATTTTCAGCGCTTCGCGCCGAAATGAATAATTGTGTGTTCTTTATATGTACCTCTATAATGGCAAAAATTGCATTTGAAATAGGAAAATGTCAAATTTTCCGACGCTTCGCGCCATTTTAAGACAATTCTTAGTGATTTTGCCCTCTGAAATCCAGAACTTAGCTAAAATACACTACCAAAGGTCGAACAACTCTGTTTTAATTACACTAAAATCGCTACTGTGCCATATTATAGTACCAAAATTTGTGTGTACAAAATGTACAAAGACTTTTAGGGACCATCGTTTGTACATGTACAAACGGACATTGTACAAAAAAACAAACACTGATTGTTCCGTACGTAAACTACTCTCTTTTGAAGTAAAACAATGATTTTAGAAGCGCCAAGAAAGTCAGTAAATGTCATTAATGATTTCTATCCGGTGCGAAGCGCCGGAAAATTATGAAAAACTATAATAAAAAATGGCTAAATTCATCTAAAAAATTCACATTATTCTCTATCGCGTCCATCAATTTTTTGACGACCGAGGGCGGCCGCCAGGGTTGCAAAGTGCTCTTGTCAAAAAACCCCCCAATTTTAACCTCAAACTGCCTAGAAAACCCCCGACCAATGCTTAAACATAGGCGCAAAAAACATCAATCGCTAAAAATGCCTCCAACAGCCTCAAAAAACCTCCAAAATGGGGGGAACCACCAACTTGGCAAGCATAGGAAACCCCCCCCAACTTGGCAACCCTGGCGGCCACTCCGCCCCTCCAATTCCGCGCTTAGCAATGGCAGTGCCTATGTAAATTCTAGCGCAAGTAGGCTAAATAAATCAAGATGCGAGCAAAAATAACATTTTTCACACTTTCCTCATCGAGCTTTATCGATCGAAATCACAATATCGAGAAAAAGCAAAAAAATCAATAATTTTGGGGTACAAACCATAGATGCCTAAGTGGAGTAAAAACCACGTTAATCCACAGTTGCTGAAAGAACTTTTGTTGAAAATTGTTCGAGTTTTCATTGATTTACGGCATTTTTTCGCCTTATGTTTCCAAGAAAATAACACATTTTTCCATTCTGAGGAAACGTGACCGATCTGCAAGGGGTCAGAAATTGAGCTTTTTGAGCCAAAACGACCACAAAACTCGTATAAGCGTTAAAATAGCGCTAAAACTATATTATTACACAGTTTATGGTCAGTTTAAAGCACTTTTGAAGAAAATTTTCAATTTACACCAATTTTCAGCCTTCACTTTGCCTCAATTACCCGAGAAACTTGTCCACTTTTCCATTCTGATGATCTTGACCCCGAACGCCCCCCCGTGCATGACCGGTCTAGACCCCCATAGGTGCACAAGGTCAGGGTTGCTGTGGGGCGAAATCTCAAAAATCCAAAACAGTAAATTTAACGTTCACGATTTTTTTGCTGTTTCAACGATCAAAATGGTCAAAATAGCACTTAAAACGGTTTTTCGTGGTAATATCACATTTTAAAGGCATTTTTAGTCCATTTAGACTGCATTATATAACTTTTAACACTAAAAAATGCAAAAATTCATCAATTTAGATGGCTTTTTGAGTGAAAAGTACTCAAAAGTAATAATCTGGCGCGAAGCGTCGAAAAACTTTTGACGCTTTTACTGCTTTTGACCTCAAAAATAATGCGAAAAATGTTTCATAAGCTTAAAATCGCCAGACAGTATGTGTCCGGCTAACCCTTCAAGAGGGTAATACCCCTCACCCTCTATGTGCAGATATGCTAGACCCCGACCACATATGGAAAAGATAAAAGAAAATTAGCTGTTTATTACAGCAACCTCTTTGCCCAGCGCCGTGACGAAAGCGGGCGGTCGAGCCATCGCGATTTGCGTCAACGCTCGGCGCGCCGCGGCACCCGCGTCGGCGTCGGGGGTCAACGGCAGCGCCAGATGCTGCGACGCCGTCGTCACAGCAGACTGCGGCGTCGTCGTCGTCGCGGGAAATGATGACGTCATCGAAAGCGACGCCGTCGACGACGATGACGTCATAAACGACGAGGGCGCCGCCGACGAAGGGGGCGGCGGCGCCCCGGTCGTCGGCTCGACGGCGCATAATTCCAGCAGCGCCAGCAGAACCTTGCTTATGTCCAAATAAGGCTGCCAGACTAGAAAGCCGCGACCGATTAAATCGATCGCGGCGCGTCGCAAGGCGGCGTAAGGAGGAAGCGAATAGCTGGGCGGCTGGAGCAAAAGTTCCAAAAGCGACTGACCTGAAAATTAGGCGCTCGCAATGAAAAAATAAAAATACAGTTGAACGTCGTTAACACTCGGATAATAGACACTCTCGCTTAATGAACACATTTCTCTTCTCTTCGATCCTTGCCAAACTGCTATGCTTTATTACACTTAAAAACCCGCCTAATAAGCGACCGATTGACAATAAACACGGCTACATAAGACTGTGGCTCATAGGTGCACAAGGTCAGGGTTGGCAGGGAGGGGGGTGAAATCCTGAAAATTCGAAACAGCAAATTTAACGTTCACGATTTTCTTGCTGTTTTAACGATCAAAATAGCCTATAAACGCGTATTTTCGTGGTATAGGTAATAAAACACTCTAAAGGCATTTTAGTCCATTAGGACTGCATTATATCACTTTTGACCCTAAAAATGCGAATATTTATCAATTTCGGGCGATTCTTTAGTAACAAACAAGTACTTAAAAGTACTAATCTGGCGAAAAGCGCCGCAAAAATTTTGACGTTTTTACTGTTTTTCCTCAAAATGATGCAAAAAACGTTCCGTTAGCACAAAATCGCCGGACAGTACCTGTCCGGCTGACCCCTTCAAGGAGTAATACCACCTCCCTCCCATGTGCATGTATGTTCTGGCTATATGACAACGTGCTAATGACCTCGGTTAGTAAACACTTGACTAGAACACGTGATTGAAAGCGGCAGTTAATATCATTTTGGCATATAAATACCAGTTAATAAACACATCTTTTTTGGATATTAAGCACGCTATGAGCACAGTGAAGGTTAAGATTACTAATATTTGAAGGGATACCATAATGCTCAGCCATATTACATTTTTTACATATGTAACAGCGCTATGTGACATGCAGAAGTAAATAATTGTAAATTCGGTTAGTAAGCGCATCCGCTTAGTAAACAAGGAGCCCCTTTGGTCCTCTCAGGGTTTACATATTAACGGGGCTCGACTGTATAAAAATATGTAATATGCCTACTAAAATATGCATATGTAGATAACCATGCGTGTACACGGTCAAGAGTTCAGGGAGTGGAGTAACCGAGTTTCGGAGATGGAGGGGTAGAGGTTAACGAGTGATGTGCTACCCATTCAATGTCAAATTTTAGTACTTAATTCAACGTATTTTGTTCTTCGTGAATATTTGTGGTTAAATTTTTAAGGAAACAACATCAATAATGGCGACGGACGAAATGAAAATAACGGAAGAAAGTGCCTGGATGACTAAATTAAGCAGTTTACTGCTCGAAAAATAAGCAAGTAGATATACTTGAAATTACACTTTTAGACGTCATTTGACGCCTTTTCATGGTTCCAGCGATCTGTTTTGGTCCGAAATGGCCTGAGGCGGGTATGCTGCTTATCAAAAGTAATGGCAAGGAGATACCCCATACCAACTCCGTATCCAGGATCTTATTTTAGGGGGGGGGCGCAAACTTTGAAGTCGGATATCTCGAAAACCATAAGGAGCTAGGCGAAAATAAAGGCATTTTGAACGTTTCTCGACAAGCTCTTTACAGTGGCAAAGAAAAAATGTTCATAAAAAATTCAAAAATTTCCACTTTATTTCGTAATCATATAACATAACCTAAGCAGAATATCGTTCATACTGTTTGCATAAGTGATTTCTCATCATTCAATTCAAGAACAACTTCCCAACTTTTGTTTTTGCACTCAATCATTGTATTTTGCAAACAAAAACAACAAAGAAAGTGAAAAATCGGACATTTGACATGATCCTATTTCTAGCTTAACTTTGAGCGTTTTTGAGCGGTGTTAGACGCACATTTGGGCGTGGGGTATGCACCCCCCGAGAAAGCAAGATGCTCTCCAAATGATTTTGAAAGCTTTTATTTTCACAATTTTTTGATGCTAATGGATAGCGCTCGATGAAACCGTTGAAAAATGGTGTTTTTCGTCATACCACCATTTTTAAGGCCATTTTTCGACCTTTGAAAAATCTTGCACCCCCAGAATTTTGGTGCTGCCCACGTATGGTTAGACGGCAACCCGAAAATTAGGACGTTTTTATGATGCTATACTGAATTTTGCACCTTGCTTAAGATAGAAATGTAATGAATTCGATCTCGCGAATAATTATATCTAAAAAAAGATTTAAATATGTAGTAAATAGTAATTTTGATTTATCTAATAGGCGCGAAGCGCCAAAGTTTGAGCAATTTCACACTGGGGAACGTCAAAAATCTATACAGTTTTCATAGCTGAAAATTTCGAAAAGAAATTTTAGGGAAGGGAATTCTCTCTCCCGGATAAGGACCTGCCCCATACCCCAAGTGTGCATGTGTGTGTGTGTGTGTGTGTGTGTGTGGTGTGTGTGTCAATAATCGAATAAAAATTCTATAGGATAGCCCAATAATACCATATCCAGACATGCACAGCATGGGAATTATGGGAAGGAGAGGGAGAAATTTTAAAGAGCGTTTTTGGCTCAAACTAAACGATATGCGTCAATAGCATCATTTTCGGCGTTTCTGACGATGTCTTTCCAGTGCTAAAAAACAAAAATTTTTCGAAAGATATCGAAAAATTCGAATCAATTGAATAAAATATCGCGAAAGCACCGAAAATTCGACACTCTTGAGCAATCAGATAGCCAAAAATGCTAAAGGATACCTTTTATACAATTCCTTCTTGGAAAATCGAGAATCCTTGGGATAGGGATGGAAAAATTTCTGATGGAGTGAAAACCATAGGTGGGCAGCATGGAAATTCTGGGGGGGGTGACGCAAGATTTTTCAAAGGTCAAAAAATGGCCTTAAAATTGTGGTATGGCGAAAAAACATCTTTTTTCAACATTTCCTATCGAGCACTATCCATTGGAATAAAAAATTGTGGAGAAAAGCAACAAAAATTTTCAAAAATTGAATTCTGGGGGAATATTTTGGTTTCTGGTGGGGAGGTATTTTGGTTTCTCGGGCGGGGTGCACACCCCGAACCCCACACGCCCAGGTGTGGTGAGAACCTCAAACTCCCTGAGATCCTCACGTATGGAAAGGGATCTGACCATCCTTCACCTTACAGTAAGCCCCAAACCTATGTAACATGCAAGCTCACTAGTGACTCTAGCCAGTTCATAATCGACATTGTTGAAACCCTCCAAGGGCGTTTCCACGCCGGTTTTTTGGCGAGGCGCGCCCTTGCCGACCCCCGAAATTAAGTCTTGCCCATATTCGGCGCCTATGACCCCCAGCAAAATTACGGCGGCTGCCTGATTGCGACGAGCTAATCTCTGACTCGGTTCATTAAAGACGCTGGTCTTGTCTGCGACAATACCGAAATAAATTGCGAAACGTGCAAGTCTTGTGATTCGTTTTAACAAATTAAAATAATGTACAAGCCTAATTTTCATGTAATAAAATATAATAAAAACAATATAATCTAATAACATATAAAGTAAATAATAGAATATAATAATTTCGGATGCATAACATAATTTTAGCATATCGACATCTCACTCAGGATACGTAAGATATACACTTACCTTGCACAAACGCGAAGGGAAGCTGCGAAATCGGAAAATTAATCGAAATTTTTTTTAAGTGCATAAAGTTTAAAGTAAAGTGTAAAGTGTTTCAAATTGCTTTGCTAATGTTTTACTGAACCAAGGTTTATGGCGCAAGTCCTTCTGCACCCGAATGAAAACTCAGAAAATGAATAAAAATTGAAAAATTCGGAATAAAGGAAAAACTGAAGAACTTCGGACAAGCCAAAAACTAAATATATTCTCAAAGGCGAAAATTGTTCTGAAAAGTTGAAGTACGTACCATAGGTACTTAAAAATGTAAACATTACAACAAGACACTCATACACAGGGCCGTAATTAAGGGGACGGCGGGGGGATGCGGCCGCCCCGTCGGCCGGAAAAAAATTTGAAAGGTAAAATCATGCACGAAAAGATGGAAAAATCGAATGTATTTATCGTAAGATCTTCAAATTTTCGACGGAAGAAAAATGTGAATTTTTTGGCCGTTTTTACGTGTATTCTGGGCAGTTTTTGGCCAAAAAATTGAAGGTGATTTACCCCCTAAAAATGTCAGGGATCCTAACCCCAAATTTCGAGCCATCACGAAAATCAGGATACTGCAGCATCCGATTCAAGAAATTTTAGTTGCATCTATCGAAATGTACACACACGGTAAGAAATCAGTAGAGTACGTATTATGTACGTACATATGAATGCAGGTGCGCGCGCAGGAATTTTTAAGAAGGGCGATCCGAAATTGATGACCCTATATTTCAAACTTTTCGAAAAAAAACTTTATTTTCTCTCAAAAAGCTATGAAAAATGACGTTTTTTGGCCGCACTTGAGCCTAAATTAACGAAAATAATTATTAAAATTGAGATTTTCCAATAAAAAGATGCCAATTTTCATATATTTTCTTACCTTTCGAAAATTATTTTTGGGCTAAGGGCAGGCGGCCGCCCCCGCCCTCTGCGTACGCCCACGTATGTACATAAGTATTAATTTTTTTAAAAATAATCAAATTTGTCCTAAAATTTGATGATTAAGGCACAAAAATGATAAAAAATTTTTTTCGGCTTTTCAAATTTTGAACATTTATGGAAAGCCTTTTCGCAAACAAGCTCATACTTGTCTGTCATTGTTTTATTAAATCGCGTACACACATAAAACGCTTAATTCTAGAATTTAATTAATGCACTGATATGATATACATAAATGTAAGAGGGGATGAATGACTTATATTTCTAACCGAAACTGGCAAGAAAAGCACCTAAAAATGGCGCAGGAAAACAAGTTCTCGATGAGAAGTCAGGGGGCAAAAAAATTCGACTTTTGGAACGATGGTGAGACGGCGGACTATGAGCGGGATTTCCCTCCATCCCCCCTTTATAAAGTGATGACAGGAACAAGCAAAAATCGATCTCTCCCCGAAACATACATGATCGTAATGGAAGGGGTCTGGCAATTGTCCAAGCCCTCAAAAATTCCCATCAGAAAATTTTTACCAATCCTCACCCAGACTTTACGCATTTTCCTAAAACTCCATAGAAAATGAGTGGCGTTTAGAGCGTTTTTAGCGATTTATAGTCTCCAAAAGATCCAAATTTTGGCCCTTAGCAAATTTGTCGACCATGTTTATGCTGAATTTACTCAGTTTTTGTTCCAATTTTACGAATTTTTACTCTTTTTCATGATGTATAAAGCGCGGAGAATCGTCAGAAACGGCGAAATTGGTATTTTTAGCGCATAACCACAGGTTTTTGAACTCGAAAAAGGGAAATTTGGGAGTAAAATTTTGGTTCCACCCCTCAAAGATCCCGCCTTATATGCCTTAAAAATACATTCTAGTCACCTGGCGATAAAATCGACGATTCATAATCGACGAATTGCGAAAACGTTTCAGCGGGCGGCGCCGTTAAGATGCTGACTGATGGATCGACGGCAGTTGGCAAAAAACGCGACCAGTGCTCGACGAGCGATTTGCGGCCCTCGGGTCCCATCCGACTCAATTCCCGTAACAATAATGTTTGGGCCGCATCTCTTATCTATCAAAAATTAAATAAAAAATAAAATAAAAAAAATTAATATATAAAATAAAAATGAATAATCTTTAAATAAGATTATCATATGTACCAATAAATAATAAGCGAGATTATGTGCTCATGCACAACCGGATATGCAGGTAGGCAGAAACCAAAAAAATTTGCAGTGCCTTTTTCCCTTTTTTGAGCCAAAAAACGGTGGATACATCAAAAACATACTTTTCGGTGTTTTTTACGATGCTCTATCTTTCTAGGACAAGATAACATAAAAAAATTTCGGAAAAATATCTAAAAATTCGAGTCAATTTGATAAAATACAATTAAAAAATGACCATATGGCGCGAGGCGCTAAAAACATTTGACATTTTTGAGCCAATCGCTAAAATGCTTGAAAACAGCACCTTTATATTTTTGGAACATCACGAATTCTAGGGCAGGGAATTTTCAGAGGAAGTCAAATCCTTTCTAGGGGTGGGTAACCCTCCTAAAACCCCAAAATCATGCAAGTGCATGACTGCTGTTTTCACGCGTGCAAATGGGATTAGCAGCCATTAGCTTATTTAAACCAAGGTCAGATTACTGGAATACGTGCATAAAGTGAGGTGCAATTCATTCCATAATAAGTATTGAAATACAGAAAGTTGTCACCATTTCTTCAATTAATTCAAAAAGAAACTCGGGCAAATTTAAAAAAATCAAAAACTTGAAAAATAGAAATTTAAAAAACTTCGAAAACTTATAAAACTAAGAAGCGCTTTTTAAACTCAAATTTTTACGAATTTCTCTCTTTTTGAAATTTTATATCAGTAACCAGGATTCATTCGCTCGGTTGGTCAATTATTTGAAAAGCGAAAAAACTACGACTAATACATACATACCTTGAGAAAGTTGTTCAGTACACAGGCGATGCTTTTAGACAATTATAGATAGGAGGAAATGAGAACCTGAGGGCAACGATCTCTCCAACGTCGGGCCAATAATTCGGCGACGGGCGGCTTATAACCGGATTGAACCAGATCGGGCAACAGCATGCAATGCACCGAAGCAACCGTATTCCACGCCTGCTTCACCAGCGATTGCTCGGCGACGAATTTGTCCAACGCGTCGGCGCTGAGCGGCGGCGTCGCGGCGACATTCGTCGACGCGACGACGTTCATCGACGCCGAAGACATAGTCTTGGCGATCGACCGCTGTTGAGCCGTCATCCGACGCGAATGACGTCTGAAAGAACGTCACGGCTTTACAAAAAAATTAAAAAAATTTTTCAAAAATGAAAAAATTTTACGAAAGCTACAGCGCATAGGTGTGAAAGAGGTTTGGAGGGATGCCTCACCCAAACTTAAACGTCCTCCTATCCCGCCGAAATCGGAAAAATTTTAAAGAAAAAGCTGCGTTTTTGGCCATTTTTACGTGTTTTTTTGGCCGCGTTTAGTAAAGCTCATTAACCCCCCTAAAAACGGCCGGGGACCGCCGATCAAAATTTTAACCCGAGTTTTAGGCGAAAATTAGCAGTTTTAAGCCATTTTTAAAAAATTTCTCAGCCATTTTGGACTATAAATAGGTTATTTACCCGCCCCCGACTAATGATCATGTTTGACATTTGGAAAATAATTTAGTAGATTTTACCCACCTCCTCCGCCCCCTCCCACCCCTCAATAATCACCCCAAAGGATTTGCGATTTTATAAATAAAATCGTTCTTAGAAATCGTTTAGTTCAAAAGTACTGCTTTTTCGGAGCGTAGCGCTAAAGAGTTATTCTTGGCCAGATTCTGTTGAATTGTACCAAATTTTAGTTCAAAATTTATTTTTTAAGGTTAAGAAGATAAAGCATCGTACAAAAAACCGCCTGAAAACTGTACTTTTGACGAGTATCCATCGTTTTTTAGTCCAAAAAGCGTTTTGGAAAAAAATCTTCAGCTTCTCCCCTAGAATTCCTATGCCAGAATTTCGAAAAATTTTAGACTGCAACATAATTTCAGGAAAATACAAACCGCTGTGGGAAAATCTTTTAGCCTGGAGTAGAAAATTTATTTTAATTTACCGAAGTCCAATTAATTTAGCCACTTCATCGCAAAATATATTATCTTCTTATGTTTTCCGTACAATCTACTTTTTATCATCAATAACTTATTTCCGTTACTTTATCCGCATCTGACAAAATGCTACATGGGGGAGGGTCTAGACCGCAGAATGGGAAAATGGAAATTTTTGGAATAAATGAGTAAAATGAAGACCAAGAATGGGTAAAAACTGAAACAGTTCTTCAAAAGTGCTTCAAATTGATCAGCAACTGCGTAATAACGTAGGTTTAACACTATTTTAGCGCTTATACCAGTTTTTAGGGTAATTTTAGCGCAAAAAAATCAATTTTTGACCACCTAATTGGACTGGTTGACCCCCCGTCAGATCGGCCATGCTGTGGATCTATGGTTTTACAGAATGATCGATTTGGGAGGGCAGGTCAAGCAGTTTAGGGGAAAGGGGTCAGAAATTGAGCTTTTTGGACCAAAATGATCTCAAAAATTGACATAAAATTTAAAATAAATAGCGTGAAAACGACATTATTCCAGTTTTTATTCGAAAACCGAAAGTCTGCTATTATCACCGCGAAAACAATCGCTCTAAGCCACAAGCCATCAAATACGAGCACACACACTAAGTGATTTAAAGATGCATATAATATCTAACAGAAATACCGTATCAATTGTAAAAACAAATATATGTACACAAATGACTGCTAATGAATAGTTAACATAATACGCATATGTACACGTAATCATACATGCACATAGGGAGGTGGGGGTGGGGTATTACCTTCCGCTGAAGGGTCGGTCAGCCGAGACAGATACTGTCCGGCGATTTTGAGCTGACGGAACGTTTTTTACATAACTTTTGAGGTAAAAAGCAGTGAAAATATTAAAATTTTTCGGGCGGTTCGAGCCGGATTACATAGTACTTTTTACTCAAAAGCGCCCAAATTAATCAATTTTTGTATTTTCTAGTATTAAAAGTGATGTAATGCAGTCAAAATCGACTAAAAATGATTGAAAATGCAATATTACCACACAAACGTTTCGTAGGCTATTATGACAATTTTAGTGGTTTAAACAGAAAAAATCGTGAGTGGTAAATTAACTGTTTTGAATTTTTGAGATTTACCCCCCCCCCTCGTGACCCTGACCTTGTGCAACTATGCATATCACGCACATATGCACATAACAAAGTTGGGGGTGAAGGATGAACATATTACCCCCCCTCCGCTGTCGAGTCAGCCAGATAGGTACTGTCCGGCGATTTTGAGCTGACGGAACGTTTTTGCATTATTTTTGGGATAAAAAGCTGTAAAATGTGAAAATTTTTCCAGGGCTTCGCGCTGGATTACCACTTTTATGTCCTTTTTTACCCAAAAAGCGCCAAAAATGGATCAATTTCTGTACTTTTTAGTGTTAACAGTGATATAATGCAGGCAAAATTGATTAAAAATGCTTTAAATAAGCGAAATTAGTATGAAAAGACGTTTTATAGGCTATTTTGACCATCTCGGTAGTTCGAACAACAAAACAATTCGTGAACGTCAAATTTACTGTTTGGATTTCTGAGATTTTACCTCCTCTTGCCGCCTATAAACACAGTATACGTACATACGCAGGGCCGTATCTAGGGCGGGGAGGGCGCCCACCTTAACGTAAAAAAATTTTATGAAAGGTAGGATAACGCATCGGAAAGAAGGAAAAATTGCCTGTCTTTTGAAGTAAAATCTTCTAAAATTTTAGGCGCTTCGCGCCAGATATGAAGTATTTTCCACAATTTTGGCTCAAGCGCGACCAAAAAACAACATTTTTATAGCATTCTGAGTGAGAAGAATTTTTTTCGTAAAGCTTGAATTTTATGATCTTAATGAATAGAGCATGTCGAAAAATGCAGTTTTTGCGAGCTATCCCGACGAATTTCCCAATTTATGTTGGGTCCGCCCCTGGCATACATGATCTTGAAAGGAGAGTTTGGAAGGATTTTTCAGCCCCCAAATTAAATTTTCTTCCCCCGCAAAAATTTTTCACCCCCACCCTCAGAATTGGCGATTTTTTGGAAGTTGCCGAAAATTTCCTATAGATTTGTAGAAAAGAGGGTTTTTAAGCGTTTTTAGCTATCTATTTGCTCGAAAAGTGCCAAATTTTTCGGCGCTTTGCGCCATTATACTCATGTTTTCACCATATTTTGTTCGATTTGTTCCGAATTTTTTGATTTTTACAAAATTTTTTTCTGTTTATGCTCTCGAAAGATAACGCATCGTCAGAAACGCTGAAAAACGATGTCTTTGATGCGCGCCAATCATTTTCGGACCCGAAAAAAGGCACTTTATAATTTCAACTCCCCAGAATTCCCATGCTGTGTATGTATGAATACGGGCCCTTATATATGTAATATGAAATTTACTTCAATAAGCGCCGCAGTTTGCCGTAATCTTCAGTGAACGCCAAGCCGTCGGCCGAGGCGCAGGCGTCGGCCAAAGCGACGACGGCTAGCAAGTGTTGAGTGGTGAGCGACCGCGACGTCGCCCAGCGTTTCGCGTGCAGCACGCGCGATTCGCTACGTTTTTTGGCCTGTTTTTCGGCGACCAGCAGATTTGGCGCTCTCGTCGTCGTCGAGGAAGACTGAACGTCGGCGTCGTTATTGAAGACAACGCTGTCACACGGGATAAAAAAATCATCATGACATGCATATAAAGCGTGGGAATTTCGGGGGAGGGGTTGGGGGTGAGGCCGAAAAAATTTAAAAAGTGTCCTTTTTTAGGTGCTCTGAAAACGATGAGGTACATGTCAAAAACGCCGTTTTCTGTCGGTCAATGCTCGTTCTTTCTAAAACATAAAAAATTGAAAAATTCGGGAAAATTCAAAAAATAGAGTTAATTGAACAAAATATAGTCAAAAAATGTGCATAAGGTGCGGAGCGCCGAAAATTTGACTTATGAGCCAAAAAAGCTTTAAATAGCATACTTTTTACAATTTTTCCGAAGAACCGACAATTCTGGGAGGGGTTGCAGCTATTTTTTGGGGAGTCAATTGCCATTCTGGGTTGTCAAGCTCCAAAACCCACCAATAACACATATGACCATTGACGATAAATTACAAATTTTGAATTAAAACGTGGCTCAAAAAAGGCTGCACTCCAATATTGTAGGTCATAACCATCCGTCGGGTGATAGGAACATAAAACTTTAGGACCAGCTGAGTTAGATAGACGAAAATGTCTTCTTTCAAAGTTTGCACAACATTTTGGCCAATCTGCCAACGGTTCGGGCGATACCCGCAAGTTGTTAATGTCATATTTTAATATTATTTAAACGACAAAACCGACACACATTTTTTGTCATTAATTTGCTCCCTCTTTCGACGATATCTTGAAGTTTTTGCATTTAGTACGACGCGTAACAATTTCACTGGTTTAAATAATGTGCTAATTAACTTTTTTGACTGCATGTATTGTCGAAAGAGGATATCTATACGTACTCAGTAATGTCATACAATGCTGAAACTGGGGTTCAAGCAATATCAAAGTGAAGTGTAAAACAAGTCACCGTAACGCATGAACCGATGGCGGCAAGCCAACATTTTTTATGCGATTTAAAGAAAACATGTTTATTAATGTAATTCAGCTCGTCTCAAAATTCCACGTCTCTTTTTTTGGCGACCCTGTAACGTTGATTGGAAATGCAAATAATGAGGTGTAGAATATTACAAGGTTTAGAGTTGAGAGTCGGGTAACCACCATAAATTCGGGACCAACACATTCAGGATATGGGCTTTTTGTAAGCCAAGTACGAAAATGATCAAAATAGCATATACGTATGAAATAATTTAATGTAGTGAAGAAGACTCAATTTGAGAAGACTGGCTTTTTTGTAGTTTTTACACCATTTCGGCTCGTTTCATCATTTTTATCACTTTTATCGGTAAACATATAAGAAATGATCGAAGTTCGAATTTTTACATAATTATAACTTCATTCTCAGGCATTTTATGATAAGCATAATAGCCATCCCCTTTAAGTCTACAGTAATCGCATTGCAGAATGTGTTTTTTGTATTAGAAAACGTGATAGGACACACATACAAATGTAAATACAGTCGAACCCCTGTTAAAAAAGACTAAGATACATAGTAGACACCCCGTTTTAATAAATACCCTTCCTCCGGTCCTGGCCAAACTACTATGCTTTATCACAGTAAGAAACCCGCTTAATAAGCAATCGGTTAATGGACAATAAACACGGTTCCATAAGATCATTGGTATATGTCAACGTAGCAAAGACTTCGGTTAGTAAACACCTGACACGAAATCGTGACTTGACGACACGTAATTCACTTTTTCCCCGATTAGAGAACACATCGTTTTCAGATATTAACTGCGCTTTGTGCACAGTAATGGTAAAAATCTGCCAATATTCAGAGAGAAACAGTAATGTTCTGTCATATTACTCTGTATTGACTTTAAAGAAACGCGTCCAAGTGCGATGTGTAAGCCTTGATACGTACTCTATATTTATAATACTTTGCATGTCCTGATTTGCAACCGGCGCTGATGACAAACGGAAAGAAGGTAAAAACGTATTTTTGGCGTTCACCTCCAGGGTGTAAACTCTAAAACGACAAAACTAACTTCAGATTGATCTACACGAACGCGGTCAACTTCATCATGTACATAGCCCTTGAACTTTAATAATTTCCAATGAATAGATTTTTTCGGGGTCTGCTACACGAAACATTTGGCGACTATAAATAACTAGAAAACTCGACCAGAATGTGTAATTTCACCTCAGATTTTAACACTCTTGACATTCCTTTTCGACAACTAGCACAAAATTTAAAACACAAAATAGGACACCTGGAGAATTTATCCTCTGCAAATCCATGCTACTATTGCGTGTGAATCATTTATACTGTGTCGTTTACAACCGGGGACAAAATCGTCCAAACTTGCTATATGTTATCACGTTAGGCCAAAATTTACACCTTCTCTACACAGCCGGTATTGCGTGAAACAGTTATCAACTCGAGTAAGCACCCTCGGTTAGTAAACACGGAACCCTCTTAATCCTCAGCGTGTTTATTAACGGGGTTCAACTGCATATAAAGAATATATCTAGTTTTATGGGTCAAAGTCATCAAAAGCCAACTATGTAGATTGCTTTCATGGATTCTTACTTGTTTACCAAAATTTTCAGATGAGAGAAAAATGAACAAATGCATTAATGACTACAAATTACGGTTACTTATCCAATTATGTAGATACAGACGATTATTTTTCCAATATTTACATTTAAGTTTATTTTTTAATTATTTAGCATCGCTAAGCGTACGTCTTAGACTGTACAACGACGTCGGGCTGCGTTTCAATCTCGCCCTCTAAAACCAAACCGGGAATCCAAGCTGGGAGCGCGAGCGGCTACGTGGCTGGCGTCTGGCAAAGCCAACGTTAAATGACCCTCTTTAGAAACCAGGCCGAGAAGAAGAGGACGCCGTGGTTGACATAAGCCTGGAAAATTTAGACAAAAAAATGAATTTTAGAAATTTAAAAGGTGATAACTACAATCCGTGTGTTGTATGTGTAACAGCTCGAGACTTTGGATGAGGGTAAATGCATAAATGGTTAATGATAATAAAAATAAATGAAAATAATAAATAATGGTAAATGACCTCCAATTTTTGGCTTAAGCCGGCCAAAAAAATCACCTGAAAACGGCCAAGAAAATTCAGTTTTTTTTTCCAAAAATCGGGAGCCGAGGGTAAAAAATTTTCTGACTGTAGGAGGGATGGGGGGACGGCCGACTTGGGTAAGGCAGCTCCCACTCCTCTTACATGCATGCGTATGTGTATAGGGCCATACTATATGTTATGAGCATTAGGCGATTACGGACTTTTGAATCTAACAGATACTCCCAAATTCCGACAGACCCCAAAAACTGAATTTTTGGCATGTCTTCCGATTTTTGCTACATCCAGACTCCCAGGAATTAGTTCGCTTATTCTAAGAAACTCTATTAACTGCATACAGCTTTTGTTGGCAGTGAGTGAGTGAATACGAAGCGTATGACGATATTAGTCCTACCTCTAGAGTTTAAGAGTCACTGCTAGACGATTTTGAACGATCGAACATTTTCGGAATGATTTTTTAGGGACGAAAGTACGAGTAGTAAGCGTTTTACATGCCTATTTTGATCATTTTTGTATTCGAATTGCAGAAAAGACCCGGACATTTGCTGGTCATTATTTCAAAATTTAACTTATCCCTCAATCTGTGACTTTGAGCAGCTGTAGCACATGCGCATATCCATGCTTACTTACATACATATATGTACTATTATATAGTGCTTAGAATTAATAAAAGCGTAGATTCAAAAGAAACTAATCAGATTAATTATTAACTGAAATTAATCGGTTTATCTTCCGGTAATTCATAAATGATAGGATATAAATAAGAGACGGAAAAAGTTTGCAAAAAAGCAGGAAAATACGGATTTCTTGCATCATCGTCATCATCCAGTGATCGATAAGGACGTAGGAATGCAATTTAAAAACATTTTTCATAATCACCAAAGTGTAGAATATGGGTTCCAACAGAATTTGTTCAAAATCAGTCTGGGAAGTTCGGGTTTTTTACAGAATTTACAGAGATGGTTAAATATAAGGCGCGGAAAAATAGTTCCGTGAAAATCCATTCAATACTGAGGGAGCTATAGGTCTCTAAAGTTCACAATTCAACAAGTGCTTAAGAATAAGCATTTTTGACATTCATCCTGCAAGTCGGTTTTCTCTTAATATTTCTTAGTCTTAGGCTTAGTTTATAGATGAAGGAGAATTTTAGGCTGCTTAGGTCAGTATTACTCCCGCTTAGGTCGACACATAGCTGCTTTGGTCGACTACATGGACGATTGATAAAATTTGCATATACATATCACGCTTACAAAAAAGATTTTCAAGCAAAAAGATTGGTATATTCGTTATCAGCATATCGGGAATGACATAAAAACATATTTTTTCAGGAAAAAAAACTATAAATGCATGAATTTTACGTACTATTGCTAAATCACGAAAAACACGAAATTAGCGGTTAAATCAACATTATTTCGGAAAAAATGGACAGTTTTCAATCAAACTTTTTTCCGCAACTTATTTTAACGATTTGAGCACGTTTTGCGGAAATTCCGGACTTTCTAAACCCATTTTTACGGATTTCTGATAGAAGCCATATTCTGCATTTACTCCATGGTCACATTCACCTAATTTAAGGCGGCATACGGCGTCTAAATCAGCATCCAACGTCCAACTTTGCAGAATAGAAGCCAAAAAGTGGGCTATTTCTGTGTGAAGGTCGCTAATTTTACCATTTTGATAAAACGACGCGCTGGAACCAACATGGCCGATAATTGGGCTACCGGCCGAACTATCTATTATTGCAAGAAATGTTGATTCACACTTGCGTACGTATTATTTTCTACAGCGTAAATAAGAATCGTTAGGAAATTAAGATGCAGTTTGAAACTTATGATCCAATTCAAAATTCGAAATTTGAATAAAACTTTTATGATTCCCTTGTGCACAAAATTGACGAAAGTTTGAACAGGAGTCTGCATTCCGAACCGTTTTGAGCATTAATGATAAGTATTCTTTAAATGAAGAAACATTATCTCATGAATGCAAAAAAACGATTTTTGTTTGAAAGTTCTCATCATTAATAAGCACTTTTCTGATTTAAATAAAAAAGTTCTGATCATCATAGCTTATATCTTGTTCCAGGAATTCGTCTTATCAGTTCATATTCTACTCTAGAGAATTAGTCGTAATCTAATCTTAATTTTGATCGAATATTGATTCTGATCCTTTTATACACGCGCATACTTATATATGTGTATCGGAACAATTAAGACTTTATGTATGTATTTAATCCTTTTTTGAACTCGCACTCATCGTTTGCAACTCATTTGTCTTGATTTGATTAACTCATGAATGCAAGATAGAAATTTGATGTTTCAAAACTTCTCGTTCTCAACAAGGACCTTTCTGATCTACATATTTAGATTATGTTAGGATCATAGCTAATCTTTTGTTTCAGGAAGTCATCTAATTAGTTCGAATCGTAGTTTAGTTTTGATTGTCTTAGTTTATTTTGATTTTAATTTCAATGTTAATTTACATAATCTTAATTCTACTCTCTAATATCGATTCTAATCTACATACGCACATAAGAATGAACAAGCGAGCAATGCTATGCTAACCCGGTTCCTCTTTCCCAAGCAAACCAGCTTTGATCAAGCTCCCAGCCGTTTCTTTGGCTCTTGACAAAATCCCTGCGCAAAATACGAAATGAAGAGCCAAAACAAGATAGCAAAAGTAAAAAACAATATATTAAGCGCGCTATCTTAATTAATTGATTCAAGGCGACTTTAACTATCTAAAATATGCTAAGCCCGGCCACTGCACAAAAATAAAAGAAATTATTGAACATAAGGTAAAAGTTAATTATTACAGCGTAATATGCATTTATTTATTTAATAAAATTAACTAAAATAACGCTAAAATTGAGCTCAGACTGCTTCTGAGTCTCGTTTCAGGTAATCTAATAACGACATTTGAGTGAACATTGAAACACTTTGCATTTTTCAAAATACCATCTTAACGCTTTTTATTGCGAAAATGCGCACGTTTGATAGATTATTTTTATGCAAAAAAGGACTCGCTTCAGTATCTGTAAAAATTATTTTATCGATCGATGTATGATAATGCATGCTAGGGTTTGACAAGATTTTTTTACAAGATAAACAGCAGTTCACTGTTAAATTAATAATCTAATAAGAGGTATATTTCAAGCATGTAGTTGAATTACTTTAAACAATAGAATGCCTTCGAAACTTTACCTGTCGGAAAAGCCCTAGCTGGCCCCCTTACACACTTGCACACAGAGGGGTAGGAGGGTATTACCCCTTCTAGAGTGTCAAGCAATTTTGAACTGACGGGACGTTTTTTTCGTATTTTTCGAGGACAAAAGCAGTAATAATGTCCAACTTTTAGTCAACAAGCACCAAAATTGATTGATTTATATACTTTTAAATCTTAAAAGCAATATAATGCAGTCAAATCGGACTAAGAATGCTTTGAAAAAGCGTTTTATGGGCTATTTAGACCAATTGCGTCGTTTAGATAGCAAAAAATCGTGAAGACTAAATTTACTATTTTGAATTTCTGAGAATCCCCCTGCCCCCTTACCTTGTGCATCTATGGCCAATCATACGTTCAATATATGTATGTATGTATATGTCATGCAATATATCGATAACATTTTTTGCATTTATGTTATCTTGTCCGCATCTTTCTCCGCATAAGTATAAATCCTGGAGAAAAATTGTATTTTTAAACAGTTTATTGTTTTAAATTGTGAAACGCACAGAAAGTGCGCCGAACCTCTCAGACCATACTATGTCATCGACCGTCCCATCAGGCCGACTAAAATCAATTTTTGTCACTGAAAATTCGTGTGCTAGCAGGAATAGCTATAGGCTGGGCCGATTAGATTTTTAAAATATCGTTTCAGCGACCATACCATGTCACCGACCGTCCCATCTGGCCGACTAAAATCAATTTTTTTGTCACCAAAAATTCGTGGCTAGCAGGAATACCCATGAACGAATGGTCCGATTCACTTCAAATCTTCGAATTACGATTCATATGTGCCAAATATGCTCTATAAGTGATGAGTCTTGATCCGTCAAGCGGCTTTAGGAGGTATCATTCTTTCCAGGCTTTGATTATCGAAGAAGTGGTTTCAGACTTCTCAGGCTTTGATTATTCGCAGAAATATCTGCTAAGAGCACGTCTACCCCACCAATAATGGAACCGGCACTAATGTCTTTAGCTTATATTCATTCATTATTTATTCTATTCTTTTGTCCATTTGTCATTTACTTCAAGTTATTTTCATGTCTTCATTTATTAAAGCATTATGCGATTGCGTACAATAGTGATAGTGAGATTCTAAATCTAAACACGGTAGAAGATGATGCTATACACGCATTGATAGGAGTAAAGCATGCGAATTTGCACGTGGAGCTTAGGGGTCTAAACCTCCAGAATGGAAAAATGGAAAATTTTGCGGGGAAAACAAGGCAAAATGAACGCCAAAAACGGATGAAAATTGAAAAAATTTCCTCAAAAGTGTTTCAACTGATCAGAAACAGTGTAATAATGTAGTTAGTTGGCCCAAAGAAGCTCAATCTGATCCTCTTAGATCAGCTGGCTGACCCCAACCAGATCGGCCACGCTGTGCATCTATGGCCCCGACCTCCTAAAAAAGAGGCCCCGTTACATCTGTACTATGTACGTACGTATCTGCATAATTTGACGAAACAACAAATTAAAAAGCAGAATAAAAATGTAAAACAATAAATAATATCAATTTAAAAAACTACATGTGGACAATTGTATATACATAAATATGCATGTGGATTCATACGTATACACATACACGTAATGGATACAATTCTCACTAAGAAATTTAAAAAATTAAGTAAAAGTTCTTAAGTTTTGCCAAGGATTTAGTTGCTTATGTTAAAACTAGAGCTGTGCCGGGGCCAGGCCCCGGCTCCGCCCCGGCGCCGGGGCCTAGGCCCCGGCCCCGGCCGGGGCAGGCTGGCTCCCGGCACCGGGACCGAGGCCAATGTTAGAGTTGATTATAATGTAGAAAATTGATAATGTTTTGGGCAGATTTACCTTCAAACTCAATTTCAAGCAAAACCACAGATCTTGCTAATTCAAATCTTTATTTCACTATGTCAGATTGGTGCAAATTTCTAGTTAATAATCAAAATTGACATATTTTAAATTGCAATTCATATAGACGAGCATTTCCAGCTTGCTTGGTAGCAGACAGCTACGTCTATCAGAACAAATAGAATAATAAGCCTAAAAAAGTGCAAAGTAAAAGCACATTGAAAAACGCATCCAAGTCAGAGGAGTTAAATCCATACATGGGCAGCTCAAAAATTCTAGGGGGTCCAACATTTTTCAAAGTCAAAAAGTGCCTGATAATATATGGTAGAGCGAAAAAAACACCGTTTTCTCGCGTCTCTCAATGAGCTATCCATTAGCATCAAAAAACCGCAGAAAAAACAAAAAATTCTGAAAATCCAATTTTGGGGGGTCTAGCGGATTTTTCTGGGGGAAATGAGAATTCTGGGGGTCTGGATCCCCCGATGCCCATGTTCTGTTATATATTGTAATCCGATCAAATATTAACGCTTGACGTGCATATCTACAAGCAAGAATATATGCATAGGTACATTACATATAAGGGGTAGGGCAGGGTCGTACTATGAGTATGGTAAAGCACGCCATTATTGGCCCCGGCCAGGCCCCGGCCCCGGCCCCGGCCCCGGCACCGGGGCCCAGGCCCCCGGGCCCCGGCCCCGGCAAAAAAGGCGGCCCCGGCACAGCTCTAGTTAAAACATAGGACGTTGTCGTATGTTTTGCATCGACGTGCTAAAACATTTGAACTCGTCTTATGTTATGTATACATAGCACAAGCGAATCAGTAAATAAGAGATCTTTAATGACTGTTAATTGTTCAAGTTTCGTGGCGAGAAGTGATGTATCAGGACTTTTACTTATCAAGAATACTCAAAAATTATAAATAAAACGGTCAGTATCGGATTGTAAAAAAAGTAAATAAATTTTTTAACAATTAAATTTAAATTATAAAAATTTTTCACCAGAAAATCTAGGCGACAAAGATAGGCCGCTTTGATAAGATTCTTGAACCGGTTCGCTCGCTTCAACATCAACGCAGGTCGACTCGGTCAGAATTGCAACTAAATTTCCCAAATAAAGTTGTTTTAGAACAGCAAGCAGCAAGCATAAGTGATCTAGGGGAAGGGATAGTTTCCCCGGAATTTGCGATTTTCCAAAACATTTTGAAAAATTCTTAAAAAATGTGTTTTAAGCGTTTTTAGCTATCGATGTATTTATGAACACTCATAAGTGTCAAATTTTCGGCGCTTCGCAACGTATACTCATTTTTAGACGTATCTTCTCCAATTTACTTAAATTTTTTGATTTTTTTCAAATTTCTAAATATGTTTTGCTCTACAAAGATAGATCATCGTCAGAAACGCATAAAAAACGATGCTTTTGACGCGTATCCATGATTTTTGAGCCGGAACGCAGAAAGAAGAAAGTAAAATTAGACGAAAAAAGAAGGAAAACAATTGAAAAAGAAGTAGAATGCTTTACCAATCAACGATTCGATGTTAAACAAGACGACATGAAATTCAGCGTCCATTTGATTACAACGAACGCCCTGAATCAACATGGGCGGAGCCTGCTCCAAATACTTCCGCCAATCAACGTCGACTCGAGCTTTCGTAGACCCACCTTGTTTCTGCGAAATTTCACGCTATCATACCATAAAAATAAAATGGAGTTGGGTTTACACCGTACATGCACACATTTACATAACAGGGGATGGAAATCCCATGTCCGAAGTTGGTTGTCCCCCTACCCCACCGACCCCCAAGGCCAGACAAATTTTTGACCCCTCCACGATTTTTGGAAAAAGTTGAATATGTTGGCCGTTTTTACATAGGTGTTTTGGCCAAAAACTGGAGATCATTCACCCCCCTCCTTGAAGTGGCCAAGAGGGATGTATTCATTAACGTAACGGCTCTAGAATTATGGGTGGGAGAGGGCCCTATCCATTTTGACGGGAGGGGTAAATGACTCAAATTTTGGAGTTTTTGAATGGCTGAAAATGGTAAGAAAGGCATGTTTTTGCCGAAAATGGGGGAATCGAAATTTTGCTGACTTTGGGGAAAGAAGTGGGGAAGGCGACCAATTTTGAGTGGGGGATCCTCATTCTCCTAACGACTCGAAATTCAGGAAGGGTTTTATGACCATTTTTCATAAGGAGTGGTGTATATAATCTCGAAGTTTTTGGTCAAAAGGGCAACAAACACCTAAGAATGGCCCCAAACGCAAATTTTCGTCAAAAATAAGTGGGTCAAAACTTTTCTGATGTGACCGACTTTGTGTAGGGGAATTACCCATCTCCTGTCACACGTCTGGTTTACACTTAACGACTAGAGACCTTGAAGAGGGGATACCAGCCAATGCGGGGGGGGGGGTAACTAATATTTTGGAAGAAATATCACAAAAAATAATCTAAATGACTTAAACGCAATATTTTTCGCCCAAAAGTCGGGCAAGGGAGGAGACAAGGATAATGATAAGAATAATAAGGATAAGTTACAAGGATAAGTAAGGATAATATTATGTAATAACTGGTATTGTTATTATAATAAGGATATTCGCCATTTTTCTAAATATTAATGTTCAGTCGATGTTTGGACAAGCACTTGCTAATTTCAAGTTTTTTCCAAATGTCTTACTTTTTGTCAAGAATACAGAATCGTTTACCTCCAGAAAATGGCCGGCCAACCCTCCCGACTTAATGAGGGCTTATGTAGAATGTATATACTGAATGGGCCATACATGTAACAGGGGGAATGAAAGGGCCTTCACCCCAAGTTGGTCATCCCGCCCAGAACCAGATAATTTTATGAAGCCTATTATTGGAAAAAATACATTTTTTGGCCGTTTTTGATCAAAAATTGGAAGTCATTTACAGCCCCCTCGCTCTAAACATGTCCATCTGACGCCAAAAATTATTAAAATTGACTGAAAACGGCGCGAAGCGCCGAAAAATTTGACATTTTTCATTCTAAATGCAAATTATTCCATTTTAAAGATAAACAGAACAGACAATTACTAATTGCGGTGCTAAGCGCCGAAAATGTTTGGGAATTTCACACCTTTTTACATTTTTTGTCTTCTCAAAAATCTTTGTACATGTATGAAGACGGTCCTGAAAAGTCTTTGTACATCGGGGAAAATCTTTGTCGAATACAAAAAAGCGTGCAGGGAACTCCCGCCCCCACCCGAAATTTCGAGCCGTAACATGTATGGGGTGGACCTAAAAAAGGCTACGCCCTAAAGCTATAGGTCATAGCTTCGGCGAATATGGATATAAAAATTTGAATCGATTTTTATTAGATAGATAAAAATTAATTTGTTTATTTCGTGTTATGTAAAAGTTTAAGACATCTGCCAGCAGTTCTGGCGCTATAGCGATTTGTTTATATCCTACTTTGATATTGCTTAAACCCCAAAAGCTTGTTCGGTTATGCCGTCAATTTGCTTACTCTTTTGACGGAATCTAAAAGTTTTTGCGATTATCTCGGAAGGAGTACCCACTTCTGCGCTTTTAACAACGCGTTAATAACTTTTTTTCACTTAAGATATTGTCAAAAAGGGTATCTAAATACAGTCGACCTCGGATAATGCAAACCCCGGATAATAATGCACTTCTCCTCCATTTAACGCACACCAGCACACATGGTCCCGTCAAAAACGGTGTATTAAAATAGTAAGACACCTCGGTTAATACAAACTCGGATTATGCGTACTGCACACGGCTGACAGGACCACAGGGTATAAGTCAGTGTGTAAGTGCCCACGCTAACTGCACACCTCAGACAGTCTTTTTTTGTATTAGGCAAAGATTTTTCCCGATGTACAAAGACTTTTGGGGACCGTCTTTGTACATGTACAAAGATTTTTGGGTAGATAAAAACTGCAAAAAGGTTGGAAATTCGCAAAAATTTTCGGCGCTTCGCGCCGAAATGAGTAATTGTTTATTCTATACATCTTTATAATGTCAGAAATTGCATTTGATAGGAAGCATGTAAACTTTCTTGGCGCTTCGCGCAGTTTTAAGACGATTATTGATGATTTTTGCCCTCGGAAACCCAGAAATTAGCTAAAATACACTACCAAAGGTCGAACAACTCTGTTTCTGCCACACTAAAATCGCTACTGTACCATATTATAGTACCCAAAAATTTGTATGTACAAAATGTACAAAGACTTTTAGGGACCATCTTTGTACATGTAGACCTGGTACAAAAAAGCACTGACCTCAGATAATACACACGTCGATTACTGATATTTATTGCACACTGTTATCTTACGCAGAACGATCGCATGAATCGTTATTACTATACTGTTTCTTCTACAGCAAAGGCAAGGATACAGTAGTCGCCATGAAAGATGACGCGCTATCATCTCAGAATTATGATAGAGGATGCGTTGCGAGCGCCGCGTTACGTCCATTATGCCTATCATCTCTTTCTATTAAGCGCCATTAACCTCTATCATCCCGTTAATCTGGCAATGCGATCGGCGCAATTTAGCTATTAATAGCGCCAACAAGGAAGCGCGCACGTGAATGCTGGCGGGCTTCCTTCTTGTTGGCGCTATTAATAGCTAAATTGCACCGTCCGCATAACCAGATTAATGGGATGATAGAGGTTAATGGCGCTTAATAGAAAAAAGAGATGAAAGCGCATGATGGACGAACGGCGGCGCTCGCGACGCATCCTCTATCATAATTCGGAGGATGATAGCGCGTCATCTTCATGGCGACCGCTGTACAATTCGTAGTCTTTGTATTCCTTCTGTCATGGTATTAAAAGGATAATAGATTTTTCCAGTTAAAGTGGAAATATTGATAAATTTTCTCACTCCGCATAATGCACACCTTTGGCCACGGTTCTTATCCGAGTTCGACTATACTCAGCAATAAGATACAATACAAAAACTATCACCTTTAAGCAATATCAAAGTAGGGTGTTAACAAATCGCCAAAGGGCGCGAGGCGCTGGCAGTTGGCCAAAAAATTTCACACGATTCAAACAAAGATATTTTTATTCATGTAATCACATTAACCCAAATTATGATGGAATACTGGAGTGTGACCTTTTTTAACCCTCCCTAAATTTACTTCCGACTTCTCGTCCACATCAGGTAATCCCACTTGCTCCCGACATGCTAACATTGCTTCTTCGGCGACGATACCGTTCAAAACACGGTCAAGATACGCTAAAATAAAATAAACGAACACTGAGCTTATCCAATATCATGGATAATATATAATTGAAGACGCCTTCAGGGTTTTGATTAATAGGAAATATATTCCCTACGAATTAGTCAAAATTAATGATAAATCAAAATAAGTATAACAATTAAAGGAAAAAATCAAAAATTGAATAAAAATTTTTAAATTAAAATTATTGAATTGAATTAAATTTAATTAAAACTTAAAATTACAGAATTCGAAATATTACAAGTGACTGATTAAGAAATAATACGAATGAACGAGACATGAAAAATGAGAAAAAGTGGAATAGGGGATGCGAAAATGATCTTAGCTATGGCAAATTTAGATAAATTTGGTCAAAGAAAATAAGCCTGAAATTTAATTAATCATAATTCACCAGTTTCGATTTGCCAGACATAAACCGTATTATCCTCGCAACGGACCAATAGAAAATCGTCCAAAGGTCGCCATTTGACCTCGGCCACCGGAAATAAATGGCGACTGGCCAATAGAACGCATCGCTGGTCTTTGAGACCCAGCAAAGCAACTGAATGATCCGCCCCTATACTACATATTGATTGGCTGACCTTGGTCTGTGAAAAAGGAATGGCAAAAATGATACTCAAGATGAATGAATGGATATAAATTATATCAGAAAAATGTAAATAAAAGATTATAAAACTTATCTAAAATTTAGGGAATGAGTTCTAATTATATGTCATCTTGGAGGGAGCCCCAGAAATTTTTTCACCTTCTTCGTAGAAAAGGTGCTTTTTAAGCGTTTTAAGCTATCTATTTGCTCAAAACGGCACTCTGCGTCATACTCTCATTTTTTGACCATATTTTGTTCAAATTAATCGATTTTTTATTTTTCTCTGACATTTTTTATGTTTTAATAATCTAGAAGATAAAGCATTGTCAGAAACGCCGAAAAACGATGTTTTTGACGCGTATCTACCATTTTTGAGCCACAAAAGGCCCTTTAAAATTTCACCCCTCCCAGAATTCCCAAGCTGTGCATGTCTGGTGCTAATAATATTAATAATAATCACAAATGGATATTGGCCTTTCTAAGGAAAAATGAATACGAGGCAAGGGTGTAACAAAGGGACTGCAGATCCCTACCGAAAGTCTGTCGTCTCCCCAAAAACTTAATTTTTTACCCCCAATTTTTAGCGAAAATTTGCCTTTTTATGACCATTTTTGTGTTTTCCACGTGATTTTTGACTAACTTACTAGGACGCTTAAGTTCAATTTCAGCATGCATTAAAAATGCATATTTTGGCTATATTTTAGTAGATTGTGACGGATGATTGGTAATAAATATAAAACATCACAAAAAATTCGATTTTACATCAATTCAAAATTCGAAAAAAATTAGTTTGATTTTTTATATGAAGTTTGACAATTTTTCAGCAACACCTTAAGTCTTTCCCAAATCGCCTGACAGTGAGCGACTTTTAAAAATTTAGAAAGTCTAAATCCTCTCTCACCCTCCCCTATGCCCTGCTTTTGTGTGTAAAAATTTATTATAAAATAAGAAGTTAATAAAGACATACATACATACTTGCGTAAACTCTTATTGACAGTCGGATCAAACTTATTGGCAATTCGATTTTTAATTTTTGTAAATAGTACATTCATTGCTGCCTAATCACACCTGGGAACTCCTCTGATTTGAATGCTGCCGAAAGCATTAAAGCTAATGTAAAACTCAGAGTTAAAGGCCTTGTGTCACAGGAAGAAGGTCCTGGTCATTATTCCACCAATATGTTGCGTAAAACTTTGGAAAGTTAAGCAAATGATATTGATTTGCATGAAAATTTATCGTTTTTATCCACTCTGTTATATACACAGAACTTTTAAAAGGTAATGGTGGACACACAATCGACTGATTTTATATGTATGTATTATTTCCGTTTTGAATTCTGTACAAAATGATATGTAATTCCAATTCAGGTTGTCTTTGGTTAATGCCGCAGGGGGAGCAAAAGGTTATCTGGCATCCGGTACATTGCTGAATCAAAGTGCTTCTTGCATATGTACTTTAGTGCTAAAATCGGCTCAAAATTCAAACTACGAGTAAATTTCATCGTCTCTTTCTCTTCTAAAAAATTGCTCGCCTCTCTAAAATTGAAGCCAGTCAATATTTCTTTCAGTATTCTGACTGGAGATAGGATCGATTTAGGCTAACATAAGGCGGAAAAAACAACAAAATGAACAAAAAAGGAAAAAACGAAAACTAACAGAGCAATTAGGCGGAGGAACCGATAGCCTCAAAATTTCGCCCGCTTGAACGCAAAATCTGTGAATAACTGTGTAAGTATTGAGGTCGATGAGACAAACGCAAAAATCGGCCCCACCCGACACCATATGATTCGGTTCGTAACGTTTGTTCTCTTCGAAGGGATACAAAAGACAAGTGACCGGGCCATTATGAGCGCTTAGTAGTCTCAACGGAGTTAGACGTTCTAAATTTTGAGCCAAATAAGCAAGGCAGGCGCATAAAATTTTATAACATACAAACATACAAACTATAAAAATAAAAATATTAAAAAATGATACATACAAACATAAATAGAAAAAATAAAATAAATAAGAAAATATATAAAAAAAGTAAAAAATATATATAAAAAATATAAAAATATAAAAAATAAAAATAAAATATAGATATAAAATAAAAAATATAAATGTAAAAATTAAAAAAATACATTCAAACATATAAATACAAATGGGAAAAGATACAAACATATTTTTTCCATATAAAAAATAAAAAATAAATATTTTTATATTTATTAATTTTCAAAAATTCTATCTATAATTATGTTAAATAAAGAATTTAATTAAGATTTGAATAAATATAAAAATATTTATTTTTTATTTTTTTTGAATGAAATATAAATATTTTTATATTTATTTTTTATAAAAGAATATAAAAATATTTATTTTTTATAACCATACATGCACATGAGGAGAGGGGGTGTTATCCCCCCTAAAGGGTCAGCCAGGCAGTTTAATGATTTAGCGATTTAATGCAGTCAAATTGGACTAGAAATGCCTCGAAATACGATTTTACCACGAGAAAAAGTTTTATAGGCTATTCTGGCTATTTTGGTCATTAAAACAGCAGAACCCCACTCCCTGCCGATTCTGACCTTGTGCACATATGATACAAACATACATAGAAAAATAAATAAAAAAGCTTAGATTTTAAGAATAAACTTATAGATGCACATGAAATAATACAGATAAAAGTTATAAATATTGATATGTTAGATGAAAAATGAGTTTTATAAAGCAATCGTATATAAGAAATATGAACAGCATCATAATCTGCGGGGAGGTAATCGCCTGCTTTTACAGAAGAAGTGAATTACCTCGAAGTTTCGCTTGAAAACCGATAAAACATCTAAAAAGGGCTTAAAAGGCAAACCACTGCTAGCTAACCGTTCGGAATAGCGAAGAAATAAGAGCAAATTTCTAGGAAACAAGAGACCACACAAGTAAAAAGCAGGAGGGGCGCCTGGAGCGATCCCCCTACCCTAAATTGACGTTCCTCATCCTTCCAAAGTCAGAATATTCTTTACCTACACATCTCCCCCAATTCTTAGGAAAAATTGCGTTTTTTGGGCCATTTTTAGGTTTTTCAGCTGTTTCTGGCCAAAAACTGAAGGTAATTTACCCCCTCCTCCTAAAAATGAAAAAATGGCCGGAGACTCCCCATCCAAAATTTAAAGCCGTTACACGTATGCGGGAGACACCCATACCTCTTAAACGTTTAGGCTACAGCATGTGCCAGTAAAATGGAGGATCCCCCACCCAAAGTCGGTCGTCCCCCACCTACCATATGTCAGAAATTTTTTATCCCAACCCCCTCCGATTTTGCGCAGAGATTTGCGTTGTTTAGCTATTTACAGGTGCTCTTTTGCCATTTCGGCCATATATTAAAAGTCATTCGCGCTAAAAAAGACCGACTAGTGCCCGCCGAAAATTTGGAGTTGTTAAATGGCTGCGAATGGGCGGAAAGCGAATTGAGGAAAACGCAATACACCTATTTATAAAATTTTCCGACTAACTTTAGAATGTAAAAACCTATTGTCGTATACATACTTTTAGAGTTTGGTGGCTCAGAAGCATACATGATCTTGGGGGGGGTTTTCACCCCCGCAGAATCATTTTTCACCCCCGCAAAAAAATTTTTCACCCCCCCCAGAATTAGCGATTTTCAAAAGTTTATTAAACTTACCTGAAAATTGGTAGGAAAAGTGTCTTTTTAAGGGTTTTTGGCTATCTATTTGCTTAAAATCGCCAAATTTTCGGCGCTTCGCGCCATATATTCATGTTTTAAGCGATATATTGGTCAATTTATTCGACTTTTTTCGAAATTTTTTTCATGATTTCATGCTCTAGAAGGATAGAGTATCGTCAGAAACGCCAAAAAACGATGTTGTTTAACGCGTACCGGCCGTTTTTCGGCCCAAAAAAGGCACTTTAGGTTTTCAACCCCCCCAGAATTCCCATACTGTGCATGTAAGCTTATAAGTCTCAGATTTATTTCAGCTTCTTTTAAACTTTACTGTATGTGCGTACGAATTTGATTGACTGACTTAATTTCAAATGCATTAAGTATTCTAAATAATTAGGCATTAGGCAAGTTAAAGATGGGCAGGGATAAGAACAGCTAGTTACTCATCCTGCCTGAAAAAATATGATCTGAATTAAGCGATTTTGGGAAAAGACGGAGAATAGAAAAATTTTTCGAGCTTAGTATGAAAATTTCCAGTCATCTTTTGAATTAGCGCAGCTAGTTTATACAAAAATATTTATTCCACAAATTAGGCATAGAATTTCCCGCATAAATTTGGCCAAAAAGGCATTTTATTCCGACAAAATGCAGCTTGAAATCAAATTTAATCCACTTCATCCGTCAAAAATGGCATAAAAAAAGAAGCTGAAGAAAGGCCATAACAAGTTACAATTGCATACTATGAACGTAATTCTTCATTCAATGAGAATCTAGCGATGTAATCGCTAAGAGTGCATGACAAAAATTTAAAAAAAATGTGTTAAAAGTAGGACACATGCATACATTAAAATATGTAAAAAAACAGAAATAAAAAAATCATAAATTTAGAACCAAAAAATAATAACAAATGCGCTATGTAATTATAAGAAAAAAATAACCAGCTTTAAGACGTTCGTCCATGTATAAATAAGCGCGAGTTAAAGTACGGATGCCCGATACTAGAACAATAGTGCCGTCTTGACGACCCAAAATCAGGCTCCCCCTAAGGGACACGTACAGCGTTGCCGTGATTGGAGTAGCGTTCTTTTCAAGTTCATCCTGACAAATTATAACACAGGGCTTTGTTTGGGGCATTCAGGCATGTACCAGGGGTTTCGGGGAGATCACCCACTTGAAGTCGGTCGTCTCCCCCTTTCCCCAAAGTCAAATAAATTTCGAACGCACATTCTTGACGAAAACTTGCACTTTTGAACATTTTAAGGCGCTTTTTTGCCATTTTTGGTCAAGAATTGGTAATCAGTTACCCACCACCATACGTGGGCAGCAAGAAAATTCTGGGGGGGTCCAAGATTTTTTGAAGGTCAAAAACGGCCTTAAAAATGGTGATATGGCGATAAAAACACCATTTTTCGACGTTTCTCATCAAGCACTATCCATTGGCATCAAAAAATTGCGAAAAAAACGAAAAAAAATTTCAAAAATTGATTTCTGGGGGGTCTTTTGATTTCTGGGGGTCTTTTGGTTTCTGGGGGGTCCAGACCCCCCCCAGATCCCCCCCACGCCCATGTGTGCCCACCACCCCAAACGGCCGAACACCCCCAAATTTCGAGCCATTAAATGTCCGTTTTGGGACAATCGGGCAACGTCCAGTGCCCAATCAATGCCTCAGATTTAGGGATTCCGGACTCCGGCTCCTATTTTTTGCTGTAACGAACTTCAGCCTTTTATATACGTGTACATTATGCGACTTTTCTATTTTTCGTTAAAAGTACGTTTTTTATTTTTTGAATTAAGTAGCCTTAAGACTGTTTTGGTTATAAATAAAAATGGTTCCTCGTCTCTTAACAGATTAAATAAATGTACATGGACCAACTTCGTTTCAGAATAATTTTCGATAGGTAAAACCAATCAGGCGTGTAGATAATCATTTATTCGTCTTCAATTCCACAAATTTACAATGTCTAAGCATATAAATTTTTACTGATTAGAATTAAAAAAGATATACCGACCCTATGCAAGAAGTCTATGTATGAACTAAATAGAGAAGGTTTGAACGATTTTCACGCCCATTTTTTATACCTGCAGAATTTGCTATTTTCCTAAATAATCGCAGAAAGTATTCTGTCTTATGTAAGCGTTTTAAGCGATTGATCTTTCAGTTGAAAAGTGCTAGTTTCATAGCCGAATTTCATTATATTTTCTTCAATTTCATTGAAATTTTTTGTCACTCTTTCTTTATATGTCTTCATCGTTTAGAAAGAAGTAGCATCGTTAAAAAATTTGAAAAATGGTATGCCGGCATGCTAAAGTGAGAATAAAATAAAAATAAATGAAAAAGGAAGAAATGAAATGAAAATATATGATGTTTATACACAATATTAGCCTGTTTTTGAATTTTTCAACACAGTTAAGATAAATTGCTTGAGTCTTCTATAAAATCGACACAAGCTTGCTTGTTAACAACCTGATGCTGTAAAAAATGAAGAAGACTCCTAATTACTCAGAATTTCGATTTTACTATCGAACGGTTAAATTTTCGTTGAAAAATTCTTTCCCCCACATTTTTATTGCTTAATTATCGAAGCACGCCTCATCATCCCTTTCTTTCCCCTAAAACAAAGCGAACCAAACTTGTTGTTTACACTCTATGACTCAGGTATACATACATATATTCACTCCATAAACATCAATAATTCAACGGAAAACTACAAAATTGAAATAAGCACGAAGCAATAAAATAAAAATATAAATTAAATAATTGATTATAAATTAAATAAAAATTAAATTAAAAAATAAATGAATTTGAAAATTAACTCGCTTAATCATAGCAAAAATGAACAAATGATCCAAAATTGATTGATGACTGTACGTTTGTATAGCGTTTTTATCGCTTTTTATTTAATTTTTAAATTTTTTACTATTCGCAAAATAAATAAAAACGCAACAAAGAGAGGATCAATAAGCGTTGGGCAGTGGCGGATCCAGGAAATTCTGACAGGGGGCGGAAGAACAAATTTTCCTGAAAGCGTCAAAAATTGTCCAGAAAATCCGTCCATTATGCTTAAACTAGCGGTTTTCTGCCCGATCCGAAAAAATTAGAAATTTTCGAAACTTCTATACGAAAAAGGCACAAAATTAGTGCGAAAACTGGCACGAAGCACTAAAAGATCCAGATTTCTTTATAAAAACTGAAAAATCCTTGTTCTGTACAAAAACTGCTTTTCTGACACAAAAGTAAAGTTTTTAGAGTGCTAAGAAAGTCAGTAAACGTTATTAATTAGTAATACCCGGCGCAAAGCACCGGAAAAATTCCGGAAAATCGTCATAAAAATGGCTGAAATCATTCAAAAAACGCATCATTCTCTATTGCGCCCCCAAATATTTTTTGACGACAGAGGGGGAGGGCCGCCCTCCCCCTAGTTCCGCGCCTGGCCTTTGGTGAGACAATTCAAGAGCTTATTGTTGGTTTGTACATTAATCAAGTTCGTTAGAATAAAAGCTTAGTATATTACGTAGCATCCTAGTATGCCAGGGCATTGCTCTTCTGTAATATTCCAAAGTTTGGCCAAACTTTCAACCGAATCGGGGTGTAACTCTTAAATAAAATTTGAGTACTTTAATAAGATACGTAAAATCGAATAGAAACTATAGTCTGTTTCTCACAGTGTTAATAATAGCGATATGAAAAATGGGTAACATTCGTAATCTATGTTCTGGACAGCAGCTATAGCAAAATGACAGTCTGAATTTTACTAAAAACTGAATTTTTTCAAATCGACAAGTACGTATTTCTAGAAAGAAGAGAAAAGCCGCCCAATACTAGATCCAAATAAATGGCAGCATAAATGACCTAAGGGGTTTGAGGGTTTTAGCCCCATAGAATTTTTTTCGCTCACCCTCTCCCCCAGAATCAGCAATTTTTTTCTAAAAGTTTTCAAAAATTCGTCGGAAAGGTGCTATTTTAAGCGTTTTTAGCTACCTATATTTATTTAAAGTGCCAAATTTTCGGCGCTTCGCTATATACCCACTTTTGGCAATGCTTTGTTCGAACTTGATCGATTTTTTTTATTTTTTGACAGAATTTGTTATCGTTTTTATGCTTTAAAAGGATATAGCACCGCCAGACTCGCCGAAAAACGATGTTTTGACGCGTATCCACCATTTTTGGACCAAAAACAAGCGCAATTTGGAATTTCATCCCCCCTCAGAATTCCCATGCTATGCGTGTCAAAATGGTACTATGCCAAGTCTAAAACATCAACTCGCTGGCTACATATGCATATGTAGTATAATTGGATACACTGTGAAAATACAGAAATTTAAAATTTTATCTCAGTAATGAAAAGATTTTTTCCGCTAATCGAAGAAGTGGGATCACCTGGCAAGTGATCAAACTTTTCTTGCTTCAATGCTGACAAACGCTTTTCGTCCACATCAGGAATGGTCCAGACAGCCAAGTGACCTTTTGTATCACCCCTGCTTATCATACACTGGCCTTTTTCATCCAGTGACCCCGGATCATTGAAATAACGGAAAGCAAAGGCGGCGTCAGTGTAAGGGGACTAATAATAGTGTACACTTTTCACCAGAAGAGAAAATTAAAAACAATATGAAGAAAAAAATCATACACGGAAATAGAGAAAAATTTGATTTGGACGCCTCAAGGACAATTTTTTCAGATTTTTCTGAAAATTATTCTGAAATTTTCAAAATTTCATCGAGCTGCAGTTAAACATTGTAATTTTTACCGATTTCAACTAAAAGCTCATTTTTTTGGCTAGCTTTCTAGTAAATTCTAAAAGCTTATATCGAGAGACGAATAGTTGAAAACCAGAAAGTTGCTTGACTCTCAAAATAAAAGCTCTAGACTAAGACAAGGCCCGACAAATACTGTTGATCAAAATTTAAAAAATTCGATTCAAAACAAGAAGCGATAAGATAATAAATTTTGGAATATTATATTCATATGTAATACACATTGTTTAAAATTCTATTGTCGTAAAAACCGTCAGATATGTAGATCCGTGATCAAAACAGGGTAGGGGGTTAGGAGCTTCCTCTCACCCCCGCGAAACGTTTTTCACTTTCACTCCAGAATCTTTGATTTTCCAAAAAATATTAGAAAATATGACGTTTTAAGCGTTTTCAGCTATCTTTTCGTTCGAAATAATCAATTTTTGGCGCTTCGACTCATATACTCAATTCCTGACTATATTTTGTTCGATTTACTCGATTTTCTTGAAATTTTTTTCTTATGTCCTGGAAAGAAGTTGCATCGCCAGAAACGTCAAAAATAGTGATTTAGACGCATGCCAATCGGTTTAAGCCCAAAAGAGATACTTTAGCAAAAAATTTGGTTTTACCCCTCAGAATTCCCATTCTGTACTGTAAATACCAGTATTTTTTAGCGCCACCCCCATTTGCGCGGCCGCTAATAGCCAGGATAGAGCATTTGCGCGCAGTCTTTCATTAGCGCACCAAAAAAACGAAGAACTTTTAGGAGATAGGCAAGAATAAGAATATTTTTGAGTGTTTTTAATAAGCTCTATACGCTACTGACGACAAATTTCCAGAAAAAATTTTTAAAAAATCGTGACCTCTTCCAAGTCATACAAAAAATCTAATCTTAAAGCTATCTATGTACACGACCGATTTCTCTTTATGCGGTCCACACTAGATTGGGCGATTTATTTAAGCCATCTTTGCACTGAATGTTCGTGTACTGCAAAAAACAACAATACAAAAAACTCAATGACTAGACGCAGAGCACAAAAAATTTAGGCTTGTTTTCCATGGCTGCTCAAGTTAAAGCTGTCTAGAAAACAAACATAATATAAAAACAATTAATCTAGCGCAAAGCGTCACAGAACATAGGTTCCCTTTCTGCAAAGTTGCTAAAGCAGGTAATCGGTGATGATGAAATGAAAAAATAGTGATAAGAAAACAGAAATGATACATCTTTAACAAATTCGGCGAAAAATTTCGGAAAACTCCCTCTGAAAATACCGTAAAAATGTTTAAATTTCTACTTTTTCACCCAAAAAAAGCCTTGACGCGTGGCGCTAACGTACGAAATGTGCAATTAGCGCAGGAAAGGTTTCCTTGGCACCGCGCTAACAAAAAAACAGTGGTACATGCTATACACGCTGACGTCATCTCTTAATATTAATAGTCGTCTCACCCGACTAAGTTCCTCTGATATTCTAAGAACGCAGTAATAAAACGGATTTGTAATGTTAGAGGCTTCGTCATCGGAGTCTGTTGCCAAGGACCTAGGCGAAAATATTCCATTCCACAGAAAATATCTCAAATTAGCATACTGCACACAAAAGATATACGTATCAGCGCAATTTTTACTTACTTCACTGCCTTGCCTTTGAGATTCCTGCAAGCAAAATAAAATTAAAGGCGAGGAATACTATGAGCTTACATCTAAAAAATTAGTTTGAAACCATATAACATACAAAAATGTAAAGTAGGAGTAAAATGTAAACTAATTCAAATATAAACTATTTAAAAAGGGAAAATTTCAACCGTAAAATAAAAATATAATTTTCTATTATACAAGATCAAAGAAATTCTAATATTTCCTCGCAAATCGATAAAAATTCTAGTATGATTGAAAAAAGCGAAATAGCTTGTTTTTTTTCGTATATCGAATCTATAAAAATCGGAAGAAAATCAGTTAAGTAGGTTTCGCTAACTTTTTCGGCAACAAGCATAGATAAGCGCAACCATCAGCAGCCCACAGAACGATTTTATCAACGGTGATGAAGTCACCGCCGAGCCAATAACCCCGATTTTCACTGGCGCCCGAGCAACATAGGGAAAAATCGAAGGCATCAAAAACCTAAACGAAAAATCAATTTAGAATACAAGAAAAAAGTGTAAACCGAATAAGTTTTTTTATCTTTCGACTAGCCATTTTCAGGATAAAACTTTTGCAGAATAGTGATAACCATACCTGGGCGTAGGGGGAGAGGGGTTTTTGGGGTATGCACCCCCAGAAACCAAAATACCCCCCGCCAGAATTCAATTTTTGATGATTTATTTTTAATTTTTTCACAATTTTTTTATGCCAATGGATAGTGCTCGATGAGAAACGTTGAAAAATGGTGTTTTTCCACCATACCATCATTTTTAGGACCATTTTTTGACCTTTGAAAAATCTTGCACACACCCCCTCCCCAGAATTTTGGTGCCGCCTACCTATGGTGATAACTATTGCTGCTAAGTAAATCTTCATTATTATTATATTGAGGTAAGCAACGTAGTAAAGAGGTCGAAATTTCATCTAATTGTGTTGTGATGAACTTTCTCAACCCTTTAGTGTGCTTTTTCGACCGAAACAACGAATGTAATCTATTATAGCAGATGTATTTTACGGAACGTTTTGATAACTTGTTGTCACGTTTTAAACTGATTCGTAGATAAGTAATAAAAATCGCCCGCTCCGTTGAAAGTCATACTTATGAGAAAAAAGTTTCCATAAAAAAGCGGCATTGTCGTAAAGACTTTCCCGCGATGATTCAAAAAGTTGGCTTTTTTCCGAAACAACCTGAGAAATAATATAAACATTTTCAAAGAACTGAATACATAAGCTTCGACTTTATGTAAATATTTTTTTCAGGTTGGATATATTTTTGCAGAACTAGGCAAACAAACAATTATGTAAGCATTCAAAACGCCGAGCGAAATATGAATCTCGAAGCCCAAAAAAATTATAACTAGTTTCTCATTATATAAATAACCGTTTGCGCGACTGTGCGACTCAAAAAAACATCTGGTTTACTTGCCACAACTTCTGGCATACAATCAACATGGTCCTCGGGTTAAATCGACAAAGGACTAATGAACACGCTCCAAAGCATTGTACTTGTTTCGACTCATCTTCATACAACGGATCAGCCATGGTCTGGAATTTTTATTATTATGCATTACGTATATTTTGTACGAGGGGCGTTCAATAAGATCGTGGTAGTTTTGCAATAACTTTTTTCTGTCTGTGCTATCATCATACGGTTTGTGGCATAGCCTTCCCTACATGTGCTGTACGTTCTTGCACTCCCCATTTCTTTCTTTGTAAGTGTTCCTCTCCTAAAAATTTTTTGACTGTACACAACATTAAAAAGTAATCCAAAAACCACAAAAACAATTAATAGTCATATTTTTGATTTTCAATGAATGAAGTCAGTAATTCATATATTTCCATCCAACGCCATAAGATTTTTTTGGGATGACTTTTCCTTCTGATTTATATATTTTGGCTGAATTAATTTTTTGCATTTCCGGGTAAAATTAGGAATAACCTCTGTTCAAAGAAACAGTGTAACGCTAGAAAAATAAGACGGTTTGAGGCGAGGTTTTTAACATTGCATTATCAACATCCATTAAGTTCCTTTTCGCTACCAAAATTTTCGGGCCAAACGTCAATCAGTGCCTGAGATATGAGAAGGCAAATATTTCTTCAAATTTTAAAAATATGGGGTCAGTGTAAAAAATTTTCTACGACACGAAAACTTATGAAGAAAGAAATGGCGAGCGCAAGAACGTACAGCACATGTAGGGGAATGCTATGCAACAAACCGTATGATGATAGCACAGACAGAAAAAAGTTATTGCAAAACTAGCACAAACTTATTGAACGCCCCTCGTATGCATATACCTTAAAATTTTCATTTGTAATTTATTTATTCAAATTTATTTAGTCTCTTACATAAATTTTTTTAAGATTGTTTTTACATTTTAACATTTATTTTTAATATCCGCACATTATTAACGCACTGCCGTTTTTGATAATCTATGCTATAACACTGGCCCTAGCTAGCTCAGCAAAGTATAAAGGTGGACAATGGCTTAAAGTTAGCACCAAGTGTCAAAAGATGATCATCGGAAGGAGAATGGTCCTTCTTCAGAAAAGAAGGCAACGAAGGACATTGTTTTAATGATTAGAAAATTTAATTTTTTTCAGTGAAGCACGAAAGTGTTGAGAAAAGCAAAAACTTTTTGTCAAAAAACGAAACAATGCTTTAGAGGAGAGAAGACCTACCCATTCGCATACTATCTTACAATTTTACACGTCTATGTCACACTAATATTCTAGTCTAATCTGAGCATTGCACAAGGTCAAAACTACATGAATCTAATAATTTAATTTAGAATAAATTAAGGGCATGAGAAGGTAGAAAAAATGAATAAAAAACTAGAAAAAAATTTTGAAAAAAATGAATCTTACAACAAACACGAGATTCGGTATGCTTGCGCTAACCTTATTTTCAATTGAACCGAGCGACCAAATTTTGACCATCCCAGCGTTAGATACGCCAACAACAACATCTTAACAAATAATTTAAGGAAAAATGAAATTTTGAGCTAAATCGTTGCTTGACTGGAAAATTTAAATTATTTAGACGACAAAACCTGATAAAACAATAAAACGAAAAAACAACTCTTGCTTAATTTGCGCTTTAATAATCTAATTCATTCACCACGCTAATGACCTCACGAATTAGGAGAACAAATACAGTTGGGAAGAATATCCATCGAAAAATATTCAAAATTTGAAAAAAAAACAAAATTATTATTTTTGTTCATAAATTGAAAGAGATATTTTATATCAAAAATTAAAGATGGCAAACTCTTTCTGACAAAATTTGGTAAAATGTTGAATTATGTATAAAGTAAATCTGAGGTCAATCACAGCCAACTTACGGTCAGACACATACATGTAGCAGGGGGATGGGATCTCCCATAGTTTCCCAAGGTCGAAAGTTCAGAGGGGTTGAAATCCCAAAATTTAGAACCATTAAATTTAGAGTATATAGCATTGTTTTAATGTGGATAAGTGCATTTTTAACTACATACTTTTCGTCCCATTCTGGCTGGTTTCGTCACTCTTGTGAGTAAAAAATATAAGAATATCATCGATAATTTTGACTTTTCAGATCATTTTGCGCTGATTCTAGTTATTTTATGGGTAAACAAAAGAGAAATGAATTAGTCGGTGCGAAGCGCCGAAAAAATTTTAATATCTTCGCTGCATTTGTACCCAAAAAATCATGCAGAAAATGTTTGATAGCTCAAAATCGTCCGACAGTGATTCAAGTCTCGGACCCAGAGGTGGGGGTTATACCCCCTCACCCGCCTATGGGAATGTGTGGGATCCCACACCCAAATTCGGACGTTCCCCATCCCCCGAAGCCAGAAAATTTTTGACTCCCACTCACTCCCTATTTCTAGAACAAATTTAATTTTTTGGTTGTTTTTAGGCGTTTTTAGCCGAAAATTGTAGATCATTTATCCCCAAAATGGCCGTGACCCCCAATTTCAAGTCGTTACATGTATGGTTGGGCACCAAATGCATGAGTCAAAAGATAATTTTTTATCGCTCGAAGAAATCACTGAAACAGAAGAAACCAAGTCTACCAGTATTCGACACACATATGTACAATGCAACATCGTTCCAAACAAGACACATTTTGATATCAAACCAAAGCTACATAGACACTACATAAAGAGGAAAATATTACCGATCGATTGACAAGTGAAATGATTAGATCATGTATTTTTTATTTTTGTACGACACGTAATATTTAAGCTTCTAACTGAAATGATAATCTTAAAGCTACTGTAATGGCATAAAAATTTAGAAGGAAAGCTTGCTATTTTAAAAAGGATTTCTAATTTTCAAAAATAATCGAATACTTTCGAGCGCCCGATTTCCGGTGCTCGATTTTCGATCCAGAAAGCAATGAGTAAAATTTTCTGAAATTTTTGATAAGAAATGGAAGAAAACAAATATCGAAAACTCGACCTAATTGTCGAAGGTTTGAAGATCAAGACGATTAGATCAGAGCTTTTCAAGTGAACATACATAAACAAGCAAAAATCCTGAGAAATATGTATAAATCGATATAGAACGAAAAGTAAATAGAAAATAAATAAAAAATACAAAATAAGTTCAAAGGCACAAGCTAGGGATGGCCACAGTTAGGAAGGCATGATGATGAAATCCATGTCATGCACATACATGATCTTGGGCGTGGGGGGAGTACCCCCAGAAAAATTTTCACCCATGCCCCAGAAAAAATTCATCCCTCGGAAAATTTTTCACCCTCCAGAAATTTTTTCACTTTCTAAGCGTTTTTAGCTATCTTTTCGCTCAAAAGTGTCAAACTTTTCAGCGCTTCGCGCCATAATACTCATGTTTTGACTGCATTTTATTCCGTTTGTTCGACTTATTTTGACATTCTGAATATTTTTTGTATTTGTGCTCTATAAAGATAGAGCATCGTCAGAAACGCCGGAAACGATTTTTTGACGACCAAAAAAGGCACATAACAATTTCAGCGTTCAACCAGATAAAATGCCTTTTTTAATCATAATCATACATGATCTTGAGGCCCAGAAAAATTTTCAAGGCGATCTTTTAAAGTTCCCAAAAAACTTTCAAAAAAGTTGTAAAAATGATGATTTTTTAAGCGTTTCAAGCTATCATATTTGCTCATAAGTGTCAAATTTTTGGCGCTTCGCGCCATTATACCCATGTTATGACTATATTTTGTTCAACTTGTTTCAACTTTTCTGGTTTTCTTCAAAATTTTGTGATGTTTTTATGCTCTAGAAAGATATAGCATCGTCAGAAACGCTGAAAAACGATGTTTTTGACGCGTACCTACCATTTTTAGACCCGAGAAAAACACTTTATTTAACCCCCGCCTGAATTCCCATGCTATGCATGTATGATCGTAATCCGTGCTGATTTAATACGTGTAATATGAAAAATTAATATTTTTTGCCATAAACTGAGAAATTTAGAACTTTTAATAAATGAGTAATATTTTTCAAAACAGGCTTAGAAAACATTCGTGGCAACAGCTTGCGCTTCTCCCTAATTGCCTAGACAATATTCGATCTATGAGATTCTAGTAAAAGATAATAAATAAAGAATATACATAATATAAATATAATTAAAATGTAAATATTAATAAAAATATAAATAAAGGAGAATCAGTATCGATACCAAATGCAATGCCCTCTTAAACTCATGCTTTTATTACCGGCATACATGTAATGGATCAAAATTTTGGGAAGGGGTTCCCATTCATTTTTAAGGAAGGGAGGTAGATGACCTCCAACTCTTGGCCAAAAACGGTCAAAAAAACGATTAAAAACGGCCAAAAAAATTCGAATTTTCCCTAAAATCGGGAGGGGGGAAATTTTTCTGGCTTTGAGGGGATGGGGGAAGGGCGACCGACTTTGGGTGGGGGAACCCCCACCCCCTCTTACATGTATGATTACCGGGCTTGTGAGGCGGCTTAATAACGTGAAACGCCGAAATCCAATCCGGCTCAACCCTCGACGACAATGATAAACAAATTTGCAGCGTTTCGGGATCCATGACAAGAATCTCTGAATAATGACCAACGCAGAGCAATCTATGCACTTTGTTCACCAAGCCCGATGACGCCAAATCGAAAGTCTGGGAAAAATTGAATATTTCCGGACTGAAAATTTTAAAAAATTGATTATTAGAAAAAACATTAAAAATTATTGACAAATTTCAAAAATTTCTAAAAATAGTCCTAAAAATGACGTGACGACCTACGTGAGCTTGAGCAGCCGTATGTATATATGCTGAAGTTGTACTCTCAATGCAGCGTCCATCTTCTGAGTCCCACAAGCACACTTTCCTAGATAAAACGTTCATACTATGTAAATGCCAGCTTTATGTACATTGAGATAATGAAGCCTCAATTTAAATTCAATTCTTTCCAGACATGCACGGCATGGGAATTCTGGGGGAGGGGGAAGGTTAAATTTTAAAGCGCCTTTTTAGGCTCAAAAGACGGTAAATACGCGTCTAAAACATCATTTTTCTCTGTATCTGACGATGCACTATCTTTTTAGAGCGTAAAAACAAAAAAAATGGGAAAAGATTAGGAACATTCGAGTACATTGAAGGAAATATAGTCAAAATGAGTATGTGGCGCGGAGCGTCGAAAATGCTACTTTTTTGGGCAAACATATGATTAGGAACACTTTAAAAAAACATTTTGAATTTTTAGGAAGGTTTTGTAAAATCGCAAATTTTGAGGGGTGAAAAAATTTTCGAGGGTTGAAACCCCGAAAGTCGTTTATGACTTTCCATTAAACCCAAATATGCACTTGGAATTTTACCTTGTATGTAATTTTTAGATATTTTTGCAGAATACGGATCTAGAAACTATAATTTAAAACGAGGTTATTAGTGGATTAGATACTTTTATCGCGGATCACGCTTTTTCGATTTAATCAGAATTAAAGTCCTACACGCATATGTCCTCACGATAGAGAACGGAACATACGATATGAATGTAATTACACAGCAACACAGATGCACACTGGGAGGTATGGGGGGTATCCTCCTCCCTATCACAACTTTTTAGAAACATACCCTTCCCCCTTAGGCTATTTTAGACCAAACTGGTTGCTTGAATCATGAAAAAGCGTCGACTGACGGCTAAGAGTGTAATTTCAAGTATATATACTTATTTTTCGAGCAATAGACTGTTCAATTCGTTCATCCAGACACTTTTCTTCCATTATTTTGTACATATTTGATGTTAAGAATCAATCCATTGCCCTTATTTTTACTGCTTTCACGCAAATTCAGTCATATATATCCATGAAAAATACGACGAATTAAGTACAAAAATTTGACATTACATAGGTGAAAAATTACGCTTGACCCCCCCCAAGAAACTCGGTTTACCCCCTCCAAGAGGTTTTGACTGTGTGCATGTATGCACAGTACATTAAGTAGCTGACCCGCTTTGTGAGCAACTCAGGAATGTTTTGCTATCCGCATCAACGCCAGCCGGAGCCAGGCATAAAATAGACGTCGTGTGACCGAAGAGCAAATATTTTGGAGTGTACTGAAAATGCAATCAAAATGCACTCAATTTTACGGCATGTTTTGCATTGAACAGTGAATTAATGCACATGCAAATACAGAAACAACTGAGTAAATAAATAGAATAAATGAGTAAATAGATACAAACTTACAAATACAAATTTAACTGTTACAATTTGCATACCTCAGGAATTTCGGTCCTGACAATGTACACATGAAAGCAAGCTGCACTGCAAGAAATATATAAATGACACCAAAATACGATTTGCCGATGCGCATAATTCAATTTTCAATTCACCCAAAAACCTAGATTAACATGCAAGCCTGAGTTCAATGCAATATTTAACACAGCAGTTCGTGCTAGTTATTTGCCATCATAGATTTGAAATCGTCTAGAAGCTAATTTTTGGAAAAACTACACAAAGTGGCTGAATGAGCGAAAAAATTGTTCTAAGCGATGACACTGTGAAAGAGAAATTAATTCAATAGTATGCAGCGTGTTCAGCTTAAAGTGTGTCCAAATTTGACAATGAAATGTTTGAATTGCTGCTTCGTTATTTCGTGTGACATCAGTGGCGGATCTAGGATTTTCCTAAGAAGGGCCGGTATCCCAACTTTTCCAAAAACAGTCAAAAATAGGTCCAAAAATTTGCCTTTAACGCGTGAAATAGCGTTTTTTCAGTGTCTTACATTGTATACTTTTACATAAAATCACTCTTGACGCAATATTTTTTCGTACAATTTCAAAATTTTAGACAATTTTGTGCGAAAAAAAATCTTTTAATTTCTTCGACTTTAACAAAAATCTGGCGCGAGGCGCCGGAAAATTTGTGAAATTAAGGCGGATAGACGTCTAGAAGCATGATTTACTGCTTGATTTCTTGTATTTTCAGCATTTGATGCGAAACACCGAAATTTTTAATTGAAAATAGAAGAAAACTATGCAAAAATAGCTGTTTCTAAATGGCTTCCAGACAGTGTTTTTCCTGTACAAGGTTCGTTTGTACATGTACAAAGATGGTCCCTAAAAGTCTTTGTACATTTTGTACACACAAATTTTTGGGTAGTATGATATCGTACGGTATCGACATTAGTGTGGTAAAAACAGAGTTGTTCGACCTTTGTTAGTGTATCTTGGCTAATTCCTGGTTTTATGAGGGCAAAAATCATTAAGAATCGTCTTGAAACGGCGCGAAGCGCCGAAAAATTTAAGATTTTTCCTTTCGAAATGCGATTTCCGCTATTATAAAGATAAATATATGACACACAATTACTCATTTCGGCGCGAAGCGCAGAAATTTTATGCGAATTTCAAACCTTTTTTTGCAATTTTTGTCTTCCCAAAAATCTTTGTTCATGGACAAAGACGGTCCCGAAGTCTTTGTACATCGGGAAAAATCGTTGCCGAATACAAAAAAAGCCGTGCTTCCAGGTCGCCAAGAAAGTAAATAAATGTCATTAATTAGTGTCATCCGGCGCATAGCGCCGGAAAAATTTGAGTAATTATGGTCACTGATGGCCAAAAATCATTGCAAATTGCGTATCAATCCTTTATCTCGCCAAATATTTTTGGCCAATGGGAGGGCGGCCGCCCCCTTCCCCCTTAAATCCGCCCCTGTGAGACATCATTTTTTATGCGGATCATTCGAAAAACAAGACTCAAGTGAAATTAATAAATATTTCGCACACGTACGATAGAACTAATAACAAAGTTTAAACGAGTTCAAGTATTACGCCAGCCGAATTTTCTTGAGCGATCCATAAACAAATTTGGCCGTCCAAAGTGCCTGTAATAAGCGTCTTGTGGTCTGGCATCAATGCAAGGCAACATATGCGGTGCACTGGAGGTTTTCTATTCAACACTGCTATAGGAACGGTAAGATTGCCGGGCATTAAGGACATGATATTCTGTTGATTCGTGGGCTTAGTTATGTGTCATGAATTTAACTTCATTCCTGAAATTCTGTAATTAGGGACGCCCATCTGCTTTATTCAATGTGAAGCGAACAACGGGCCTGAGAATAAGTCCGTAGAAATAGGCTCGAAGATAAATCTTTAAAAATCCGTTGCCAAGTGCAGAAACATAAATGCAAAAGAAAAACGTCTTCACGTACCTATCCGTGACCAGCATTTATCGAAAACTTACACTATTGGCAGTCGTGCTCGCGTCAGCGAAAAAATTTAAGATGCATCATCGTAAATAAATCAGTGTTTTTGTACAAGGTCCATTTGTACATGCACAAAGATGGTCCCCAAAAGTCTTTGTACATTTTGTACATGCAAATTTTAGGGTACTATAATATGGTACAGTAGCAATGTTAGTGTGGCAAAACAGGGTTTCTCGATCGTTGGTAGTGCATTTTAGCGAATTACTGGGTTTCTGATGCCAAACATCACTAAAAGTTGTCTCAAAACGGATAAAATTTGATTTTTTTCCATTCTAAATGCAAATTCTGCCATTACGAAGATAGGACAGAAAATTACTATTTTTTCCCAAAAATCTTTGTACATGTACAAAGTCAGTCCCGAAAAATCTTTTAACATCGGGAAAAATCTTTGCCGAATACAAAAAAATCGTGAATTAAATGCATTTTGAATCAACGCAATTAATTTTTAGACTAAGTTTGGTCAATCAATCATGAACGCCTATTATTAAGAAACCCGGTATTCCTGTGGCATATTGATACCTATCCAGCCCCACACATATATTGTTCATCAGAAATGTCATCATTCCATGCTCGCTCACACTCAAAATGGGCGTATTTCTCATTAGATTCTGCTTCAGTAGGTCGTATTTTAGCCTTTTGGAATTTTTGACGGCTTTAGCTTTTTCTTACCCCTTTAAACCGGTCTGCTAATGCTATAAATTACACCATATTTCTGTGGTGTCAACCCGATAAGAACTCGCTGATCGTTCTTATTGACATTTCATGATTTTTTGCTTTCTACAGCGTGTTGCAGGTCGGTGCTGACTTAATCCCTGTATCGACGTTTGTTATTTAATTGTGGCATATTTATTCTATCAGAAGTATTAAATTTTCGAGCGAAATCAAGGAAACTCAGTGCTACTAGGGGTGTCCCAAGTTCAGTTTTACTGTCCCAAGTTGGATCAAAAATGTAATATGACTGAAAGTCAGTATGCTTGTCTTAAATCGTTTTTATTTGTGCATAGATAAGAAGCTCTTTTTAGAAAACTCTAGGATAAGCTACTGTAAACTTCAAAATAATGACATACCAAAGTTGGGTGCCATCGAAATTCGACAAATTTACGAAAAATTCACATCTTCAGTCATAAATCGATCAAAATAGCGAATGATGTGCAAAAAGCACATTAATAAAGCGAAACCGATTTGTATTAGTTAGTCCTAAGCGAAAAATTACTAAAGCTTAGTCGAATCCTGGATACGGGCCTGGCTAGCTTAAACCCATTAATGTTAAGGGCGACATTTAGATTAAATACAAAAATTATTAGCTTCTAACCATACCTTATTAGCATCAAAATTTAGAAAAAATTTTCTAAAATTGATAATGTGCCCTACCTACCTACTAGTGATCGACCGCGGCCCCGGCTATTCCAGCCATTTTTCAGCATCCCCAGCCCCGGCCAGGGCAAGGTCAAAAAATGGCCAGGGCAAGGTCAAAAAATGGCCGGGGCCAGGGAAAAATTTAGTGTAATTCGTATTTTGTACAGGATGTGATATTGCCAATTATTTATCAAAGGGCAAGTGTTAATTTTGAGAACTGTACTAATTCGACCATATGTATAATTAGTCCTTGTTATGTCTTTGCTACTCTGCATAAATGAGCTTTTACTAAATAAATGTTCAGGACAATCTGCATGGTTTCGATTCCTTCACTTAACTCACTAAACCAAATGCTACTTTTATCTCATTTATTTGTAGCTAGTGGCTAAAAGATTTAGAGTTGACAAATACGTTCTATTTCTAGTTGAAAATTGTACGTTTTCAACAAACTACTTTTTACAAAAAACACGTTTACATTTAATTGAATGGGAACCACCTGCTTTAAAACGCGTTTCTTATGTAATACTTATCAGGACGGTAGTTAATTATATGCAAATGTAAACTATGCTGCAGAATTGCGTTCGATCCAATAACGTATATATATCTCATTTATAACATCCAATACCTATTCCGCGCAATCGCTACATCTTTGTGATTCCGCTATAATGCGTTTCTTGCGTAATAGTTATTGCAGTGGAAGTGAATATCGATTAATCTAGATTTGAATATACTTAAGTTAGGGGAAGAAACTACAAAATCAGGTAGGTGATTCCAAACGGAGATATACTTATAGAAAAAGTCGAATTTTTGTAAATTAGTACGGACAAGAGGAACAACCTCACATAGGCGTGGGGGTTTGAGTGGTATGCACCCCCGAGAAACCAAAATACCCCCCCCCAGAAACCAAAATACCCCCTAAAATTCGATTTTTGAAATTTTTTTCGTTTTTTCGCAATTTTTTTATGCCAATGGATAGTGCTCGATGAGAAACGTCGAAAATGGTGTTTTTTCGCCATATGTACCACCATTTTTAGGGCCATTTTTCGATCTTTGAAAAATCTTGCACCCCCCAGAATTTTCTTGCTACCCATGTATGGGAACAACTAGCTTGAAACGATTAGTGCAGCGAGTAGTATTTTTATTAGGCACAAAAAAATCCGTCATGGAAAGACAAGATTTTTGACTAATAATTTGATACATCATACATAAGCAAATATGCAGGCGACGTAATTCTAATCGACACAAGTTAAGTTGGTTAAGGCGTTCGTCGTAAGAAAGAGAGCTATGATATCCAACTATGTATTTAGTAAATTTGCGCTGAAGAGCCCCCAGCCTGTTGATATCACTAATATAAGTGGGGTTCCATAAAGCACAGGAATATTCAAGGATCGGTCTGACTTAAACAATGAAGGCCTTAACGACATTATTTTTATCACGTGAAAAGAATGATTTTCTAATTAAGATAGATCTCAAAAAAGCTTTCTTGATTATTCAGCTGTAATGCTCCTTAAATTTTAGGTTTTACGAAAATAGCACGCTTATATCGCGAACATAGACAGAATCATTCGAGGGCTGTGCATTTAGAATATGATATTGGTGAATAATTTTTGGTGACCCAAAATATAAATTCCGTCTAAATCGATCTTAAAGAAGTATTTGATAATTGCAGGAACGATTAAATATTTTTAGGTCATCCGCGAACATAAAAGTCGAACTTGACAAGTTATCAAAAATACCATTTATAAAATTAAAAACAACGTAGGTCCAAGAATGGACCCTTGAATAACTCCACTTGTAACAGCTGCATAATCCGAGAAAACACTGATTAACGCGAACACACTGAATATGATTAGATAGAAAAGCCTTTAACCAATTAAACAGGTGTTGTTCAATCCCGTAACTAGTCAATTTAACAAGAAGTTTAGATATGTCGACTTTGTCAAAGGGTTTAGCAAAGTATTTATAAATAATATCAACGGTTTCTTCACTTTCCAGTGATTTAACCCATGAATGTTCACAATTTAATAGTTGCAATTCGCAAGATATATGTTTTTGAAAACCATTTTGGAAAGAATGATACTAACTTATTAGTAGATAAATAAATTTATTGTTGAGTATTGATAATACTTCACATTATCTTACAAGTTGAGCAACATAAATAAACAGGACAATAATTTTCAGGTAATGAGGGGTTACCCTTTTTGATTAAAGTTACAACGTTAGCCTCCCAAATGTCTGGGATATCACCTGATAAAAAATAAACGGTAAAAATACTGATAAGGAGTTTAAGAAGATAATAAGCTAATTTTTTGACAAAGAAGTTACTTAATTCATCAGGCGCAATCGAAGTGGAATTTTTCATCTTAGCAATCGCCCGTGAGACCTTCGCTTCTGAAAAACAAAAGAATCGTTAATATCATCATTGGTAAATACAGAAAAGTAGTAATGATTAAACCTATTAGTTGACAAAGTCGACATATCTAAACTTCTTGTTAAATTAACTAGTTACGGTATTCAACAACACCTGTTTAATTGGTTAAAGGCTTTTCTATCTAATCGTATTCAGTGTGTTTGCGTTAATCAGTGTTTATCAGATTATGCTGCTGTTACAAGTGGAGTTATTCAAGGGTCCATTCTTGGACCTACGTTGTTGTTGATTTTTATAAATGATATCTTTGATAACTTGTCAAGTTCAACTTTTATGCTCGCGGATGACCTAAAAATATTCAATCTTTCCTGCAATCATCAAACACTTCAGACCGATTTATATAGAATTTCCATTTGGGCCACCAAAAATTGTTTACCAATATCATATTCTAAATGCACAGCCCTATATTTGTGCAAAAATAATCCTAAATTGTCATATACACTCAATACACAAGTTATTACGAACCATTCTGTCTTTGTTCGCGATTTAGGAGTGCTAATTTCGCAAAACCTGAAATTTAAGAACATTACAACAGTATAATCAAGAAAGCTTTCTTGAGATCTATCTTAATTAGAAAATCCATCTTTTTGCGTGATAAAAATAATCTCGTAAAGGCCTTCATTGTTTACGTCAGACCGATCCTTGAATATTCCTGTGCTTTATGGAACCCTCTTATATTAGTGATATCAACAGGCTGGAGGCTCTTCAGCGTAAATTTACTAAATACATAGTTGGATATCATAGCCATCTTTCTCACGACGAACGCCTTAACCAATTAACTTGTGTTGATTAAAATTACGTCACCTGCATATTTGCTTATGTATGATGTATCAAATTATTAGTCAAAAATCTTGTCTTTCCATGACAGATTTTTTGTGCTTAATCAAAATACTACTCACTGCACAAATCGTTTCAAGCTAGTTGTTCCTCTTGTCCGTTCTAATTTACAAAAATTTGACTTTTTCTTTAAGTATATCTCTGTTTGGAATCACCTACCTGATTTTGTAGTCTCTTCCCCTAACTTAAATATGTTCAAATCTAGATTAATTGATGTCGACTTATCCAAATTTAGTATAGGGCGGGCTTAAATCGTCATTTTCATGACTCGCTCGTCACCTTTTGCTGTACGCTTTTATTCTCTGACCGTACGTTTCATTACTCTTTTACATGCTTCGTAATTGTCGCGTTTCAGTGATAAATTATTTCATTCATTCATTCACAAAAAAGATCAGTTACTACGTTATTGCCGGTGAAAGTAAAAGGGGGAAATGCTTCGACAATTATCTAAACAATTGTTTAGAAATCTGAAAAAAGATTTCAGATCGCTATGTTGCAATAAATTACTTTCCTGTAAATAAAAATGATGAAGAATTTCATTGCGTAAAATTTTACAGTGATTACGATACTTTTGTTTACATATAATTGTAAGATATTTTTTGTATTTTTTCCATTAAAGACGTTTTCTGTCAAATAATTTTCGTAAAACTTCAAGGTATGAAAATTTGGAAGGCTTTGCTTTGACTTTTCCATATAAAACCAATAAAACCCTAAAAAACCCATAAAAAACCAAAAAAACCCAGAATTCAAAATTTTCAGATCTGGTTTTTTCAATCCCTGATTGAAAACACAAGCAGCACAGTAGCAGTAGTGAAGATTCAAATGATATTGAGTGTGCTAATAGCAGCGATATAGAATTTATTGATGATTCAGACAATGAAACATTGGACTAAATTTGTTTCCTGCGACATAAATAGTGATAAAACTTGATTGAAAAAGGCGCACATAACTTTGCGCTTGCCATTTACTACTGAATGGGGCAGTCACTCATTATTTCTTTTTTATGCCCACTAGTGATCGACCAGGGCGACTTTTTTGGCCGGGGCCGGGGCTGGCCGGGGTCAGACAAGGAAAATATTATTGCATGACACATACTTGGGGTGGGTGTAGGAAAATAAACAGTGAGCGACTGCTCAATTCAGTTGTAAATGGCAAGCGCAAAGTTAGGTGCGCCTTTTCATATCAAGTTTTATTACAATTTATGTCACAAGAAACAAATTTAGTCCAGTGTTTCATTGTTTTAATCATCAATAAAGTCTATGTAACTGCTATTAGCACACTCTATATCATTTGGATCTTCGCTACTGCTACTGTAGTGATTGGATGCAATAGGTATGTGTATGTAATAAATGAGACATCACACATTCCCATAAGGGGTGAGAGGTATTACCCCCTTAAGGGTCCGAGACAAGTCACTGTCAGACGATTTTTGGTGAAACCCTTTTGAAGTTTTGAACTTAATTTTTTAGTATGACAAAAGTGTACCTATTAGAATTTCACGAAGTGATACATTATTTTAGAATGTGAGCTAGAGTAAATAGATAAACTATCACTAAAAAAACATGCATGCAATCGCTTAAAACTTTATGAGGGTCCCTCAGTATACATGTAATGGCTGGAAATCTACGGTAGGGGTCCCTCGCCATTTTTAGAAGGAGGGGTTTAGCGACTAGATCAAAAATGGTGAAAACACATAAAAATAGCCAAAAAAGCGTAGTTTTTGCCAAAAAATGGCGGAGGGTGGTCAAATATTTTCTGACTTTCAAGGAAGTTTGGGGCTTCAAAGCGTGGATAAGGATGGCCAAAACCTCCTGTCACATGTATATTCCACGGCCATTTTCAGAGGAAGGGGTAAGCGGCTCCATTTTTGCAGCCGCTTACCCCCTTAAAATCTTTAAAACGGTAGAATTTGCAATAAGGAATTCTACACCGTTTTTTACACTTTTTGTTCTTCAAAAATCTTTGTACATCAGCAAAAATCTTCGCCAAATACAAAAAGACCCGTGCTTCTAAATGTGATAATTCGGCCTGAATTTAGTTAATAATATCAGTTCGGCGCGAAGTGCCGAAATTTTTATGAGCTTTTGATGGAATTCACACATAAAACTCGATTGAGAAAGCTAAAACAACTTGTACTACAAAATCAGAAATATAACAAAAATTGTAATATGCGAATTAAATCTTGTAATGAGCAACATGGCGATTAGAATGGAAAAATGGAAAAGTGTCAAATATTGAGAAACCCAAAAATTAGCCAAACACACTACTAAAGGTCGAAAAACTATGTTCTACCACACTGAAATCGTTACTGTACCATATTAAAGTATACAAAAATTTGCATGTACAAAACAGTGTTTTTTTGTATTCGACAAAGATTTTTCCTGATGTATAAAGACTTTTCAGGACTATCTTTGTGCATGTACAAAGATTTTTGGGAAGATAAAAACTGTAAAAAGGTGTAAAATTCCAAAAAAATTTCGGCGCTTCGCTCTGATATGAAAAATTGTCTGTCTTATATATCTTTAAAATAGCAAAATTTGTATTTAGAATGGAAAAATGTCAAATTTTTCAGGCGCTTCGCGCCGTTTTGAGACAATTTTAGTAATTTTTGGCGTTTGAAACTCAGAAATTAGCTAAAATATCAATCAAAAGTCAAAAGAGCATGTTTTACCACACTAAAATCGCTACTGTATATATATATATATATATATATATATATATATATATATATATATATATATAACAAAGTAGAGCTGTGCCGGGGCCGCCTTTTTTGCCGGGGCCGGGGCCGGGGCCGGGGCCTGGCCGGGGCCAATAATAGCGTGCTTTACCATGCTCATAGTACGACCCTGCCCTACCCCTTATATGTACCTATGCATATATTCTTGCTTGTAGATATACACGTCAAGCGTTAATATTTGTTGGGATTACAAGATATAACAGAACATGGGCATCGGGGGATCTAAACCCCCCAGAATTCACATTCTCCCCCCCCAAAAAAAAGAATCCGCTAGACCCCCCAGCAATTGATTTTCAGAATTTTTTCTGTTTTCTGCGGTTTTTGATGCTAATGGATAGCTCTCATTGAGAAACGCGAGAAAATGGTGTTTTTTCGCTCTACCATATATTATCAGGCACTTTTTGACTTTAGAAAATTTTGGACCCCCTAGAATTTTCGGGCTGCCCATGTATGGATTTAACTCCTCTGACTTGGATGCGTTTCTCAATGTGCTTTACTTTGCACTTTTTAGGCTTATTATTCTATTTGTTCTGATAGACGTAGCTGTCTGCTACCAAGCAAGCTGGAAATGCTCGTCTATATGAATTGCAATTTAAAATATGTCAATTTTGATTATTAACTAGAAATTTTCATCAATCATGACATGGTGAAATAAAGATTTGAATTAGCAAGATCTGTGGTTTGCTTGAAATTGAGTTTGAAGGTAAATCTGCCCAAAACATTATCAATTTTTCAACATTATAATCAACTCTAACATTGGCCCCGGCCCCGGCTTGCCAGAAGGAGCCGGGTAGCCCGGCACAGCTCTAATGCAAAGGTACATTGTACAAAAAACACTGTCACATACAGATAGTATTCGAAAATGTGTATGCTTAAAAATATATTTATAGCTACAAAAATTTGTTAGCTCATACAAAGACCTTTTGGGGATCTTTGTACAAGCACATGAAGCTCGTAAAACAAAATAGAGTCGGCTAATAATAGTCTACCAATTAATTTTCTGGTCCTCCAATTTGGGATTTCACCCCTCCCTCAACTCTGGACCTTAGGAAACTATTTGAGACATATTTAGTTTTTCGGATCGAACTACAATTCAGCAGCGTAGTTTACATTCGGCTATAATTAACCTACGTCCTAATAACTATTACACAAGAAACGCGTTTTAAAGTACGCGGTTCCCATTCAATTAAATATAATAGTGTTTTTTGTAAAAATAGTTTGTTGAAAACGTACAATTTCCAACTAGAAATAGAACTTATTTGTCATCTCTAAATCTTTTAGCCATAGCTATGAATGAATGAGTTTAAAGTAGCATTTAGTTTAAGTAAGTTAAGTTGAGGAATCGAAAACATGCAGATTTTCCCGAACATTTATTCAGTAAAAGCTCATTTATACACAGTAGCAAAGTTATATCAAGGACCAAGTAAGTATACATATGGTCTAATCAGTACAGTTCTCAAAATTAACACTGGCTCATTGATAAATAAGTGCTAGTATCACAGCCTGTACAAAATACGAATTACACTGAATTTTTCCCCGGCCCCGGCCATTTTTTGACCTTGCCCCGGCCGGGGATGCTGAAAATGGCCGGGGATTACCGGGGCCGGGGCCGGGCCGGGACCGGGGCCCCGGTCGATCACTAATGCCCACCCCATGTATGTGTCACGCAATCATATTTTTCTGGTCTGATTCCTGGCCTCAAATTTTTCTTCTGACTTTCCTCAATACAGTAAAAGATTTAAGTAGAAGAATGCACTAACAAACAAACTTGCTGCTATTAAATCAGTTGAAAGCTGAACACATCCCGATTTCATAAGACGTGAATAATATATATCTTCTATAGCACTTAATGCATGCTATCATAAGTTCTAACTTCATTATGTTGAAAATAGGTAGAGAATCGAATGCATACCCGCCTGAATAGCATAAATAGTCGAAGTACGTAGGTACATTAAGTAAGTGCACACATGGTTAAATTTAAATCATTTAATCGTGTAGCAATCAATGCTTTATGTATATAAAGTGCCCTCATTCTTCATATACCTACCTATAGTCTATTCTACAAAACATTGTTCATGGATCACAATTCTTGAATTGATTTAAACCGATTACAGAAGTGGTTTAAATTGAAGCAGCTAATACAATATTTTGCACAGCTACGAATAATACATGAACTTTTACCACGCAAAATTTTCGTACAATAAGCTAATTAGAAACCCATGGCAGACTGCTTTTGGCTACAACAGCTGATCTGATCGTGCGATGAAACATTAGTAATTAGCGTGTAAATTTTAAAAGCAAGTATTGATTGTTGAAGTATATAAATACATTCTCTGCTTACTGTAGCGTTGCATCACGCACTAAAGCAAGCAGGGTTACCAGGTGCAGGAGAATTCTCCTGAATTCAGGAGAATCTAAAATTTTCAGGAGCAGGAGCAGGAGAATGGGCTTTTCAGGAGAAATTTCAGGAGAAGTTGTAAACATGCAGGGAGAATGCAGGAGAATTTTCAAATGTCAGGAGAATTCAGGAGAATCCTGAAAATCTAGGAGAATTCAGGAGAATTTTTAAAACTTTAACAGCAAGTTATAATGATTATCATACATTAACCCCTTTACTGTACTTACTGTAGTTAGTCAGTTGTTTCGACATCAGGGTTGCCAATCTCGGCCGGAAGCCGGACATTTATGTCCGGTTTTCAGGCTTGATGTCCGGTTTTGTCCGGCCGACGGTCATGTCCGGTTTTCGATGTCCAGTTTTTTGAGCAGTTGGTCCGCTTTTGTCCGGTTTTAAAATTTTGTCTGAATCAGGTTATTGCCATGCTGCATGTTCTTGTTTCACATTTGCTTACTGTAGAAGTAGCCATACACACCACACACACTGGCTAGTGGCTAATCATCCGCTCCGCATACCTTCTCAATATCTGTTTTTCATCTACCATCGAGTAGGTCCTGAGTAACTGTCCAAAATCTCTTGTCATACTGCCCCTTTTTACTATTGAAAAAATTATGTCTACAACCAGTGGCGGATCTAGGATTTTCGTAAGGGGGTGGTTCCCCAAATTTTCCAGAAGCAATCGAAAATTGGTTCAAAAATTCGCTTTTAACGCGCAAATTGTTTTGTAAAACATATCAAATATTAAATAATCAAATGTTATATGGTAGCCTCATTTTAAGGTTCTTGCAGTTCATTCATCAAATACTCAACTTCGCCAGCTTCTAAATGCCCTACCGCCTATGCCAACTGACGTTGATTTAGATGGAGCCATATCTGAATACAACGTTCTTGTGAAGACTGAATGGAAGTCAGCGCTACAAAATGATCCAGCTATGTTTTGGGCTGAAGTCATTGAAGATGATAACAGCAATGGAGTTCTCCCACGCTTTCAAAACATTACTTCATTTGCATTGTCTGCTTTGAGTCTTCCCTTTTCTAATGCTAGCGTTGAACGTGCTTTTTCTGTATTAAATTTGCTGAAGACCAAACTACGAAATCGCTTAGATGTAAAAACTACTGATGCTTTATTACGTGTTCGTTTTTTACTATATTGGAAGGACGAGAATTGTTGCACCTTTACTGTTACTGATCCAATGCTCAAATTATTTAACACTACAATGTACGGTCGTAGCATTTGTGATGATGATATCGTATGCCTTGATGAATCCTTATCACTTTCTGATGAGGCCTTGCTTAATGTGCAAAATGCGTTTAATGTGATAGATAATTAAGTGCAATAGTTGATTTTGAATAAATTTTTAGCCACCTTGTTGTTTATCAAGTGGCTACATTGTTTGTCCGGTTTTGGCCGGAATTTTACTGCGCTCATGTCCGGTTTTGGTCCGGTTTTATATGTTGGTATGTCCGGTTGGTCTTTTTCAGAGTTGGCAACACCGATTCACATTAAGAATTCATTTCGTTCATAGTTAAGACCTAAGTGTTATGTTATAACTATATCCAAATAAGTTTCAGTGCTTCCGTAGTAAATCATTCATATTTCATTCATTCATTTATTTATTCACTTAATATCACGAAGTGCAGAAATACATAGCTTTACACACCGTCTAATTGTTTTTATCAGTTTCATAGACGTTTGCAAACACCGTTTTTTCCACTTTTTGGTCTATTTGTCAACCAAAATTTTGGGAAATGGAAAAAATTTTGGGCTTGGTTGGCATTTGTGGAAACTTTTTGAAATGTTAAAAATGCGTTATAGAGGGTTAAAACTTCAAAAATTTTTCGGCGCTTCGCATAGGCGCAGCTGTGATTTTCGCCAGGGGGGGAATTCAAAAAATTTTTTTTCGTCTAAAAAACTCGTAAAAACGCGCAGGGCCGTTAAATAACGTGTTTTTTGGGCTTTTTCACACCATCCAGCAACGATTTAAGCCATTAAAAAATTAGAATTTTCTCAAATTTTTTATGTTTTTGACAGAAAAAATGCTTCTTATGCTAAAGCGCGAATCGCTAATTTTTTGATTTTCCACCAAATAAAACGGTAGAAACTGCCAAATAATAGAATGTCCATGCTGAAGCACGAATTCGATTTGTAATCCTTAAGCCGCGCCCGCGCCAATTGCAGCATTTTTATCGACAATCTGGTCTAGAACTTCACTACGATTGAAAATCCTTATCTTCTGCACGGATTCAGTTAGTTTTTGTAATGCAAAAATGCGTTTTAGAGAAGTGAAACTACAAAAATTTTTCGGCGCTTCGCAATTGATTTAATTCTTTTTTGTTATTAATATTTGAGCTGCGCCATGTCAACTGCAGCATTTTTATCGACAATTTGATCTAGAACTTTACTACGATTGAAAATCCTTATTTTCTGCACGGATTCAGTTAGTTTTTGTAATGCAAAAATGCGTTTTAGAGAAGTGAAACTACAGAAATTTTTCAGCGCTTCGCGCCGAATTGATTTAATTTTTTTGTTATTAATATTTGAGCTGCGCCGCGTCAACTGCAGCATTTTTATCGAAAATTTGATCTAGAACTTTACTACGATTGAAAATCCTTATCTTCTGCACGGATTCGGTTAGTTTTTGTAATGCAAAAATGCGTTTCAGAGAGGTGAAACTACAAAAATTTTCGGCGCTTCGCGCCGAATTGATTTAATTCTTACTTGTTATTGATGTTTAAGCCGCGCGGCGCCAATTGCAGCATTTTTTATCGATAATCTGGTCCTAGAACTCCACTACGATTGAAAATCCTTACCTTCTGCACAGTTTTTGAAATGCAAAAATGATTTAGAGAGCTAAAATTTCAAAATTTTCTAGCGCTTTGCGCCATTTGATAAATTATAGTTTTAATTGTCAAAAACGACTTCAGAATTGGCTAAAATGCTTTACTGAAGGAAGGAAATTCAAGTTTCAACATAAATAACGTTACTGATCGTGATATTCTTGTAGAGCGCGAAATTTTTATACAAAAAGTGCATCAAACACCGCTATTGCATGTGTACATAAAATTTTCCACTTAAAAACACTGATTTTTCAACACAGGCGCTCTATTTTGAACGTTTTTAGACCTCCCAAAAAATGTGGAAAAAAGTCGGAAAAAGTGGAAAAAAATTTTGGGTTCGGTCTATAATGTCAACCAAATCGCTGGGAAAAAAACGGTGTTTGCAAAGCGCCTATAAACATTTTTTTGATATATTTCAAAACGTAAGGATTTGCTTGCTACTGAAGTACATACAATTAGTAATAAAGTATTATTTATTTTTTCAAAAGACATTGCAAACAGGGCTCTTTTCAGAAATTTTTGATGATGTAAGTGCAACTGAAAATTGGCGGTCACTGTTTTAAGCACAGAAACTGTTTTTTCGAATAATGTGTATTGTAAACAATGCGACCTCTTTAGCTTAGGCCCTTGAGCAGTATATCCTGATGAAGATCAGGAATCTGTTATTGAATGTTTGTCAGCTGTTGATGTTGAATAAAATGTTATACTTTGTGGTGCAGCATTAGTCTTCCATTATTTTTGCATCTGCCTGTATAATGCAGATATGCTCCATGAGCTTTTTGTGAGAGAATTAATGTTCATTATTTAGCCTTGAGTGTCCTTAGGATTAACAGGCAAGAGATCAGAATAAAATAGTTGGGTGAACCAAGGTAAATTGGCCTGAGCATGCTTGATATGCATGTGTACATACAATTGTAGATCTGCTGTACAACCTTTCCTGCAAAATATGAGCCAGGAGAATTTTCAGGAGAATCAAAATATTTTCAGGAGAATTGCAGGAGAATTTTTCCCCAATTTTACCTCTGTGCAGGAGAATCTGAATTTTGGGACCTGGCAACACTGAAAGCAGGGGTTGCCGCCAATAGTTTTGAAAAATGAGCTTGTTAAGCGAGAGTTGTAAATTAAGAGAAACTTAAAGTTTAAACATACCATTAAATTATGAAGAGAATTATAAAAGATTTTAAACTATAAGAAAATGAAAAAGGTGGGATTTTAGTAAATTAATATAAATTTAGAGGATATGATGAAACATTATTGTTGAGAATAGGACGATCACGTGCTATGTATAACGACTCCTTGATTAAAAGATCAAAAGAGTTGGATGCTCGACTAATAACCTTGAAGCAATCTGATGTAATTAAATGATTGCTATTTGAGATATGTTTGTGAATAGCAGATATATTCCCAATAGTGCTTTTCCTCAATTTTGATTAGTTCTTTCGAGGCCATTGGAGGCATTTTTTAGCGATTGAGGTTTTGGCGCCTATGCTTAACCATTGTTGGGGTTTTTTCTAGACAGTTGAGGTTGAAATTGGGGGTTTTGGCAATAATGCACGCACGAATTACCACAAATGGAATTTTTGGGATAGATTTTTTCGTAATTTTAATTAATTCAAATTTTTTAAGACAAGAAAATATCAAATATATTTGGCTTCATTGTTTCTGTTTGTAAACAATTTTGTGTTAAAGCTGTTCTGTTGAGCACAGTGAAGTCTTTTTCTTTGCTGACGATAGAAGTTTTTTAATTTTTCTCAAAATCATAATTGGCTGAAAAAGATATAAATAAGCTGGTTTATTGATAAAATCAATTAAGAATATTCCTTCCTAAATGTTCTGTCTTATACCTGGGGTACACTAATCCTAAAATTATTATCAATTAATTATTCGTTGTTATCTGACGCAGTTTCTTCGATTCTAGTTCGAGTTCTATGTGTTTTTGTTAACAACAAACTTGTCTTCCAGTTGTCATTGAACTAATATATCAATGAATGAATGAATGAAATGATTTATATTAAAACGCGACAATTACAAAGGATGTAAAAAATTAATAAAACGTACGGTCAAAAGAATAAAAGCATACAGCAAAAGGCGACGAGCGAGTCATGAAAATCGATTTAAGCCCGCCCTCTGATAAATTTGGATAAGTCGACATAAATTAATCTAGATTTGAATATATATCTAAGTTAGGGGAAGAGACTACAAAGTCAGGTAGGTGATTCCAGACAGAGATATACTTATAGAAAAAGTCAAATTTTTGTAAATTAGAATGGACAGGAGGAACAAATAGCTTGAAACGATTTGTGCAGGGAGTAGTGTTTTGATTAAGCACAAAAAAATCTGTCATGGAAAGACAAGATTTTTGACTAATAATTTGATACATCATACATAAGCAAATATGAAGACGACGTAATTCTAATCGTACACAAGTTAAGTTTGTTTAGGCGTCCGTCGTAAGAAAGAGGGCTATGATATCCAACTATGTGTTTAGTAAATTTACGCTGAAGAGCTTCCAGCCTGTTGATATCACCAATATAAGAGGGGTTCCATAAAGCACAGGAATATTCAAGGATCAGTCTGACGTAAACAATGAAGGCCTTTACTAGATTATTTTTATCACGCGAAAAGAAGGATTTTCTAATTAAGATAAATCTCAAGAAAGCTTTCTTGACTATACTGTCGTAATGTTCCTTAAATTTCAGGTTTTACGAAATTAGCACTCACATTAACTGAACATAGACAGAATCGTTCGTAATAACTTGTGTATTGACTGTATATGACAATTTAGGATTATTTTTGCCCAAATATAGGGCTGTGCATTTAGAATATGATATTGGTAAACAATTTTTGGTGGCCCAAATGGAAATTCTATCTAAATCGGTCTGAAGTGTTAGATAATTGCAGGAAAGATTGAATATTTTTAGGTCATCTGCGAACATAAAAGTCGAACTTGACAAGTTATCAAAGATATCATTTATAAAAATCAAAGACAACGTAGGTCCAAGAATGGAACCTTGAATGACTCCACTTGCAACCGGTATAATCTGAAAAACACTGATTAATGTGAACACACTGAATACGATTAGATAGAAAAGCCTTTTAACCAATTAAATAGGTGTTGTTCAATACCGTAACTCAGGCCCGCATCCAGGGGCTGCGGGGGGGGGGGGCCTGCCCTCCCCGAAATGGGCAAAATTTTTGTTTTTCCCAAGGGTCCCCAAAGGGAAAAATGAAAAATTGGCAGAAGTCGGTCTGAAACACCGCCAGAACAGGTTTTTAGCGTACTTTTGAGCTAGTAAACTCAAATTTTCGGCGCTTCCGCGCCGGATTTATTATTTATGTGAGGTTTTGTCTTCTAAACCGCCGAAAATCGCTCAAATTTGAGTTCGACTTAGAGAATATGTCAATTTTTTTCTAACGCTTCTGCGCCGGATTCATTGTTTAGCTATAGTTTTTGCCTTCTAGCTCACTCAAAACAGCTCAAATTTGAGTAATGACATGGAAAACATGAAATTTTTCCAGCGCTCCGCGCCGTATTTATTGTTTATATAGATTTTTTGTCTTCTGACCCGCTCAAAACCGCTCAAATTTGCACTTGAAATGCAGAATATGTCAATTTTTTTCGGCACTTGCGCGCCGAATCTTTCGTTATCCATATTGTTTTTCTCTGTAAAACACAATGATCAAGTATAAAGGCAAGAGATAAGAAATAATTCGTCGATTAAGTGATGAGAAATCAGCTTAAATGATAAATTTGCTGTATATCAATATGGAATGAAGTAAAAATTTTTCAATTTTTTTGTTGAAATTTTTCTTCACCATCGTATAGAGGTCGCCGAGATACGTTCAAAATCGTCTTTATTTTCACCCATCTCCTAATGGTTCTCGAGATATCTGGCCTCAAAAATTTTCGCCCCCCCCCCGAAATAAAATCCTGGATATGGGCCTGCCGTAACTAGTTAATTTAATAAGAAGTTTAGATATGTCGACTTTGTCAAAGGCTTTAGCAAAGTCTATATAAATAATATCAACGGTTTCTTTACATTCCAGTGATTTAACTCAAGAATATTTACAATTTAATAGTTGCTATTCGCAAGATTTATGTTTTTGGAAACCATTCACCTGATAAAAAAGAAACAGTAAAAAACACTGATAAGGGCTTCAAGAATATAATAAGTTAATTTTTTGACCAAAAAGTTACTTAATCCATCAGGTGCAATCGAAGTCGAATTTTTCAACTTAGCAATCGCATATGAGACATTATTTTCGTCAAAGATGATGTTCGAAGAAAATCGCTTCTGCTTCTGAAAAAAAAGAATCGTTAATTTCATCATTGGTAAATACAGAAGAGAAGTAATGATTAAACATATTAGTTTTACAAAAAAGATCAGTTACTACATTATTGCCGGTGGAAGTAAGAGGTGGAATGCTTCGAGAATTATTTAAACGATTATTTACGAATCTAAAAAAATATTTCAGATCGCTATGTTGCAATAAATTACTTTTCTATGTTTTTCTGACGCCAAAAATTATTAAAAATTGTCTCAAACTGCGCGGAGCGCCAAAAAAATTCGATATTTTTCCATTCTAAATGCAAATTCTGCTATTTTAAAGATATTTAGGACAAACGATTGCTCATTTCCGAAAATTTTTTCAGAATTTTACACCTTTTTACGGTTTTTCTTCCCATAAATCTTTGTACATGTACAAAGACGGTCCTTAAAAGTTTTAGTACATTGAGAAAAATCTTTGCCGGATACAAAAAGTGTCCAGGACATTTCGCGTTTTATATTCTGCTGTTTTTTCCTTGCGACATTCTATCCTTGCGTTTATTCCGAATAAAGTATTAGTATTAGTGTTACGTAAGACGCGAAATTTGGTAAAACACAAATCTATGATAAAACAGTTTCAAGGACATACAGATCTTCGAGTGTGATATATAGAATATAGAATGTGATACTTAATTAATTTTTTAATTTTTAGTTATTTTTATACTTTGTATACCGTTATTAGTATAATAGTTTGACACCTGTCCTTAACCATGGGACATGTTATAAGATATACCTAAGGTTTTCGCATGCGCTTATTTCATGGGTTGCATTTTTAGATTGCAAAAATAAGCGCATATGTGAGTAAAATATACCTAAGCATGGTAAAAAAACTTGTTTTCATTGTGTGCTTTTTGATCTGATGCCCGTGGCTTTATGTACATTGGCTGATCTTTAACAATGTTCAAGCTTAGGCTTAGTTATGTGCATTTATATTGGTGCTGCATGGACTAAGCTGAGACAAAAGGGGTGAAAATTCCGGAGTGGAGCAATTACTCTCCCATGTTATGTCCGACTCGAACAAAACATCGGACATTAGGTGAGTTTTCAATAAAATTCTATAATTCTATAATTCTGGGATTGTTACTATGCTCAAAATATTTTGCATGTTTACATAAGTTTGAATAGGCAATGCTCATGCAAAGTTTTATTAAATTCCTTTAGTTTTTGAGGGAGCAGGAGTCGCCGAAAGTGAAGTGTGTTCGAAATAAGGTCTCTTATCCTATACGGTTGCGTAACGCTGTTCTTCGACTATTTTTTGTGAATAAACCTTAAAAAATTAAGCGTTTCATGCCAATTTGATTACATGTTTGCAAACATTTCTAGTCAATAGAAATTAAAAGTGAGCAGAAAATTCGTGCGCTTTGTACAGATCACGGTTTTTCTTAAAACTACGCTATGCAAGTTGACCCGTTCTAACTTAAATTTTGGCCATTAGCACGACATGTTAACAAATACAAAGACGCTTTTTGGCAAAAGTGTAGTAATTTTAACGCTTTCAAATGTATTTTTTAGCAAAAATTCTAACAGTTTTTCGGTGCATCGCGCCGATTGTCGTACTTACTGTTATTTAGCCTAAAGCGTGCGATTTAAACACTACACCATCAATCTACGGACAATCTAGAAGATTTAACATTCATTTGCTTACCGATTTCTAGCTTGTGTGACAATTTTGCACTGTTTTCTATGGTTTGAAGTCAAAATTAGCTTTTTTTATGTTTATTTATCATTCAATTCATAAGCGCAGTGACGTCTGTTTTTATATCAAATTAGTATATGGCAACCGTATTATCATTTCTGATGTTTATTGAATATTAGGAAGCCAATCATTGTGATTTATCATAGAATTTTTTGTTTTTATTAAATCTAGAAAAAACACTGATCAAGAAATATCGATCTTCAAAATATCATGCATGCTTAAACAGCTAAATTAAAAAACAAAAGGACATGCATTACTGACACTTTGTAGGTAATAGGTGTCATACAGGTAAAAAAGCGGCGTGCTAATGTAACCTATCCCGTGCTAATGTAAAAACTTTTCATTAGCCCTGGTGCTAATGGGGTCGTGCGAAAAATAACGCTGGTATAGATTGCCTTTTTTAAAAGCTGTATCGCAGGACGAAGTCTTCAAATGATCTCGCATCTCATGCGTTTCAAGAATTTTTTTGTCATTCTTGCATGGAAATATCAGAAAATTTCCGCGCTTCGCGCTTGTCTATTCTATTTATTTATCAACTGAATTTGGGACCTAGATTCGACCGATTTTATGAAAATTTTAACTTAAAAATTCAATATTTCAGTGCTTATTTTTGCAAAATTTTGCGGGGCTATGGCTCGGATTCTGCTGAGAGGCGCTTGAGGGTGCCACCCTAAACCCCCTGGTCGTAAAAGAGGTTTTATTGTTGCATTCTCTCTAATCTGGTCCTACCTGAGTTGCAAATTGTGCAGCATTAATGTGAAAACTTTTCAAATATATATATATATATATATATATATATATATATATATATATATATATATATATATATATATATATATATATATATATATATATACAGGCCCGTATCCAGGATTTTTATTTCGGGGGGGGGCCGAAAATTTTGAGACCAGATATCTCGAGAACCATTAGGAGATAGGCGAAAAGAAAGACAGTTTTGAGCGTATCTCGGCGAGCTCTATACAACGGTGAAGAAAAATTTCGACTAAAAAAATTAAAAAATTTTCACTTTATTTCATTTTGATATACAGCAAATTTATCATTTAAGCTGATTTCTCATCACCTAATCGGCGAATTATTTCTTATCTCTTGCCTTTGTACTTAATCATTGTGCTTTACAGAGAAAAACAATACGGATAATTAATAATTCGGCGCGAAGCGCTCGAAAAATTTGACATGCTCTGCATATCAACCTCAAATTTGAGCGGTTTTGAGCGGACTAGAAGACAAAAAACATATAAACAATAGATACGGCGCAAAGCGCCGGAAGAATTTCATGTTTCCCATGTCATAACTCAAATTTGAGCTGTTTTGAGTGAGCTAGAAGGCAAAAACTATAACTAAACAATGAATCCGGCGCACAGCACTAGAAAAAAATTGACATGCTCTCTATATCTAACTCTAATTTGAGCGATTTTTAGCGGTTCGGAAGACAAAACTATACGTAAACAATAAATCCGGCGCGAATCGCCGGAAAATTTTGAGTTTACTAGCTCAAAAGTACGCTAAAAACCTGTTTAGGCGCTGTTTCAGACGCACTTCGCCAATTTTTCATTTTTCCCTTCGGGGGACCCTTGAGAGAAACAAAAATTTTTCCCCATGCCCCCCTGGATACAGGCCTGTACCCATGTCATAACTCAAATTTGAGCTGTTTTGAGTGAGCTAGAAGGCAAAAACTATAGCTAAACAATGAATCCGGCGCAAAGCGTTAGAAAAAAATTGACATACTTTCTATGTCTAACTCAAATTTGAGCAATTTTCAGCGGTTTAGAAGACAAAACCTTACATAAACAATAAATCCGGCGCGAAGCGCCGGAAAATTTTGTGTTTTCTAGCTCAAAAGTACGCTAAAAACCTGTTTTGGTGGTGTTTCAGACCAACTTCGCCAATTTTTCATTTTTCCCTTTGGGGGACCCTTGGGAAAAACAAAAATTTTTCCCATTTCGGGGGGGGCAGGCCCCCCGCCCCCCCTGGATACGGGCCTGTATATATATATATATATATATATATATATATATATATATATATATATATATATATATATATATATATATATATATATATATATATATATATATATATATATATATATTCATTTTACTCGTAGTTGTTGCAGGACGTTGTGAAAAGTTTATAAAATGCATTATCTTACAACTAGGACGCATTTTTATACGTTTTTATCCAGTTTCAAATAAAAAATTGTCGGACTCTTCCTGGCAATCCTGGCTACGCCTATGCCACCAATGGAATCGGCACACGCGTCGCTTTCTCCTTCATCGCATCCCATTTCTCAAATTTATTTTAAACGCATGTCTCTCACCGAAATTTTAATCAATTATGAATGCTTATTACGTTACGATGCCTAAGCCTAAAAATAAAATGAACCCACAGAAAAATCTCATATCCTCACTGCATACTGACCTATTAAGATGTCCCATTGTTAAGGATAGTGTCAACTAGTTTTATTAATGTTAAAGTTTCGTATACAGATGGTCATGTATAAAGATGGTCCATAAAAGTCTTTGTACATTTTGCGCATGCAAATTTGTGGTTGCTATAATATGGTATAGTAACGTTTACAGTGTGATAAAACAGGGTTTTCGACCTTTGGTAGCGTTTTTAGCCGATTTCTAGGTTTTCTAATGAGAAAGAATACTGAAGATTGTCTCAAAACGGCGAGCGCCGAAAAATTTTGAATTTTTTTTTTAAATGTAATTTCTGCCATTTTAAAAAGAATTTTTGGAATTTTAGACTTTACTTTGTCTTCTCAAAAATTTTTAATTATGCATATACAAAGACGGTCTTAAAAAGTGTTTGTACATTGGAAAAAATCTTTGTACATTACTATCCGCTACTGTTTACCAAGTGGCTGTTTCTGAATTGAACCCCTCTCTGGCCATTCCTATTTTGCCTGCCAGTAAAGACTTTGATCTATCATTTTCTGCATTCACAAAACAGGCCTTTTAAAAACACTGCTCATTTAGGCAGTTGCTATTCTATAATACATTAGTGCAATAATTTCGACTAACATTTGTTTTTAATTGTTTGAACATAAGAATACCTCTAACTTATTCATTAACAATTAGCTTTATATACTACTTGCGATAACCCGTCGCTTAATCTGGCTTTGATATCACGGTAGTTTATTATTCAGTGCTCACGCTTTTTTACACGATGCCGACACACATTGTTGACGAGAACGGCATATCGGAAATTCCTGATGGAAATTTTTCGATAATTACTCGGAATTTGCAGGTACATATTTATGCTTGGTTTTACTGGTGCGGAATAAAGTATTTAAATCAACTTTTTACTTATATTTTTCTGACAATCTGACTTCTTTATTTTTCCTCATTTTTGCTGTTTTTAATTTATTTCTTGAGCCACGATAAAGCATTTGCAATGCAGGGCGTGCACGCCTGCTTGTCGCTATGCAAGAAATCATAGACACCTCGTTTATTGCTAGAAATATGTAATCCGCGTTCTCATTCTTGACCATTGTCAAACAATAATAGCTCTTTCATGTTGTTATTTAACATTCCGAAAAAGAATTTGTCTTGTACCGAAATTCTAGAAGATTCTTGAAAAGCTGCTTTGCAATGCAAGCCTGATTAGGCCACTAGAATCCTAATTTTATGATTTCAGAAGACAACCGATTTTGAATGGGATTTATCAACAAAGCGTAGATTCATAAAGCCTTGCGGGAGAGGATATGGGTGAAACCTCGGGTAATGATTAGATTGGGAAAAATCTCTCAGTGTACCTGCATTTCTCCAAAAATTGAAAAAATCTGTTTATAGACCATTATGTTTTTATTAACTAGTTACCGTAGTAATCAAATCGTTTGTCCGTACCATTCCTTTTGAAGTAGTTAGTTTAACGGATTAATTGTTAAATTCTCTTTTTCAAAGCCCTAAAGAAGGAAACAAATTCCTTTTAGGTAGCCGAATTATTCATATTGATGATCGAATAGGAAACGATTTAGCAGTAGGAGGGGTATGCAGGTGGCGGAGGGGTGGTGGGCTTTAGACGGCGAACAACCGGGTCCAAAATTTGGCCGGGACCGGTACCGGGCCTCCATGTATGTTATACTACGTAGGTATAGGTATGCATGTGTACGTCATATATTTCGAGTGTGTTTATATGTGCATGCACGTACATATTTACTTATACTAGGGATGTCTCAAGCCCCGGCTCCGGTGCCTGGGCTTATGCCCCGGGCCGGGCAAGGCTTGCCCCGGGTCGGGTCTAAAACATTTGTAATTAATTGCAACTCTTAAGATTTGCTTTCAGAATCATGGAAATTATGAGGAATCAAAGAAATGGTATATTTCAGAATATTGACGAATTCAAATAGCAAAATTGGATCGTTAAATTGTTTGTATAGCTCAAATGTAAATTTGGACCCAACTTAAGCAATTTAAATTCAGCGTATTCGCTTTACTTTTAAATTAGTTATTAATAAATCTTTTAATATTTATTATTAATATCTGAATTATTATATCATTGATACATTTATGATTTATTTATTAATTTAATCTCGAAATAAATGGCCTAAATCGGATGACGTATATATTTTTTTCTATTCTGTCAGATCTTATAAATGAAATCGATGATCTGTTAAGTCTGAACAGACAAAGTTAAGCGAGATTCAATGCTGTGATCGCAGTTCTTGGTGCCCTGACCTAAAATTATATATAAATATTGTTTGTTAATTCACAATTTTGATTAAATTCTCAAAAATGAAGCTTTTGCTGTTGGGAATATTTATCGCATGAGCCACAATCTTGGCAAGAAAAGGATGTGCAAAATTTGTACATTATGATTTTTATGGCTCAGTACAGCTGGGAGACACGACCAATGCGAAATAGAAAATTTTAGAATCGAGAGTCTTAAATCCAAGAACTGCAATGTATATAATCAATAAATAAATTGACGGTTTTTTTACTGAAAATTAATGAACTTTTAAAGTGCAAATTGACACAAACATGATAATGTTAAACATAGAAATACATGCTTTGAACTGAAATGCTTATACTTCGTTCGACCCTTCAGCGAGAAAATCAATCTTTACTATAAAGAAAATGACGAGCACCTAGCATCACAAAAAATCTCTATTTTTCTCAAAACCTGACATCATACATTAATTGGGAGCTTAGATCCTAACAGGTATGCGTATTCTATTTCGAACTTTAAAATTACCTCGCAATTGTTTACTTTCCCCGAAATCAGTTATGAAGTTTTGAAAATCTGAAGACAGTTGCACATTTATGATTTATCGCTAATAATTGTCATTTAATTGGACTGATTCAGTATCACGTGCATCATTGATATTTTTCAAACCGTTTTTTACTCCTTAAGCCTTTAATTTAAAGCCAAGCCATTATACGCTGAGAAATCCGAACTTAATCCTCTTTTCACAGTTATATGATTAAGTACTAATGTAAAAAAGTACCGTGAATTATTTTAAGTTAACATAACACTTATACGGTCAGCATACATTAGTATGCATAGCATCTTGCCCCGGCCCTGGCCTCAGTGTCGGGGCATAACTGCCCCGGTGCCGGGGCATAAGCCCCTGCCCCGGAGCATCCCTATTACAGCACCTATGTACCAACCCACGAATTGGCTGCAGATTTTGGTAGCGAAATAGTATACATGTATAAGATCCCATTACCATTAAAATAGTTTTAAATACTCTCTAATTAGTAGTTTAATAGCAAAATCGTACTAAGCAGCTTGAAATACAACTAACTGATTTTACATGTTGATGTCCAAAAACGTTGTTTTTTGTTAACATATTGCCTATGACGTTTCTGGTGCATTATTAATCTTTCTTTCAATGTAATATTTATTTTGATGAGATAAATATGTGTAAATTTATTCTTCTTTGGTTAAGAATTACTTTTCTGTCAAATCATCATCAAAAATCTGTATGTTCTTAAAGTATTAAACAAATGAATGGCACTCTGACTGTTGAGTACACGGTTTATGTGAATATTAAGCATTGTTTTAATCATAGGTGCGCAAGGTCACACTTTCAGGGGGTGAGATCAGAAATTGCTAGATAACTATGTGCTTCGTAAAAACGGCTCTATAATCCTTTTGGAGTCAGAAAATTAGCTATATAGCCCTTTTGGTCTCAGAAAACTAGCTATATAGCCTTTCTGGATTCACAAACATAGCTATATAGCCTTTTTCGACTGAAAATAGCTATTAATCTCTTTTTGGAGTCAGCTATATATCCCTTTGAAACTCAGAAAAGACAACTAAATAGCATTTCTTAGCTCAAAAATGACTATATAGCGAGTTTTCTGAGCCCAAAAAGCTGTATAGCTAATTTTCTGAGCCTAAAAAAGGCTATACAGCAATGGTTGTTCGGCTGAAATCGCTGTATAGCTATCAGTTTTTCAAAGCTCAGGGGGTTATACCCCCTCCCTCACCCCCATGCTCATGTGAGAGATTGCTAACACGTTGAAAATTCACAAAAAAAACTTAATTTTCAATAAGAACAAACAGTCAGTGCGATTTCTCGGGTATTTTTATGATCACTGTATTTAGATTCCTTATAAGTTACAAAGAGTAGAGACTTGAGCTGAGGTACAGATAAGCGATGAGGCTGATTGGTTGGTATAAAGCATGTCCAACAGAAATCGGTGAGATCCAAGAATAATCGGAACTTTTGTATCATTCAACTGCTTACATGAAACTAGTTGACAGTTTTTCTACAACCTGTTACACAAAATGTCAAACTTTTTTGAATCTTCGCTAGGTATGCCTAGATGTATTCAAGCTTAAAAGTTTGTCACTAAACCTATCGTAAATTGCTCACACGTGATGTCAGGAATCTTTCTAGACTTTAAAACTTCGCGATCTTAGTCTCGTTCAAAAATCTAATATTCCGCTTTCCTATTATTTTACCTTAATGAATATCAGTTCATTCATAAATGCATGATCTTTGAGGAAAAAAGATCGGCTAGGTGCTGTTCTTTTGGATTTTTGTGTGAGAATAACTCTGTGATTGCTGAAGTATGCAACGAAAGATGTACTTAAAAAGTATATTTCTTGCGAGATATTCTTTGAAAATGCTGGATTAATTGCTTTGATGTAACAGGAATACTTTCCTGGAATACTTTTGTACAAGATGTAATCCTGTTGTTAAGGATTTCATTTAAATATTAAAATAATCTCACATTTTAATCAATATATCGCTTCAACATTTGTTGATCACACGTATATTAAATGCTAGATGGAATAGGTGCAGCTATTGACTTTATGCCGATTTACCTGCAATCTCATTTAATTTTTGTCAACATATTCCTTGAAGCTTGTCAAATGTAATACGGCGAAGAGAAAAATAAGATCTGCCTGGCACTAATTTCACAAAAGTTCGATAAAACTGGTTAAAAGCTGTCTGAGAAATTAATTGAAAGACATTACCCAAATAATCACACAAATATTAATGGCAAGACAAATGTTTCTATATGACAACTCAACATGCTTTCTTTATTCTGCCTTTGAAAAGCTCGGCCCTTCTTGGCCTGGACCAGGACCGGACCCACTAGGATTCGGCCGGGACCGGGACTGGGCGCCTGGTCGTTCCTTGGATCTAGACCTTCGGAATAGAAAGATTGGAAATTTCCCGTGGAAAATGGGGGCAAACTTAAGGCCGAAAATAGATGAAAATTGAAATTTTTTCAAAGTACTTGAAATTGACCAGAAACTGTGGGATAAAGTAGTTTTAACGTTATTTTAGTATTTATACCAATTTTTGGTGTCATTTCGGCCTGAAAAAGCTCAATTTTTGACCCTGATGAGCTGACCCCTAGATCGGCCGTGCTGTGTACCATGACCCTTCCCCTTTACATGCAAACGGTACTTGAGATTTCACTGCTAGACGTCGTTTGACGTTTTTGATGGTTTGAGCAAAAGGTGTCGGTAAGAAGATGGCCTGAGGAATATGCTTTTCAAGACTTCGGCTAAGCGTGTACCTCCAATATCCTTCCAGTGTGCATGTGGATCCTTCTGTATTTTTTCTTTGGATACATTGACATTCCGGTTTTTTATTAACAGGCTTTGAAGAGCAAATTTTATCCGCAATAAGGGGCGTGAACATTTTTTGTTAGGTAGCGGTCGATCTAGGATGAAAGATTCCCTCCTCTGCTTTACATGAATCGGTATGTTCCGTATTAGATCTTTTTGTATTTGTCATTTTCATAATGATTCGCAGGAAGTGATGGGTGAAGAGAAATTAAGAAATATTCTAAAAGATCGTCATTTGAAAATTTACTGGGGAACAGCCACGACAGGGAAGCCACATGTTGGGTATTTTGTCCCAATTTCGAAGATTGCCGATTTTTTGAAAGCGGGGTGCGAGGTGAGCATTATCATACTTCTAAACTTCAAAAATTTTGGTAAGTATGTCGGACAGTCATAATAATAATTGACTTCCGATTTTTCGTAAGAACAGCCGATCTTGAAAATGACTTGAAGGACAAATTTTGGTTAGAAATCTGGTATGGAAAATTGAACCTTTTGGAAGAGATATGGGAACAGCATGATGTTAAACACATTACTAACGTCTTACTAGGCTTTTCGGTAAGGAATACTATTCAAAAAATCTGTTTACTTAATTTATCCATTTTGATTCATATTATCTATCGTAAAATGAAATTTCGGGTCACTTCAGAAGTGAGTGAAAAACCTGTTTTTGCAATTTTTGTATGCATATTGATAAAATAAAATTTTGTTCTTCTGTGAACCTTCGCTGACACTTAATTGTCTTTGACAGCTTTACGATTGCAAATTTATGTTATTCCTGAAATTTATTTTTTTTGTAAATGGAAGTTTATTTAACTGAATTACTATTAACTATATACAATAGATACGTACATACTTAATTTATTAGATATGTAATGTTTGTAACAGGTCGACTGTAAAGAAAGATGTTTTTCGTTGCGAAAAATATAAGGCATGTGAAATAATGCACTCGTGGGCATAGGGGGTGAGAGCAGGGGCACAAGATCCGGATCGGCGGGGAGGGGGGTGGTAAAATCATCAGGAATCCAAAACAGTTTATTTAGCGTTAACGAATTGTTTTACAGTTCAAACGACCAAAATGGTCAAAATGGCCTGTAAAACGCCTTTTCGTGTTGATTTCGCATTCTTAAAGCATTTTCAGTCCATTTTGACTGCATTGTATCACTTTTAACACTGAAAAATACAGAAATTGATCAATTGGTGGCGCTTTTTATGTAAAAAGTCGGTACATAAAAGTACTTACGGAAAATTTTTTGACATTTTTACTGCTTTTGACCTCAAAAATGATGCAAAAAAACGTTCCGTCAGCTCAAAATAGCAGGACAATTTCTGTTTGGCAGACTCTTCAGCGGGGGTTAATAACCTTTGATCTCTATTTGCATGTACATATAGGGTAGAGGGGGAGCGTTCCCTAAGGTTTAGAAAATCGGGTATTGTCAGGCGATTTTGAGAAAGCAATAGTGCCGCAAGACAATTTTTGAGCCTACTGCGAAAAAAAGGTCGAAAATTTTGAGACGGAAAAAGTAGAAAGATCATAATTTTACCGACGCTTCGCGTCGTATTGACAATGTTTTCTAGTTTTTATCGCTTGCAACCCATCAATTGACTAAACTTCACTAGTGAACCCAGTTCTCTGCACATAACGGGTTACTGTATCATATTATATGTAGTACCCCCTAAAATTTGTGTTCATGACTTTAAGATACCGTCTTTTGACATGTCCGTAGAGACCTTGTACAAAAACCAATGCCTACAATTCACTCCATGACCATTCCTGAATTTTAACACCCCCCCCTCTGGTCACTTTTTTCCACTGGTGGATTTTGAAAGGGGGTAGAGCGACCGCCCCCTGTCAGCGAGAAATATAATGGGCGGAACGGAGAATAGATGTGTATTTTTTGATGATTTCAGCCATTTTTATCATGAATTTTCAAATATTTTTGGGTCTTCGCGCCTGGACAGTACGTACTAATTAATGACATTTATCTGACTCTCTTGGCGCTCCAAAAAACTTAAATTTACGTCAGAAAAGTAGTTTTGCACAGAACAAGGATTTTGTAGCTCTTGCGAGTGATTTCTCGAGTGTTTTTCGGCAATTTCAATCGATTTCTGCATTGATTTTGCTAGTTTTTCATAAACTAAACTTTGGAACTTTTTTGCAACAGAAATAATTCTGCCTATCAAAAGACAGCATAATAATCAGTACCTAAGCATATATAATACACGAATTTTTGGACAATGTATGACACTTTTAGGAAAATTTTGGGTTCTGCCGCTCCCCTGTCAGAAAATCATGGATCCGCCACTGTACGTTGGCCATGTATGAAATAATTGAAATAATTTTTATATCAGTTTTATGAATTATTTAAGGTTACGATTCTCTTCGCCGATTTGCACGCCTATTTAGACAACATGAAGGCTCCTTGGGAGCTTCTGCGGCTTAGAACGGAATATTATGAAAATATTATAAAGGCAATGCTCGAAAGCGTAGGAGTCAGCCTAGATAAACTGAAATTCGTTCGCGGTTCGGAATTTCAGCTCACTGAGTAAGCTACATATTGTCACCTCATCTGGGCGTAGGGGTGCTTGGGGGTATGCACCTCCCCCCCGAGAAAACAAAATACCCCCACCAGAATTCAATTAATTAATTTGTTGAATTTTTCGCAATTTTTTGATGCTAATGGATAGTGCTCGATGAGAAACGTTGAAAAATGGTGTTTTTCGCCATACCACCACTTGTTAAGGCCATTTTGTGATCTTTGAAAATCTCACCCCTTAGAATTCGGTGCCGCCCACCTATGATTGTCACGCCCGGTAGTGGGTATTCATATGATAATTATAGTAATATATTCATTATAACTTGTGTTACTCGGCGTACGTACGTCTGTCGAGTCCCGTTATAATAGTAATGTAATTCCTTAGTCAATAATATACTCCGCGTGTCTTTGTGCACGTCTGTTGAGTCAAAGTTTAATATTTCATCGATCGATAATCCTTTAGTCTATTGCTATACTTTGTACGTTGTACAAAGATGGCTCCGAAAATTTTTGTACGAGCCTCAAAGTATTTGTCTCGTACAAAAAAGCAGTGCCTCTACCCACCTCCCTCCGCCATGCGTTGTTGGGAGACGGTCGACTTGAGTACGAGAATCAGGTGCCAAAATGGTCTAAAAAACTTAAATGCTTGCTAAAATAGCGTAAACAGTATGCTAATGCACAGTTTTAGGTACGTAGCTGGCCGTCCTATTTTGGAGGGACCAACACCAATTTTGGGGGACCAAGCCTAAAAAGGCTAAAAATAGCACAAAATAACGTTTAAAAAGTTCCATTTTTCCGATTTTTCTGAATTATGGGAGTCCGGAGCCCCATTCCCCCCAGAACTACGTGCCTGCATAGTTTCTTATAATTTTCGAGCAATTGAGCAGAACAAATATGATCTTAATCAATTTTTGGCTTTCATTTTCTTTAGAAAATATCTGATTTTTCCATCCTGGGGTCTGAACCCCGAACCTCCCGCGTGTATGTCCAGGTCCGCTCACGTTCAAGCCTTTGATAACAAGTTAGGCATGTTTTGGTCACTGTGCTTCAGATTATTGAGTGTGTCTTTATTAATTTATTTATTGTTATCCTTATTACTATTATTATTATTATTATTATTATTATTATTATTATTATTATTACTGTTATTAGCTATTACTTGTGTTCAGTATTAGATCACTGTATTGCTCGCTTTAGTTTTATTATTTCAACTCTTGGTATTCAGAACCAAAAGGTTCTGTTTAACGCCTCGTCTTTTATTTCTGTAATTGACGTGATTAGACATAAATAGTTAGCGCGCTTGGAACCCAGTAATTACATATGTAGGTACATACAAGCCCGTGATTCGACCAAGGAGGAAGGTCGGTCCCAGCATAAATTGGTCTATATTTAAGAAAATCAATCGGGATAGCTTGCAAAAACCGCGTTCTTTCGACATGCTCCACCATTTAAACTCATGAAATCCGAACTTTTTCAAAAAAAATATTTCACATAAAAAAAGGCTATAAAAAGTATCATTCTTTGATCGCGATAGGGCCAAAATGATGGAAAATACCTGTCCAGCGCGAAGCGCCGAAAATTTGAAGATTTAATGACAAAGACATTCGATTTTTTTCACCTTTCCGTGCATTATCTTAACTTCCAAAATTTAATTGCGGCCAAGGGGTGGGCGGCCGCCTCTTTCATCAAATACGGCCCTGGCTACATATATGCATTGATTTTGAAGGAAATATACTTTGGATATGTATCGCCTTTCGAGCATTGTCACAGAACATGATGCTAAGAAGGCCGGTGCGGAAGTAGTCAAGCAAGTTGATCATCCTTTGCTCAGCGGTCTCCTGTATCCCTTATTGCAAGTAAATTGTTTAAAAGAATAAAATTGACTTTATATAAAATACATTTAATCCATTTTATAGGCCTTAGATGAAGAATACTTAAAAGTTGACGCACAGTTCGGCGGTGTTGACCAAAGAAAAATATTTACTTTTGCTGAAAAGGTATAATTTATTAGCTTCTTCCTGCTTAACCTCGTACATGTAAGAGGGGATGGGGTATCCTCGCTCAAAGTCGGACACCCCCCACCACACCCCACAGCCAGAAAATTTTTGACCCTTTAGTGTTTTTTTTTGTACTCGGCAAAGATTTTTCCCGATGTACATACAAAGACTTTTCGGGACCGTCTTTGTACATGTACAAAGATTTTTGGGAAGACACAAATTGCAACAAAGATCTAAAATTCGCTAAAATTCTAGGTGCTTTGCGCCAAAATGAGTAATTGTGTGTTCTACATATCTTTATAATGGCAGAAATTGCATTTTAAAAGGAAAAATCTTAGTGATTCAAAAAGAAATCTTGAATTATTATTGATTTTTGCCCTCAGAGACGCAGATATTAGCTTAAATGCGCCACCAAAAGTCGAACAACTCTGTTTTTGCCACACTAAAATCGTTTCTGTACCATATTGTAGTACTCAAAAATTTGTGTGTACAAAATGTACAAAGATTTTTGGGAAGACAGAAACTGTGAAAAGGTGTATAATTCCCAAAAAAATTTTTGTTTGTCTTATATATCTTAAAATGGCAGAATTTGCATTTAGAATGGAAAAATGTCAAATTTTTCGGCGCTTCGCGCCGTTTTGAGACAATTTTTAGTGATTTTTGGCGTGAGAAACCCAGAAATTATTTAAAATACACTACTAAAGATCGAAAACCATAGTTTTACCACACTAAAATCGCTACTGTACTATATTATAGTACACAAAAATTTGCAAGTACAAAATGAACAAAGACTTCTGGGGACCATCTTCGTACATGTACAAACGGACCTTGTACAAAAAAAAAACCTACGTATCAGACATGCACATAGGGGTGTGAGGGGTGTTATTACCCCCTCCCTCTGAGGGGTCAGCTAGACCGGTACTGTCCGGCGATTTTGAGCAAACAGGTCTTTTTCTGCATCATTTTTGACATCGAAATCAGTAAAAATGTCAAAATTTTTCCAGCGCTTCGCGCCAGAGTAGTACTTTTAAGTACTTTTTACTTAAAAAGCGCAAAAAATTGATGAAGTTTTGCATTTTTTAGTGTTAAATGTGATATAATGCAGTCAAAATGGACTAAAAATGCTTTCAAAATGTGTTATTAACACGAAAAAAACGTTTTATAGGCTATTTTGACCATTTTGATCATTAAAACAGCAAAAAATCGCTGAACGTTAAAATTACTGTTTTAGATTTTTGGCATTTCACCCCCCTCCTGCCGACCCTGACCTTGTGCACCTATGCTACGTATGTACTTGTAAAATGGGCTCACGTAAGGCAAATGATTCCGGGTGGTCGGCTCTTAAGGGTTACAATAGATATCATCACATATGGGTGTTGCGGAGAGGTTTAGACTTCCTTTTTAAAGAATAAAATCCTAGAATTGAATTTTCGGCATGCTTTTGGGGGATTTTTGCGAGATTTACTTTACCCATACATGCACATGGGCGGTGAGGGAGCGGTATCACTCTCCATTGAAGGGTGAGCCAGACAGGTACTTGCCGGCGATTTTAAGCTGACGGAACGTTTTCTTGCATTATTTTTAATTTCAAAAGCAGTAAAAGTGTCAAAATATTTCCGCGCCGGATCACTACTTTTATGCAATTTTTTATTTAGAAAGCTCCGAAATTTCATCAATTTCTGTATTTTCTAGTATTAAAAGTGATGAAACGTAGTAAAAATGAACTATGAATGCTTCAAAAACGCGGAATTACCACGAAAAGACCTTTTATAAGCTATTCCGACCATTTTGGTCGTTTACACAACAAAAATTCGTGAATGTTAAATTTGCTGCTTTGGTTTCTGAAATTCTACCCCCTCCTCCTGCCGAACCTGGCCTTAGGCACCTATGACCCTGCCTATATCCCCCATAATCAGCTGCTGCCCATGTGTGGACATTATTCATCCAAGACTGACTGTCTTCCTAACCATCCGGAAACATTTCATTTGTTTATTTCGTCCCGACTTTAAGACTAAAACTTGTTTCCTCCAGAATTTTTTTTTCTATCGGAAATGTCAAATAGAATAGCATGACTGCTACCAAACCTGGGCGTGGGGGTGATTTGGGGGTATGCACCTCCCCAGAATTCAATTTTTGGAATTTTTTTTCGTAATTTTTATATGCCAAGGATAGTGCTCGATGAGAATCGTTGAAAAATGGTGTTTTTTCGCCATACCACCTGTTTAAAGGCCATTTTTTGACCTTTGAAAAATCTTGCACCCCCCTCCCCAGAATTTTGGTGCGGCCCATCTATGGCTGCTACTCTTAAGAATGATCCGCGTACCAATGTTATTATCATTTAAAAATTGAAAGTATTGTTAGAAACGCCAAAAAATGATTCTTTGTGATATGCACATATCGTTTTCGAGCTCTAAAAAGGACAGAAGGACATTTTTTTGTTTCATCCGTCAGAATTCTTTTAATGTGCATGAGCAGGAAGCTCAATTTTTTTAAAATATGCGTTTTTTCGTTAAAAAATATTATAAGCATAAAACCTTATGTTGCAAAGTATCTTTTTAAGTTTGTCACACTAGCGTCATAAAATCGTGGAAATCGAAAATATTCAAGAAATTTCGACGATCTTTTTCGGTTTTAGGGTTTGCTGACATATCGTATCCTATTTCTTTAAAATATGTTTTAATTCAATGCAAGCTTGCATAATGGGCGTCTCTTATTGGAATAAATACGTGTTTCATTATAAACATTGCGGAAATTTCCGAGAACTTTTCTGATAATTAAATTAATATTTCATTCTCTACATTGAAGAATTCCACAGAATTTTAGTTTTATCGACTTCGAAAATTTTTGGTTTTTTTCTGTTGATTTTTTCAGCTCGTCGATCTAATTTAATCAGGTCATTTTTCTATCATTATTCCTATTTTGTTCAGTATCTTCCAGCGCTTGGATACGAGAAAAGGATTCATTTGATGAACCCGATGGGTAAGCACCGACATGCACGGCATGGAACACATCAAGGAAATTCTGGCGGGGTGAAATTTTAAAGCGCCTTTTTTGGGCTTAAAAAATGGTCCGTACGCGTCGTTAGCTTTTTCGGCGTTTTTGACGATGCTCTATTTTTCTAGGGCATAAGGCATAAAAACAAAAAATGTCGGCGAACAGATCGGAAAAAATTTGGAGGAATTGAACAAAATTTTTTAGGCCATTTTTTAGGAGGGGGGGGGGGTGAATGGCCTTCAATTTTTGGCCAAAAACGACGAAAAAACACCTTCAAACATAGTTTCCCAAGGTCGAAACTTCAGGGGGGGTGAAATCCAAAAATTTAGGACCACTAAATTTAGAGTCTAGCCTTTTTTCCTGGTCAAATATGAAAAATGACTAAAACATCCTGCATAAATAGCATGTTTTAATAAGAAAAACTGCATTTTTAATTACTTTTTGTACCATTCTGACTAGTCTCATCACTCGTGTAAGTAAGAAATATTAAATTCATCGAAAATTTTGACTTTTCAGATCATTAAGTTTATTCTAGGTATTTTATGGGTAAACGAAACACAAATGTATTAGTCGGCGCGAAGCGCCGAAAAAATTTTAATATCTTCGTTGCTTTTGTACCCAAAAAACATGCAATAAATGTTTGATAGCTCAAAATCGTCCAACAGTGACTCAAGTCTCGGACCCTCAGTTGGGGGTAATACCCTTCTCACCCCCCTATAGGAATGTGTGCCTTCAAAGTACCATCAATTTTTTCCAAAATCCTGGGAGGGGGTCAAAAATTTCCTGGCATTGGAATATGAGGGGGCAGCTAAGTTTGAGTGGGGTTTCCCGCCATCCCCCTGTTACATGTATGTCAGTGTAATTGACTCTTTTAAATTATATTCTAGTCCCCGGCCTGACGGGCGATAAGATGAGTTCGTCAATCGAGGATTCGAAAATCGACTTATTGGATCCACCCGGTGTAGTAAAGAAGAAATTGAAAAAGGCGTTTTGCGAACCCGGTAACGTAGCCGAAAATGGACTTTTATGTTTCTTGAAGTATGCCGCTTTTCCAATATTGCACGGCCGTCCATTTATAATCGATAGAAAAGAAGCGAATGGCGGGCCGATCGAATTTGAAAATTATGACAAATTAGAAGCCGCTTTCGCCAGTCTGGTAATTTTCCTCTGCTAAAATCAATTCACTGTATCATGCTTTGTAACGCGCATAAATTTAGGAGTTGCTTAATTGTAAGTCGAGTTTTCGATTTAAATGGTTGAACTTCGATTAAAATGGCTAGAAATGCTAGTTTCGGGTGGGATAAACACACGTGGGGGTTTGGGGTATGCAACCCCTAGAACTTCGAATAACCCCCCCCAAATCAAAATACCTTCCCCAGTGTTTTTGTTTGTATTCGGCGAAGATTTTTCCCGATGTACAAAGACTTTTCGGGACCGTCTTTGTACATAAACAAAGAGTTTTGGGAAGACAAAAATTGCAAAAAAGGTCTAAAATTCGTAAAATTTTTCGCGCGAAGCGCCGAAATGAGTAATTAAATGTTCTATATATTCTTCATAATGGCAGAAATTGCATTTCAAAAGGAAAATGTCAAATTTTTCGGCGCCGTTAGACGATTCTTAGTGATTTTAGCCTCTAAGAGACCTAGAAATTAGCTAAATACACTATCAAGGTCGAAAAACCCTGTTTCACCACACTAAAAGTGCTACTGTACCATATCATAGTACACAAAAATTTGCATGTACAAAATGTACAAAGACTTTTGGGGACCATATTTGTACATGTACAAACGGACCTTGTACAAAAAACACTGCTCCCCCCACAATTCAATTTTCGAAACTTTTTTGTGTTTTTTTTCGCAATTTTTTATGCCTATGGATAGTGCTCGATAAGCAACGTTCAAAAATGGTGTTTTTCGCCGTACCACCATTTTTAAGACCATTTTTGACCTTTGAAAAATCTCTGCACCCCCGCCCTAGAATTTTGTTGCTGCCATGGTGATAAATTGCGATATGCATAACATCATGGGGAGCGACCAAATCATAAGGGGTCTAATGGGGTATCGTATAACTGTCAAAGATAGCACCGAAATTCGATTCTGGGGGTCTATCGTTTTTGGAGGTCCGCCAGATTCTGGGGTCGAGACCAGTCCCAGAACGACGCCCATGTGTGGTGATATGTATTGAATACAATCCGAATCACATTTGGATTTGGGATGCATAAGTCTACGGCCTGAAATTTAGGATAAAGGTCCCCGGCTATTGTTAAGGGGTTAATGAACTCCAATTTTTGACCAAAAACGCCTAAACACGGCCAAGGAGTGCACGTTTTTTCAAAAACTGGGGGGGTTCAAAACTTTTCCTGCTTTGAGGGATGGAGGACCATAGGTGGGCAGCTCCGTAATTCTGAGGGGGGTGAAAAAATTTCAAAGGTCAAAAAATGGTCTTGAAAGTGCTCGTATGGCGGAAAAATCGCTAAAAAATGCAAAAAAATTCAAAAAATTGAATTCTGGGGGGGGCTGGGGGTGCATACCGCCCACGCCCACGTGTGTGGAGGACGATCAACTTCATTGCAGGATCCCCCATCCCCTGTTACATATATAGTTTGGGAGTTTTTAGACCCCCATAATTTAAAACTTCCGACAGGAAAGAATTTTTCATATTCCTCCCCCACGCCCATCTGCGCTCGAATATACAAATTGTCTTTATTTTGACTCTGATTTTTCTATTTAAATTTTATTTAATCGTCTCTCAGCATATTGAACTCTTGTGCATCTATGATTATTCTCATCTTTTAATCATTGATCGCTTCATCATTATTATGCACATCTTTTTATTTATCAAATAAATAAAAAATTCTCTTTTCGAAAAAGACGCCAAAAAATCATTATGGTTACGATTAGTGATGAAACGGGTAACCCGGATCCGGTATTACCCGAATTTTCTTAGGATCCGGATTCGGATCCAGAAATTTGAATTTTCACTACCCTGATCCGGTTAACGACTCTTTAGGCATTCCATCAAACATATGCAGATGAAACCATACAGAAGATTGCGCTTTGGTTGATATCATACGTGGGCAGCACCAAAATTCTGGGGTAGGGGTGCAAGATTTTTCGAAGGTTAAAAAATGGCTACAAAAATGGTGGTATGAGCGAAAAAAACAATTTTTTCAACGTTTCTCATTGAGCACTATTCATTGGCATCAAAAAATTGCGAGAAACAAAACAAAAAAATTCGAAAATTGACTTCTGGGGGGTATTTTGGTTTCTGGGAGATGCATACCATCAAATCCCCACGCCAAGGTGTAATTGATATACTATTCTAGTCCCCATCCCGCTAAAAAGCACTTTGAACACGATACTAGTCGCGGCAGCTGAAAGATATTTTAATGCACGGAGATAAAACACGAAAAAACTAGATTTGCTCTTTTTACTATATACGCGGATCCTCTGAGCGCGATTTTTTGTATTTGACAGATTTTTTCAGTGCACTGTACAAAGCTTTTCATCTTGACTCCTTTTTGCATGTACAAATATTTTGGGAGGACAAAAACATTGAAATTGTCTTAACTTTTCAAGAATTTTCGACGCTTCCCGCTGGAATTAGTATTCATTTCAAATGTCTTTGTACTGGCACAAAATGTGTTCAAAAAGGCAAAAACGTAAAATTTCCTAGCGTTTGGCGCTGGTTATGGTGCTATTTTTCTCAATGAACCTTCATTGTTGAATTGTTGAGTTTAGCTTCAATTAATCGGAATATTCTAGTGCTTCATACAGTTGAGTAATTTGCCCTGATCGTCCGCTAGAAGCCTAAGCTTGAATTGAGCTTAAGGTAAGCAAGTATGTCAGAATTGTTTTGTACGCAGTTGATAATTTTCTGCATAACGATTGTTCACTGTCGTGTAGGATCTGTCGCTCATAGGTGGGCTCCGTGTTTTTTTGTACAAGGTCCGTTTGTTCATGTACAAAGATGGTCCCTAAAAGTCTTTGTACATTTCGTACACACAAATTTTTGGGTACTATAATATGGTACAGTAGCGATTTTAGTGTGGCAAAAACAGAGTTGTTCGACCTTTGGTTACGTATTTTAGCAATTTCTAGGGTTTCCGAGGGCAAAAATCAGTAATAGTCGTCTCAAAAACGGCGCGAAGCGCCAAAAAATTTGGCATTTTTCCTTTCGAAATACAATTTCTGAAATTATAAAGATATATAGAACGCACAATTGCTCATTTCGGCGCGGAGCGCCGAGAATTTTTGCGAATTTCTAACCTTTTTTTGCAGTTTTTGTCTTCCAAAAAATCTTTGAACATGTACAAAGATGGTCCCCAAAAGTCTTTGTACATCGCGAAAAATCTTTGCTGAATACAAAAAAAACTGTGGGTGGGCTGCACTAAAATTCTGGGGGTAGGTCAACAAATGGTCTTAAAAATGGTAGTATGGCGAAAAAACACTAGTTTTCAAAGTTTCTCATCGAGCACTATCCATTGGCATCAAAAAATTGCGAAAAAAAACAAAAAAATTAACTATTCCCTGAGCTTTCAGGCCATGAAGAAAGTATATAAATAAATATCATTAATAGGTAATATCATGCGCCAAGCGCCGGAAATATTTCGGGAAATTGTTTTATCACTAACGATCAAAAATTATTCCATTAACATGTCCATCCTTTATCTCGCCAACTATGTTGGGCCAATTGGGCAGGGACGGCCATTCTGGGCTTATTTCGGTTTCTGGGAGGGTACATACGCCCACGTGTGCTGTCGCTACTATCGCGTAGGTACCATATGTGGGCAGCAAGAAAATTCTGGTGGTGCAAGATTTTAAGGTCAAAAAATGGCCTTAAAAATGGTGGTATGGCAAAAAAACACCATTTTCAACGTTTCTCATCAAGCACTATCCATTGGCATTAAAAATTGCGCAAAAAAACAAAAAATTTCAAAAAAATTGATTTCTGGGTGGGGGATTTTGGTTTCTGGGGGGGTATTTTGGTTTCTCGGGGATGGTGCATACCCCCGATCCCCCACGCCCAGGTGTGGTAGGTACTCGTCTCGTACTGACGCCTATTAATCCTTTCATGTTGACCTTCCCAAAGCTTCAAAATTATGTTTAAAACTTGAAAAATAACTAAATTGTTGATGCCCGCAAATTAAGTTTTGAGGTCTCATCAATAAAAAGGCCGCAAAATTCTTCTTGTAAATGGTAAAAATGTTAAAACTCTTTTTTTGATAAATTTTTCTTTCATTTTTTTATTGTCCGAAATCCAGAAATAGACTACACTAATAAAAATCGAAAAACTCAGTGTTACCATACGAAAAGCCATACGATACAAAAAGCCTTTACTGACCTTGTACAAAAAAAACACTTGCCCTTCTAGGCACCAATAAGCAGGAAGGATAATTACGATAGCGCATAACACCAAATCAACAACGGATAGTAAATTAAACTAGCAAGGATTAATTACGTGTATTGGATCCGGATCCGGAAGTTGTAAGAATTAGGATCTAGATCCGGAAGTTGCGAAAACTAGGATCTGGATCCGTGTCAGGGCCGAGCGGAGCGTGGATTTCCTACGTACTTAAATGAACACGATTTAAGCAGTGATTCTTTATTGTTAACGATTGAAATATAAACTTAATAGACGCGCGGGTTCAACTCGCCTAAGCAGGCCAGACAAGGACGGGTAAAATACTGGAAATAATAAGGGAAAACTGACAGCGATCTGATCGACGAAGCTTTCGACGCTAAGACTTGAGGAAAATGAGCCCTTGTTCATACTTAATCTGATTTTTATAGATTTGAGAATACCGTTGCTGGCTTGCCTGAGTGATTGATCGTTAAATCCAGTTTGGTCCAGTTGGGTTTCTTTTTTTGAAAAGAGAGTTTCATTTACATTATTTTTGGGGTTTGATATATTTTACATGCAGCTTTTTGTTCTGAACTTTTGCCCTGTCAGAACCTCTTTGTTTTAATTAGGTCTGTACTTTTACGCATGGCTTTTGTTTCCGGCGCATATATCATTTGCACGGTGCTTCCGTGTGTGCGTGTTAAGGTGGATTAGTATATGGCTATGTGCTTAAATTTGCCTATGCTTTATTACACTGGACTACGTTATAAGATGCATAATTTTTATAATTTTATTGTGGATTATCCGGATTAACTCCGGATATCTGTCAGATTAAAACTGACTTTTACCCTTTTGTTTTACGCTTCTGATCATCTAAGTCTACCAAATCCGCGTCTCCGATTTGTTCACTTCTCAAATATCTTTCTCACAGTTTCGCTCGCATCTTCCTTATTTCCTAACATACATTTACATACGTAGACTCGAATATTGCATTACAATAATATTAATTAAGATAAAACGCTAATGTAATTATACTTAATACATTGACATGAACTTACACGTTATTTGTGCGCTACACACGTTAAATGAATTATCAAAATATATGTGCGAAAACATTACATATTTTAGCAAATTATTACCAGATAATTACGCGTTACGTGACATCCGGATAACTTGAAATTGAGGATCCGTTTCATCGTTAGTAACGATCATTTCATCCAAACGTGGGCGTGGGGGGATTAGGTGGTATGCATTCCTCCTAGAAAGCCGAATAACTTACTGAAAACCGAAATACCCTCCCCCAGAATTTGAAATTGTTTTTGTTTATTTCGCGATTTTTTGATGCTAGTGGATAGTACTCGCTGAGAAACGTTGAAAAATGGCGTTTTTTCGCCTTACCACCATACCTGGGCGTGGGGGTTTGGGGTTTGCACCCCCAGAAACCAAAATACCCCCAGAATTCAATTTTTGTAAATTTTTTGTTTTTTTTCGCATTTTTTTGATGCCAATGGATAGTGCTCGATGAAAAAGGTTGAAAAATATTGGTTTTTTCGGCATACCACCATACGTGGGCAGCAAGAAAATTCTGGGGGGAGTGCAAGATTTTTTTGAAGGTCGAAAAATGGCCTTAAAAATGGTGGTATGTCGATAAAAACACCATTTTTCGATGTTTCTCATCAAGCACTATCCATTGGCATCAAAAATTTGCGAAAAAAACGAACAAAAAAATTTCAAAAAATTGAATTCTGGGGGGATATTTTGATTTCTGGGGGGGGGGGGGGTATTTTGGTTTCTGGGGGGTGCATACCCCCCCCTACGCCCAGGTGTGCATACCACCATTTTCAAGGTCATTTTTGACCTTTTTAAAATCTTGCACCACCCTCCCCCAGAATTTTGGTGCCGCCCACTCATGCATACCACCATTTTTTGGCCTTTATAAAATCTTGCAACCCCCCTCCCTTTAGAATTTTAATGCTGCCCACCTGATTTCATCCTATTTTGAATACCTGCCCTCAAATCGTAGTATCATTGTTTTATACCATGGTTCTGCATCTAAAGTAATGATATTTATTTACAAACAAATAATGAAATCTACATTGCTTTTTTCAGGAAACAGGAACTCCTTAAATTTTTAGATTGGGTCCAAGCGTTATTATCAGAATCGAAATGAGAATTTCGTTATATTTTATAGATGTATAGTACCTAGTATTTCTGTAATTTCGGCTTCAATAAACAAATTAAATATTTTAATGCTACAGTTTTGCGCGTAAATCCTGGGGGTTTGGTTGGAGCCTAAATGGACGCGGGCACACCTGGGGGGTTTGGGGTTATACAACCCCCCCCCACGAGAAGCCAAATTACCACCCAGAATTCAATTTTTATAATTTTTTTGTTTTTTTGCAATTTTTTGATGCCAATAGATAGTGCTCGATGAGAAACGTTAAAAAATGGTGTTTTTTCGCCCTAACACCATCTTATAGGCTATTTTTTAACTTTTGAAAAATCTTGTACACCCCTTACCCCAGAATTTTGGTGCTGCCCACGTATGGACATGGGGTTAAAATGCTTAGAGTTGACAGAACCCCTGAATAAATTTTTGACGTTTTTTCGCAATTTCTTTGATTTGCTCCCAATAAGCTGCTATTTTATGGTCGGAAGGATCTGAAAAATTTTGGAAGGTCGGAAAAGCGCCGAAAAATCTATGGTATGGGCAAAACATCATTTTTTTACGTTTCTCGTCGGGCTCCACTCCATGTATTGCCATCGTCGATTTTTTGGCGTCTGCAGATTCTGGGGTGTACCTAAACCCCACGCCCATTTGTGCTTCGGAGGATGGGTTTGGATTCTGCGAGAATCCGGCGGAATCACCCCCACATGGGCGTGGGGGTTTGGGGGTATGCACCCCCTCCAGAAGTTGAAATACCCCCCCCCAGAAAAATTTTTTTTGCTTTTTAGCAATTTTTTGATGCCATTGGATAGTGCTTGATGAGAAACGTCGAAAGATGGTGTTTTTTCTCCATACGACCACTTTTAAGACCATTTTTTGACCTTTGAAAATTTTTTCACCCCCCCCCCCAGAATTTTAGTGCTGCCCACCTATGATCACCCCCTCCAAATCGGTAGACCCCCAGAAATGAATATTTGGTGCTTTTTTGACAATGTCACCCTTGCGGACCCTACCCAGAATTTAGTCGCTGCCTATCTATGGTCCGAATTCCACAATGCCTGCGCTAAACCGTGTCATCCTACTGGTTATCATTTTGATTTCTTTGATCTCTCAAAATTACAAAACGATTTCGTCGCAGGACTTGCACCCGGGCGATCTGAAATTAGGCGTTGAGCATTTCGTTAATCGCTTATTGGAACCGATTAGGGCCAAATTCGAAAATGGTGATTTAAAATCATTGACCGAGCGGGCCTATCCCTCGCCCATTAAATCAGTTCCAAAGACGAAAAAGAAACACGCCAAATCCGCCGTCGATTCGACGATAGAATCGAAAATCGATAATTGCAACTTAGACGGAGCATTAGCAGAATAATACTTTCTGTTCCTATTTTTTACGTATCGTTTGTGATATTGGGCATTATTGCTTTCAATCGTTTTTTCTGACTGAAATAGAATTCACTCGATATACGCACAGCATGGGTGACCTGGGTGCCACTGCGAACCAATCAGGTCTGATTTGAGAATGGAAAATTTTGAAGGATGTCTGACCATACGTGGGCAGCGAGAAAATTCAGGGGCAGGACGTGGGCAGCAAGAAAATTCTGGGGAGGGGGTGCAAGATTTTTCAAAGGTCAAAAAATGGCCCTAAAAGTGGTGGTCATAGGTGGGCAGCACCGAAATTCTGGGGGGGGTGAAAAAATTTTTAAAGGTAAAAAAATGGTCTTAAAAGTGGTCGTATGGCAAAAAACACCATTTTTCGACGTTTCTCATCGAGCTCTATCCAATGGCATCAAAAAATTGCTAAAAAGGCAAAAAAAATTTCTGGGGGGGGGGGGTATTTCAACTTCCGGGGGGTACATACCCCCCACGCCCATGTGTGGTGCTGGTATGGCGAAAAAACAATTTTTCAACGTTTCTCATCAAGCACTATACATTGGCATCAAAAAATTACGGAAAAAACGAAAAAATTTTCAAAAATTGAAATCTGAAAAATTGAAACCATTTTCATTTTTAGGGGGGGCTATTTTGGTTTCTCGGGGTGCATACCCCCTACGCCCAGGTATGCTTACACCCATGTGTGTATTTTCGATAATAAATTTATATAATTTATTTCGCAGTAAAGTTCCTACGCACATACCACACCATAACCGGTGGGCGACACCAAAGTTCTAGTGGTGCAAGGTTTTTCAGAGGTCAAAATATGGCGGAAAACACCATTTTCAACGTTTCTCATCGAGCACTTGGCATCAAAAAGATTGCGAAAAAAATTGAACACTTGAAATCTGGGGGGGTATTTTGGTTTCGTGGGGGTACTGCATACCCCCAAACCCCCACGCTCAGATATGACCACCACAAATGGGCGTTTAAGGGGTTGGAGCATTCACAGTACTGTAACCCCCAGAATTCTAATTTTGGTGACATGTTTGGCAATTTTACCCAACTTGATCCCCACCCAGAATTTTCTTGCTGCCCACGTATGCATAATACTATGTACAGTGCGGAACAGATATCGTAAATTTAATTTGCTATCTTCAATATGTACAGTTAAAAAAGATGTAATATGTACAGTGCACGTAAGAGCGGGCAAGCTTTTGCAGCAACAGTACGAAAGAAGGCACTTTAAACAGTGATAGACGAAAATATGAGCGACGCTTACTGTCATACATATGTACCTACGTGAGAAGGTAAAAATTCTACCCCCCCAGAATTCAATTTTTGAAAATTTTTTGTTTATTTGATGCCAATGGATAGTGCTCGATGAGAAACGTTGAAAAATAGTGTTTTTCGCCATACCACCATTTTTTAGGTCATTTTTTAATTTGAAAAAATCTTGCACCCCCAAGAAGTTTAGTGGCGCCCACCTATGGTGGTATGCATAGGTTGGCAGCACCGAAATTCCGGGAGGGGTGAAAAAGTTTCAAAGGTCAAAAACTGGTCTTAAAAGTGGTCGTATGCACACCTGGGCGTGGGGGGTATGCACCCCCCCCCAGAAACCAAAATACCCCCCCCAGAATTCAATTTTGAAAATTTTTTTCGTTTTTTTCGCAATTTTTTGATGCCAATGGATAGTGCTTGATGAGAAACGTCGAAAAATGGTGTTTTTATCGCCATACCACCATTTTTAAGGCCATATTTCGACCTTCAAAAAAATCTTGCACCCCCCAGAATTTTTTGCTGCCCACGTATGGTCGTATGGCGCAAAAAACCATTTTTCGACGTTTCTCATCAAGCACTATCCAATGGCATCAAAAAATTTCTAAAAAAAGCAAAAAAATTTCAAAATTTGAATTCTGGGCGGGTATTTCAACTTCTGAGGGGGTGCATACCCCCCACGACCATGTGTCGACTGGTATGGCGAAAAAACACCATTTATATCATCTTTTCTTACCGAGCACTTTCCATTGGAATCAAGAAATTGCGAAAAAACAAAAATTGAGTTTGGAGGGGTGCATGCATACCCTCTGACGCCTACATGTGGCTATAACAACTTTCCAATAACATCGAGTTATATAATAGTCTGAAAATGAGGTTATTCTGACCAGATTGCATCTAAGGGAATAATCAGATAAAAAAGCTATTTAGTAGTTAACCATCACCAACGATAATGTGGTTCAAAGGATACATATGACGTCATGACTTGAAAATTTCGGCTTGAAATTAGTAAATTCAAAAAAAGGGAAAAAATGAAGCAGATTAAAAAAGCCGCAGAAGATATTCAGCCTAAAAAAACAAGATTTAGCTCAATATCAGTCCTTTAGCCGGGTCATTTACAATATGTTAACATTGAATTGATATTGGCATAGTGTTGTGTGGTTTGGTGGGCAGCACCGAAATTCTGGGATGGGGGTGGCAAGATTTTTCAAAGGTCAAAAAAATGGTCTTAAAAATAATGGTATGACAGAAAAACATCATTTTTCAACGTTTCTCATTGTGCACTATCTATTGGCATCAAAGAAATGCATGAAAAAACAAAAAATTTCAAAAATTGAATTCTGGGGGTATTCGGCCTTCTGAGGGAGTGCATACCCTCAACCCGCACGCCCACGTGTAATGGTGACCACACCTGGGCGTGGGGGGTATGCACCCCTGAGAAACCAAAATATTCCCCAGAATTCTATTTTTTAAAATTTCTTTTGTTTTTTTTCGCCATTTTTTGATGCCAACGGATAGTGTTCGATGAGAAACGTTGAAGAATGGTTTTTTTCGCCATTACCACCATTTTTAAGGCCATTTTTTGACCTTTGAGAAATCTTGCACACCCCCATCCCCAGAATTTCGACGCTGCCCACGTGCCATATGATGGTGACATGTTTAGTAAAAAATACGCCTTTATGAATAATACTATGGCAAGATAAAGTGACAAGAACCTATTTTTCGAAATAAGCAAAACGAATATAAATCATTGATCAAAAAGTCGAATTTAATTCCATTATCGATAGTCCCAAATTTCACATGATTTTGAATTTTCTCAAACAAAATTCCCAAACACGATGTCCAGCATCTATTCAGTCGTCTAAACAAAATTTACACTTGCAAATCAATCTACTAGAATTTTATTGAAAAAACCAATGCGTTATGTCGAGCATCTTTTCAGTGATTCTTCAGTCTCTAAAAAAATTGTCCTGAATTCCGGTGGGATAAGTACGTTGTAATTGAATGAAAATTAAAATTTGTACGTAAATTATAGAATGAAAATACTCCAGGACCACACCTGGCCGTGAGGAGTTTGGGGTATGCACCCCCCCCCCCCCTCGAGAAACCAAAATACCTCCCAGAAATCAAAGAACCCCCTCCCAGAATTCAATTTTAATTTTTTCTCTCTCGTTTTTTTCGCAATTTTTTTGATGCCAATAGATAGTGTTCAATGGAAAACGTCGAAAAATGGTGTTTTTTCGCCATACCACCACTTTTAGGGCATTTTTTGACCTTTGAAAAATCTTGCACCCCCCTCCCCAGAATTTTCTTGCTGCCCACGTATGCTCCAGGACCTAATGAGACATTTAAACTCGTCAATAATAATTACAGTTTGACAAAAACGCAGATGTTACGAGTTTTCGTGTGAGCTATGTTTTTGAGATAATTAGTAGCTTTGGTGGATTTTATGTGTTAATTAATCATTTTTACAATCGGTTTAACGGATAATATAACGCCACCATAAATAATTAGTAAGAGCGTACAAAAAATTGTGTAAAACGCGCGATTTTCATTGCTGAATCGCCCCTTTGACCGTTCGAATTTCGTGAAGAATTTCGGCGAATCGCACTTGCTTCGCAGGTGGTTTTTTAACGTGCGTCGGTTTGACCTTTAACCTGCTGGATACGGTATGCTTGGCTAGAAATCTATGCGGAGTGCCTTGACGGAGAATAGGAGACTGTGAGCAATTACGTCGATGATGCGACGCCTTATTGGTCAGAAGTTTTTGGCGTGTTGCCAATGAATCCAGCTAAAGCACACATATGCATGTATGCATAGTCATTTTTAAAATAAACAATACACAAAAAGATTTCGCGAAAACAACATGAGTAGCATGTGTTTTTCTGTGACTTTCTCGAAATACAAGCCGGTTTCGCAGATTACCGAAATTGTTTAAATTTTAAAATTCAAGTGCCAAAAATCGGCTAAACTTTGGAAAATTTTTCGTCATTTTGCAGCATTTTCAAGTCAATGAAAAAGAGTTTGACACGGAATCCTTTCTCGCGACAAATGAATTTTCAAATATTAGAATTCCACGGATTCGCGTCGCGATGCGACCAAAGGTGGGCAGCACCAAAATTCTGGGGCTGCAAGATTTTCCAAAGGTCAAAAATGGTCTAAAAAACGGTGGTATGGCAACAAAAAAACTATTTTCAACAATTCTCATTGTTCCATTGGCATCGGAAAAATTTCGAAAAAACAAAAAAAAAGTTAAAAAGTTCTAAAAATTAAATCTAGGGAGGAGTATTTTGGTTTCTGCGGTGTATTTCGCCTTCTGGGAGTGCATACCCCCAAACCCACCCCCAACGCCCACGTGTAGTCGCGACCACATCTGGGCGTGGGGGTATGCACCCCAGAAGGCCGAATACTCCCCAGAATTCAATTTTTAAAATTTTTTTGTTTATTCCGCAATTTTTTGATGCCAACGGACAGTGCTTGATAAGAAACGTTTAAAAATGGTGTTTTTTCGCCATACCACCTTTTTGAGACCATTTGTTGACCTTTGAAAAATTCTGCACCCCCGCCACCCAGAATTTTGATGCTGCCCATTTATGGTCGCGAGCTTGCGCTTGGACTATTTCTACATGCATTTTTATCAATTTTTTTAGAAAATTTTTAAACTTGCCTGGCAGAAATTATGAAACTTTATAATTGATCATTTCCCTTTTATCTTATTTTTCCAATTTTAAATAGCAGCACAACTTGAATTCTGCTCGGCTTAGCAAGTATCTACGCAGAGGTTCATATGTATGTATGTAATAATAAAACTAACAAAATGTGAGCGTAGATGGGAGAAGCCAAATTCTGAGGGTCCGGTGAAGCAAATTCGCCGAAAATAGCACCAAAAATTCAATTCGGGTGTCTATCGATTTTCGGGTCCTTTTAGATTGTTAGGGTTAAGATCCCCCAGATGTTCATGTGTAGGTGTGAAATCGGTATAATCGGCACACCGATCTTTTTTAATTTCTCAATCCATAAATTTTTTTGGAAAAATGTGTTTTTGTCTTCTTACTTTTTCCTTGTTTTGTTAACGGTCAGAAATTCGAAGGCATGTTATGCAGCATGCATGATCTTGGGGAGGATTCAGCACATTTTCACCCTCCGGAACTCGGTCGTTTGAAGCGTGCTGTTTTAAGAAGCGTTTTTAGCTACCTGTTTGACAAGAAGTGTCAAATTTTCGGCGCTTCGCTCAATATGCTCATTTTCTGACTAAATTTATTTTCTTCAATTAAATCGAATGTTTTTTATTTTTCGAATTGTTTTATTGTTTTTAAATTTTTTTTAGTTTTTATGTCCTGGAAAGATAGAGCATCGTCAGAACGCCAAAAAACGATGTTTTTGACGCATCATACGTGGGCAGCAACAAAATTCTGGGGGAGAGTTGCAAGGTTTTTCAAAGGTCAAAAACTAGTCTTAAAAATGGTGGTATGACGAAAAAAACACCATTATTCAAGGTTTATCATCGAACACTATCCGTTGGCATCAAAAAATTGCGAAAAAAAGACAAAAAATTTTAAAAATTTAAATCTTGGGGGGATTTTGGTTTCTGGGGGTGCTACCCACCAAACCCTCCTCAAACCCAGGTGTGATAGCCACCATTTTTCAGACCAAAAAGAGGTATACTTCAAAATTTCACCCCCTCCCCATCTCCCATGCAGTGCATGTCTGCATCTCACCTACGTACAAAAATACATGAGCTGGGCAGGGCCAGAACTCTAAGAGGTTTAAAACATGCACAAGAAAAAAAGAATTGATGGTCGTAGCAAAAAACAGCTTTCTCGATGTTCATCGAAGATCTGACTCCCATGTTGGCCCATAAATGACCGGATATCCCGAAATTTTAAAGCATAAAAATGCAGTGCTACAAGATAAACGTAGAATGTGATTGAATTTTCAAAATTTAAAACGAAATAAAATAAAATCTCACCCATGACAGTTGAGCACTTACTCGTTGTATGAAAGTGTCTTTTGCTTCCATTTCAGAGACCAGAGCATTCTCTCGTGCTTTATAATCGTTCGATGTTCGTGCTTGCTGATCTTCCTGGCTGATCAGATCGTACTCTCTGCGGCAGTACAATAAATAATAAAAATCTATGGGATATGGAGAACTCGCCCCCCACATTTCGCCCCCACCACAACTCGCCACCATACAATTCGCCCCCAAACTCGCCCCTACAGAAGTTGCCCCCCACAACTCAACCCCATACAACTCGCCCCCCCACAACTCCCCCCAACTCGCCCCGAGGGATATATACAACTCGGCAACTACATTTCGCCCTCACACAATCCCCCCACAAATCGCCCGCACAACTCGCCCCCATACAACTCTCCTTCAGGTATATGGATAACTCGCCCCCTACATTTCGCCCCCACTTAATCCCCCCACAACTCACCCCACACAACTCGACCCTACACAACTCACACCCCGCAGACAAAAACGGATGAAAATTGAACACTTTCTTCATTAGTGCTTCAAATTCACCAGAAACATACGTAGTAATAACGTAGGTTTAACGCTATTTTAGCGCTCACATCAGTTTTTTGAGGTTGTTTTGGCTTCCAGATCGGCCATGCTTTTCGGCGCTTAACACCGTTTACACTTTTTTGACTATATTTTGTCGAATTTGCTCGATTTTGTCAAAAAAATTTTTGTTTTTTGTTCTAGAAAGAACGAGCACAGTCCAGAACGTCAAAAAACATTGTTTTTGACGTAAACCCATCGTTTTTCGGCCTAAAGAAGACATTTCCGAGAGATTGTTTCAGCCTGCTGACCCCCAGAATTCCCATGCTATACATGTATGGTTGTGTGGGGAGCGAGCAGCATTCGATTAGCTCTATCTGTTGGCATTGACAGTCACTAAAAATTTCAACAAATTTAAGTCTGCGGGTTTTTAGCTTCTGTGAATTCGACGAAATCCTCCATGATTGGATAGTATGTACATAATTGCGATTGAGTTGGGGGCGAATTGTGGGGGTTGAATTATCCGCAAAACAAATATATTCAATGAAAAATATGAAAAATAAAAAATAGCAAACAAATGAATAAAAGAGGCCAGAATGCTAAAGTAAAATAACTGATCCAGCTTACCTTGAAGTTCTTTCAGGATCATGCGTATTTAAGCGAATATTGCATTAACCTGATGATTGGAAGAGTCACACTAAACCAGACGCTACGCACGTGGGCGGGGCCGTATTTAGGGTCAAGGGGGAGAATGGGGGCCGCGCCCCCCTTAGCCGAAAAGATTTTATAGGGTAAGATAATGCACGAAAAGATGGAAAAATTGCTTGTCTTTGACGTAACATCTTCAAATTTTCGGCGTTTCGCGCCGTCGTGATGTATTTTCCATAATTTCGCTCAAGTGCGGCCAAAAAGAGACACTTTTAAGTATTAACATTTTTTCTCAACGAGTTAGAATTTTATGATCTTAATGGATAGAACTGTGTATACCTGTATAAACATGGTCCCAAAAGCCTTTGTACATTTTGCATATGCAAATTTTTGGGTACTATAATATGGTACAGTAGCGATTTCAGTCGGTAAAACAAGATTTCTCGACTTTTGGTAGTGTATTTTCGCTAATTTCTGGGTTTCTGACGCCAAAATTACTAAAAATTGTCTCAGAACTTTTTACAATTTTTGTCTTCCCAAAAATCTTTGCACATGTACAGGGTGTTTCATAATGATCTGCTCCCCCGAACAAGCATTTTTATTCAAGCTACAGGAAAATCAAACATACCATCTTGTAGAGAATTTAATTCTGCGTTTATTGGTATTTTATTCAAGAAAACCAAATTAGTGATTTTCTTTTTTATAGCATAAAAACAAAAAGCAATGCGAAAATTTACAATTTCAAGCTTTGACTCACATTAAAAATCAGTTTCACCGCCATACGAATCTCAAACTTGTTTTAATCGTTCAGGCATGGAACACAAGAGGCTCTGGAACAAATTCTCATTAAATTCCAGGCTAGACAAGACAATGTTCAAGTTTCTCAGCAATGTCTCTTGCGAATAACGTCCTTGACCACTTTCTTGCTGCATGAGCTCCTCAACCCTGTCCTTAACAATTTCGCCTAAATTTTCCGTCGGATTCAGGTCAAGACTTTTACCGGGCCACAAATAATTGCCCTAAAATTCAATGTTCATGTATCTTAGATAATTTTGCGTTAAATTAGCTTTCACGCATGGCGCCCTGTCATGAACAAATGTGGTTTCACCAACGACAAGGACATCATCGGGATCGTTCAAAAATAATCAACTTTACAGATGGGATTACTTTACATTGATATAACTCATGACTCGTTGCAAAGTAAATAATCGCAATAATACCACTAAACGCAGAATTAAATTTTCTGCAATATGGTATGTTTGAATTTGATTTAGCTTGTTTATAAGGGTCTTTTCCAGGGGAGCAGATCATTATGAAACACCCAGTACAAAGACAGGCCCGAAAAATTTTTCCCGAATACAAAAAAACCGTGGATAGAGCAGGCCTAAAAACTTCGGAAAATGCAAGTTTTTGCGAGCTATTTCGACGCATTTTCCGAGACACGTATGTATATGTAGACCAATTCTTGTTGAGTCCACCCCCCCCCTTGGCCGAATCATGAATATGGATCTGCACATGGGGCACGGTGGTCGGGTCGCTTAGAATAGAAAAAGTGGGAATTTCTTGGAAAAATAGTACAAAATGAAGGTAAAACACGGTTCAAATGCTACTGTAGCATTTAAATCAGTTATCGGGGCCACATTATGGCACAAAAAGGGCTTTTGGCCGACCCCCAGACCGGTTATGATGTGCAAATGCATAAGGTTTCAACTACCAAGCACGTGAAAAGAAGAAATGTACGTGGGGTATGGGGCTCCGATCCACCCAGAAGTCAACCTACGGAGACCCCAAAATTCTATTTTTTTCCATTTTATTCAAAAAGAGGAGTTACTACATATTTTGTTACTTATAAAAAAATTTCTCCAAAGACGTATTAGCCTAAAATACGCTTTTATGAGACAGTAGAGAATTGTCTATTGTACATACAATAAAATATGTACATGCATACATACATAGAAATTCGTAATAAAAAGTACAACTAAAAAAGTTTTCTCTCAGTTTGAGTTCAGCTTAATGTATCTGTTTAAATAGACCGAAAGTCAATAAATCTAACACTGAACGAGAGCTAGAAAGGCATAAAAGCAGGTCTTAACGACTAAGTCGCTCTACTAATTGCTACATATGTTAAACAAGGAACTGTCAGAATAACATGTTTAATGTCCAAATGTCTGCGGAATAGGATTGATTTAAAAAGGCTATACATTAACCGCAGGCGTTTAAGATGCGCATTCAAGCTTATAGTCCGCTTCATTTAGCTTCAGAGTTTTTGAAAAAATTTAAAGTGCCTACAAAAGCGTTTTAAACTAATGCTCTAATTGTAATATTCTACACTACAGTATACAGAGTTATGGTAAGACGCTTGCCATCGTTAAATCGCATTACTGTATGAAAATTCTAAACCAATTTAAGAGCCTAATTTATGCGGATAAAATTCAAAAGAAAACCGCAAGGTTAAATGAAACAGACTATAGATTTAAGCTACTGTAGAAAAATTTTAATTAATAGTTACATATTTTTTAATGTGTTATACCTGAGTAATGTTTTAAGTTCTCGAATAGCTTTGCGTCGCAATTTTCTAAGCTCCTGTTCAAACGCCACAATCAAATTCGGAAAAGATATCTGTTCAACGCCCAATTTGAGCGATTTCAACGCAATGTGATACAAGACGGGATTTTGGCGCTTAAGTACGGCCAGCAGCTCTTGCATGTTGGCTGGCAAGGAATGGCTCGGTTGAGTGGACTGAAAAACGTTATAAAACATAATAAAACAAGAAACGGCACAAAATACAATAACACAGTACACAAAATATCAATATTAACCATATAAAATAAATATATATATATATAGGTACTTTGTATTATAGGCACTACTTCGCCATGAATGTTTACGCTTTAATAAGCTTCTAGAGCTTATTAGGGTTATATCGTGTTAAACATATAAGCCTTAACAAGCTCTATCATCCTATGGAGCATATTAAAACGTAAACATTCGTGGCGAGCACTGGTGCCATACTTTCCCAAGGTCGAAAGTTCAGGGGGGTAAAATCCCAAAATTTGAGACCACTTAATTTAGAGTCCTGGCCTTTTTTGCAGGTCAAAAATGAAAAATGGCTAAAACATCCTATACAGCATGTTTTAATAAAAAACTGCATTTTCATCTACTCTTTTGTCACATTCTGATAAGTTTCGTCATCTTGTAAGTAAAAAATATAAGAATTCATCGAAAATTTTGATTTTTCGGATCATTTTAATTTCATTCTAGGTATTTTTTGGGTAAACAAAACAGAAATATTTTTAACATCTTCGCTGCTTTTGTAAAAAATCATTGCAGAAAAATATTTGATAGCTCAAAATCGTCTGACAGTGATCCAAGTCTCGGACCCTGAGGTGGGGGTAATACCCCCCTCACCCTCCCTGTGGGAATGTGTGGTAGGTGCACAAGGTCAGGATCGGCAGGGGTAGGGGTAAAATCTCAGAAATCTTAAACAGTAAATTTAACATTAACAAATTTTTTTCGTTGCTTACAAAATGGTCAACAAAGCTTATAAAACGTCTTTTTCGTATTAAATTCGCATTTTTAAAGCATTTTTACTCCATTTTGACTGCATTATATCACTTTTAACACTCAAAAATACAGAAATTGAGGGCTGTTTGGGTAAAAAATTATAAAAAAAGTACTAAACCGGCGCGGAGCGCCGGAAAAATTTTGATATTCTTACTACTTTTGACCTCAAAAATAATGCAAAAACGTTCCCTCAATTCAAATCCCCCGGATAGTACCTGTCTGGCTGATCCTTCGGCGGGTGATAATGCCCCTGTCACCCCGTCTATGTGCATGTATAATACGTATGCATCAATATTAGAGATCAATAATTAGTTTTATATATAAATCAATATCAATCAACTGTACAATATGAATACTCGTAACTTGCTCTTCTGAGTTTGACATTTTCGACCATCTCAAAAATATTTAAACCCGACATGCAACAGCTCAAGATTTTGGGACGAGGGGTAGTCGGCCACCTTCGAAAAGGAAGGGTGATTGACCTTAAATTATTGGTCAAAAATAGCAAAAAATCGAAGATCGGAAGTTTTTGTCCAAAATCGGCGAAGGGGGCGAAAATTTACGGACTTTGGTGGGTTGGGGGACGACCGACTCTTAGTGGGGTATGTGTAAAAAGGGATGGGTGATCCTCCTAATCCAAACTGAGACGTCCTTCCACCCATATAAGGCCCAAAGGCCGACCTTTGACCTTTTTCGCTCTCCCCGGATTTTCGGAAGAGAACCTACGTTTTTAGGTCATTTTTAGATGCTTTTTTGCCAATTTAAGTCGAAAATTATGTCATTTACTCATCCCTGGTGGAAATAGCCGAATAACTCACTCCAGTAATTTGAGCCATACATGTAACGGCTCGAAATTTTGGGTGGGGGTCCCCGGCCATTTTAAAGGAGGGGGAGTAAATAACCTCAATGTTGGAAAAAAACTGGCCAAAAACCACCTAAAAACGGCCAAAAAGTTTAATTTTTCCTTAAAAACGTAAAGAGGGTGAAAATTTTCCGGCCTTGGGGGATGGAAGACGACCACACGTGGGCGTGGGGGCGTTTTGAGTCAGAGTATTTACCCCCCCCCAGAAAGCCAAATACCCACAGAAACCAAAATACCCCTCCCTGTTATTCAATTTTTGAAAATTTTTCCTGCTATTTTCGCAATTTTTTGATGCCAATGGAAAGTGCTCGATGAGAAACGTTGAAAAATGGTGTTTGTACGCCATACCACCATTTTAAAGACAACTTTTTGACCTTTGAAAAACCTTGCACCTCCAGAATTTTGGTGCTGCTCACCTATGGGGACGACCAACTTTGGGTGGGGGATCTCCCTCTTAAATGCATAATTTGAGCCATTATAGTATGTTCACAATAAATAAAATAGCTTTTTAGAGCGTAGAGAAAAGATAAAAAACCCGAATGCTGCTGCCATAATTTCGGGCATTTTACCATCTATACCCTATTTGCAGTGCCTATGCAAAAGATTGACAGTGTTTGCATAAATAGAAAACTAAAATTTACTTAAGAAAATTATTAAATTAAAATTCAATTAATTTCTTGCTGTGCAAATGAAACTAGAGTGAACAAAAAATTAAAAATTAAAAAAATCCAATAAAAATTGAAATTATGTTAATACAGAAAAAATGAAGAATTTACAAAATTTTCAAAAATTTACTGTTCCGGCGACGAAAGCGGGTCTAACGTCATTAGTCAACGTAAATTTCGGCGGCTTTCTTTTTGTCATCTTAGTAATTTTGCGAGCCGGCGAACAAGGCAAAGATGGAGACGAAGGAGAAAGAGGAATTTTCTGAAACAAAGTATGCAGGCACGTATCTCTGGGGGTAATGGAGGAGGTTCCGGAACCCCCAAAATTGAAAAAAATCGGAAAAATAGGACTTTATAAACGTTATTTTGTGATATTTTTGGCCTTTTTAGTCTTTTTTCCCCCAAAAATTTGTGTTGGTCCCCCAAAATAGGACGGCCAGTGTACGTGCCCGAAAGTGTGTAATGTATCGTTGAAAACAGTTCGGAACACATATAGGGGCTGATCTACCCCACCCAAACTTGGTCGTACCCCTATCCCCCAAGGCCAGAAAATTTTTGACCCTTTGACCCCCTTCCCCGATTTTTGAAAAACATTGAACTTTGTGGCCGTTTTTAAGCGTTTTTGGGCCGTTTTTGGATAAAAATTGGTCATTTACCCCCCTAAAAATATCCAGGGACCCCCCATCCCAAATTTTGAGCCGTCAACATGTATGGTATAAGAGTTCATAAAAATATTATTAAAAAATTTCAGGAAAAAACATAGAAAGCTATAAGTTCACGAAAGTTACGCTTATATATAATTATTATTTAATTAATGAATTCATTTACATATTCGTTTATTTTTTATGATTTATTTTTTATTTATTTTTCAATTTATTTATGTTCACGCATTTGACATGAATCTAAGGGAAAGAATTACGCCAAAATCCACAAGAATAATGCGAAAAAATTTCAAAAATTAGCAAAGCTACAACACATCGATGACACTCATTTCCTGCAATTCATGCAACAGAAGTACGCTTTCTCATGGAGAGGGATGAGAGGAGGCATGTTTTCAAACCAGTCAGGATGCAAGACCCAAATAACTGACAGAAGATTTTTGGTTAAAAAAATTGAATTTTTCGTGCAAATTCAATAAGTTCTAACACGGGGCCCGCTGGGCCCAAATGAAGATTTATTGATGAGGTTCACCCCCAAGAAGGCTTAAAACGCCAAAAAATTATCGCTTCCGGTGCAAGCACATATGTACTCATCTATCGGCTGTATATTTTGTTCATTTTATTCAAATTTTATGATTTTTCGAATTTTTTTGTGTTTTTAAGTTCTAACAGAGAGAGCATCGTCAAAAAGGCAAAAAATGTTCTTGACGCGTATCCATCATTTTTCAGCCCAAAAAAGACATTTACATAAGAAAATTTCATCTCCCCCACAGAATGCCCATGATTTGCGTGTCTGGACAGGATTCATTACTTTATGTTCGTGCAATGCAGGTTCAGCCAACGCTTCCGTCGCTCTTTGTTTTAACAATTCCAATTCCACCCTTAGTTTACTGTAGTCCAATCGGCCGTCGGTTACGGTAGGAATGACAATAGGTTCAGCAAATTTCGACCCAACGTCAGCCACTGATGAAAAAGTGGGTTTTTGAGGCGCCGACGACGGTTTCTGTGACGTCGTACGGCCGACTGTGACGTCATCAAATCCTGCGTTAAAAATATACGGGGTGTTTCAAAAAATGACGGTTCCGCACTAACAAAGGTATACTGTAGCTTATACTTGAAATTAGCATTAAACTTTGCAAAAATGTAGTCCAAGCTCGCTTGCTTGTTTGGTAAAATTTCATAACGTGAGAAAAAATTTTCTAATCTACATAGGGCTTTTCACCTAATTCACATGGATCGAAATTTAGCGCAAAAAATTTTTTTAAGTTTTTGCTAAAATAGTAAAATTAACAACCAGTGTAGAAATGTGAACAAAATTTATATACGAAATGCAAATTAGGAATACTGCACACTTGAAAAGGCAAATTTTCGCGTCTGAAACACACCTGGGCGTGGAGGTTTGGGGGTATGCACCCCCGATAAACCAAAATATCCCAGAAGCCAAAATACTCCCCCCCAGAATTCAATTTTTGAAATTGTTTTTTGTTCTACCGCAATTTTTTGATGTCAATGAATAGTGCTCGATGAGAAACGTTAAAAATTGTGTTTTATCGCCATTGTACCACCATTTTTAGGCCATTTTTTTACCTTTCAAAAAGCTTGCACCCCCCAGAAATTTGGTGCCGCCCACCTATGGTCTGAAAGCGCTTGTCAGCGAAAAATCAACGACTTCGTCGATCATTTTGTCTACCTTTTAAAACTGACGGTCAAATCTGATCGAGGCCATTGTGTTGTATATAAGAACCACTTCTTGTAACTTTACAGCAAAACTTTTCAATTGTACTGAATAAAATTCATTAAGTTTGTTTTTATTTGTCCAAACGCTGAAAATAACAGCAATCTAGATGCATGCATTGCTTACTAAATTATCAGCAACCATCACTATTTTGGAACAAATTGAAAAACATTTGACACCTAAGCTCAAGCCACATATTTATATGCAATGCACGCTACAGTACATCTTTTTTAGTGCGGTACCATTCTTTATTGAAACGCCCTTTACTTTGTAATTAATACAATTTAATTAATATAATATACTTAAATAATTTTCGGCGCTCGCGCTGAAATGAGTAATTGTGTGTTCTATATATCTTTATAATGGCAAAAATTGCATTTAAAAAGGAAAAATGCCAAATTTTTCGGCGCTTCGCGCAGTTTTGAGACAACTTTTGGTATTTTTTTCGGCAAAAACTCCGAAATTAACTAAAATGCACTACCAAAGGTCGAAAAACCTTATTTTAGCGCACTGAAACCGCTAGTGTACCATATCTTAAGACCCACAAATTTCTATGGACAAAATGTACAATGATTTATGGGGACCATGTTTGTACAAGTACGAAAGGAACCTTGAACAAAAAGAACTCTGTATAGAAAAGATTTCTCCCTAATTCAGGACTTTCCTCCTAAAGCTAAATGATTCCAGTTTTGACGCAAATACTTTTTTTAAACTTTTGCCAAAATAATGATAGCCCTTGATAATCTAGTAACCAATGCACCGATGTATATGTAACGTAGACCGCTCAAATTTTCAGCGTTTGAAGAGATCAAACTCTAAAAGCCCAAACGGAAACTTCTCATTGATACAATCGAAATGATTTGCTGAAAATGATATAATGCCGTCAAAAAGGACTAAAAATGATTTTAAAATGCGATATAACCACGAAAAAGAAAAAACGTTCTATAGGCTACTTTGACCATTTTGATCGTTGAAACAGCAAAAAATCGTAAACGTTAAATTCACTGATTTGGATTTTTGGGATTTAACCCCCCCCCCTTCTACCATAAACCTTGTGCACCTATGGCTTACAAGTACAACACACTTTGACGTTTCAAATGTGCAATATTCCTATGTAGTTCACATTTTGTACACAAATTTTTGTTCAAATTTTTAAACGCGTTGTTAGACATCAGCATTTTGACGAAAATTTTCATTAACAATTTTTGCCCAAATTCCGAACTGTATGCAGGTTTGCGGGAAAAGCCCTAAATTTAGGAGAAATCTTTTCCATTCTATAAAATTTTGTTAAACAAGCAAGTGAACATTAGACTACACTCTTGCAAAGGTATAATTACTAACTATAAGTACGTGCTACAGTGTAATTTTGGTTTTAATGTCGTTTGCTAAAATTTAAGAGGTCATTCACCCTCCTTCCCTAGAAATGGCCGAATAATTCTTCCCAAAACTTTAAGCTGATACATTTCTGAATAGCCTGTACGTACCATTGCATACATTTTTACATTTGCAAAAATTACCAAACGCACGATCGGCGAACGAACGTGAATACTGAGCGCTACGATCGATCAGTCGACCAGAGGCAGTTTTTTCACTTTGAACCGATCTATCCACGAGTTTTATCGGTGAACTGGTGGCAGCCGGAAGCAAATAGCCTAAAACGTCCTAAAGACGCTAAAAATCAGAAATTGAAAAAACAGGATTAGCGGGTCAGCATCACGCATGAATATAGGAGCAAATGTGTGACAGGAGACGGGGGATCGCCCACCCAAAGTTGGTCGTCCCACCATCCTCCCAAAGCCAGAAAATTTTTGACTTCTTCCCGATTTATAGAAAAAATTGAATTTTTTGGCCGTTTTTGGCAAAAAATGAAAGTCATTTACCCTCTTCCCTGAAAATGGCGGGGAGGGGGGTCCCCGGTCCACGGCCATTTTTCGGGAGGGGAAGAGGGTTAAGGACATAGATGCAAACTGTCGAAAGTTCTGGGAGGGGGTAAACCGAGTTTCCTTGGGGGAGGAGGGGAAAATGATTATTTTTACGGCTAATTATAGCACTGAAATGATGAGTTTATGTTGATTTCTTTTAGATATTTTTGTCGTTCCTTACCCATACCCGTCAAAATCCGTAAGAATGCTTTATTTCGTTGCATTTTACTCTTCTTGAATATTCGTGATTAAGTTTGCATGAAAACAAATGATAATAAGAATGATGGAATGACTTGAACTATCAAATATGCACAAAAATGTGCAAAAAGTGTCTGAATGAATGACTAGACAGAGTACTAGTCGAAAAATACTTCAGATTATACTGTTGGGCATCGTTTGGCGCTCTCTCATAATTCCAACAATAGTCTTGGTCCGGAAAGGGCCTAAGGGGCATGCCTTTCAAAAATTGTAGTAGGGGATATCCCCATACCCCCCAGCGTGCATGTGTAATTAAAGACCTCCAATTTTTGGCCAAAATGGCACAAAAACACCTAAAAATAACCAAAAACGCAAGTTTTTGCCAAAAAATCCGAAGCGGGGTCAAAAATTTCCTGAATTTGAAGGAATTGTGGGATGATCGACTTTGTGTTGGGATCCCCACGCACCCTGTCAGATGCACAGTGCTCGCCATGTCAGTTGACGCAACAACATTCGCAGATTGATGCGTTAGATGGTGCGCTGCGAGCGCCGCGTTATGTCCACTAACCTCTATTAAGTTGCTTTTTTATTACAGCATATTAGCCTGTACCATGCCGCTAAGGTGGCGACGTTGACGGAGCAATTTAGCCATTAATTGCGTAAACAAAAAGGAAGCAAGTACATGAATGCCGCATGCAAGAGATAAGGAGCGCGCACGTGAATGTCACGCGCTTCCTTTTTGTTGATGCTATTGATAGCTAAATTGCGCCGTTTGCGTTGCCATATTAGCGGCGTGATACAAGTTAATATGCTGTGATGAAAAAACAACATGATGAAGGTTAATGGACAGAACGCGGCGCTTACGGCGTACTATCTAACATTAATTTGCAAATGATGGTGCGTCAACTTTCATGGGAGCACTGTTATGCCGAAGGGTCAGATAGACAGGTACTGTCCGGCGACTTTGAGCTGACGTGAAGTTTCTGCATTCTTTTCCAAGACAAAAGCAGTAATATTGCTAAAAAATTTTTCCGAATTAATAATTTTATGTGGTGTTTATTCAAAATAGCCCAAATTTAACCAGAATCTCTCTCCATCTCCAATCTCCTAATCTCTCCCCCATTCTCGTCATTTGGCTGGCAAAAAATGCGTGAATACCAAATTAACTGGCCCGAATTTATGTAATTTGACACCGATATTTCTTAAATGTTTATAATTTCAGTTAAAGACTCACTTTGAGAGCAACTCTGAATGAAGTACGTAAAATGATCCGTGAATTTTATTTCATAAAAAGCTTTTTAACCGTCTATGTACCATACATAATCTTGGAGGTTTGGTAAAGTTTTCACCTTCACATATATGTTTTCACCCCGCCCTCCCCCAGAAAAAATAGTTATTTCGGACCCAGAATGCGCTCTTTTCCATAAATATTCGTAGGTGAAAATTTGCTCTTTTAATCGCTTTACGCAATTCATTTTTGACCATATTTTTCTCAATTTGTTCGAATTTTTTTAAAAATTTTTTGTTTTTCAGGTCTAGAATGATATATATAGAATTGTCAGATGAGCTAAAATTGATGTTTCTAACGCCGATCCATCCAGTTTGTGAGCTAAAAAAAGATACTTTACAAAAAGTTTTGTTTCAACCCCCTACCCCAGAATTCCAACATGCGCATGTCTGCTAAATAGCCATGTTTGAGCTTTTCCGCAAATTCGCTCAAATGCTTTCGTTGCTCGGCGTTTAATCTTAGCGATTTTTTGGACGAAGCGAGCGAACTGCCCGTCGTCGATCGATCAATAATCGCCGAGGGCAACAAGCGATTCCGGTCAAAATTTTCGGCGATTTTTGGACGGTTTTGATCTAAATCCGGCCCAGCGGTCGACTTCGTATCGATTTTAAAGTTACGGATATTGATATCCGTTTCTACGGATTTTCCGGGGATTTTTGAAAAACCGCTTTTCGTCAAATCCGACGACTTATCCCGAAATAATTCTACGGACGGTTTGGCCGAAAAACCAGCCAAAGCGCCGGCGACCGTGGGAGCGGCGCCGCGAGTTTTTTCAATTTCAGACAAAGTCGTCGACGAGGAAGACGACGGGCGAGGGACAAGTTGGCTGGTCAGTTTTCCCCGGCTATTTTTTTGTTTTTCTTGAAATAATTTCAGATAAATGCATACATGCTCGATCTTAGGGGTTTCAACCCTACCCCTCCGCCCCAGAACAGTTTTTACCCACCCGGGGATCCCCTACCCAAAGTTAGCTGTCCCTCCATCCCCACAAAGCCAAAAAATTTCTAGCCCTCCCCTGATATTTGGAAAAATAGAATTTTTTAAGCCATTTTTTGTGAGTTTTTTGACCGTTTTTAGCGTCATTTACCCCCACCCCCTAAAAATTACCAGGGATCCCTACAGCTGAGCAATGCCGCGCCACCCTCGCAACGGGTGGCGCCAGAAGGCACTTCGGCACCTTCAGAACCTCAGCTAGGTGGCGCCAGAAAAAAAACAGTTTTTGATGGGGTAGAATTTTTTGACCCAAAAATAAAAAAGTGAGAAAATGATACAACCAACCAACTAGCCAACCATCAACCAACTAATCGGCCAACAAGCCAACCAAATAACTAACCAACTGGCCAAACAAGCAAACAACCAACTAACCAACCAACTAGCCAACCGCTAAACTAGCCAATGAACCAACAAACTAACCGGCCAACCAACCGACCGACCAACCAGACAACCAACTAGCCAACTAACCGACCAACTAACCGGTCAACCAACCAACCAACTAGCCGACCAAACAACCAACCAACCTCAACCAAAGGAACCCCGGTACCTAACCAAAATCCATTACCCCGGTATAGGGACCCCCTAAAATTTTGAGCTGTTATGTACATGTATGCTCACAAAAGTTTTTACCCCTTCTCAGAATTCGCTATTTTTCAAAAGTTTCCAAAAGTAACAGTAGTAAATCCAGACCTCTTTGAGTCAGTAAGCTGAAGCATATACAGTTCTAAAGCACACAGACTCTGTCTGGCCACAGGCTCTGCTACTACGCGCGCTCATTCCGCTTATTACGACCCACCAACGTATTCTAACTGACTCGCCTCATATGACGTCACATCCGCATTCCAATGTTTTTATACGCCTTTGAATATGTCGAGCAAAAATATTACTTTTTTATAGAATCTTTGTAGATGAGCTCCGGTTTTTAGCCCGGTAACTACGATCTTTCCTGTGTTAAATATTAATGCTGTTGTCTTACTATCGGAGAATGTGCGTTTTAGCCCCGGAAATGATTCATGTCCATATTCAACGATTTTGCGGTTCCTAAAAGAAATCGGCATTTTTATTAATCTCTTTTTAAAACATGTACTTTCGGCTGGCCCATTTTGCCTCATCAGCCTCCTTTTGTCAAACCTCAATTTATATCTGTAGTAATTTTTAGCACATACGAGCTTCTGCTATAGATCACTGTCATTCAAGGCGTATAATAAGAATTCGTAAAATCAAAGGAACAATGAATTTTGTTAATAAAAGTCACATAAAATGGTCCTTTTTGAAGTTCTTCATGGTACTTGGAAATTTCAAAATCTCGAAGCGCCTTCTTTAGTAAAAAGCGTAAAAATTGGTTGGTCCAACCAGTTTTAATTAAAGGGTTAGTTAAACTATCTTCAGACACTCCTCTTTCAATTTCGCCGTCATCAGTATTATCATCAGTTATATACTTGTTCAGACACTGAATCAAAATAATCTATCATTCTTGTTATTCCGTATATAAGGTACTTTTGACGTTTTAAAGTAAAATTGTTTAGTAATGGCTTATCACAGATTTCGCATACCTTAGTCATTTTGTTGATATTTCACATGTGTAAGTTCTAAAATAAACATTTTTTCACATGTGTTTCACATACGCGTCACACTTCTCAACTTTAACCTCATACTTTTCACAGTAATGCTCATGCGCTTCACTTTTACGTCACACTTCTCACATAAAGCCTCACATTTTCATAATGATGCTCACAATGATCACGTCATGAAGATCATCCATGCATTTTTTATCACAAGAGCATATTAGGGAAGTAAGAAAAAATAGGAAATTAAAAATATAAAAATTATCTAAATAAGAAGTAACAGAAATAACCATTCATAAAGCTTAATTTAAAAATATTCAACAACCCCAAAATATTCGAGTAAAAAATCGACAAGATGACTAAGATCTGCGAAATATACACGGAATAACAAAAATAATGGTTGATGATGATCCAGTGTCTGAACAAGTAACTGATTATAATACTGATTTAGGTGAAATCGAAAGACATGGCGACTCAGAAGTGTAAAACTGGTTGGACCAACCAATTTTGGCGCTTTTTACAAAAAGGCGCTTCGAGATTTTGAGAATTTTCCTAGTACCATTGAAGAACTTCAGAAAGAGCCAATTTATGGTACTTTTATTGGCTAAATTCATTATCTCTTTGATTTTTACGAATTATTATTAGACGCCTTGAATGACAGTGATTTAAAGCAGAAGCTAGGAACGTACTTAAAATTACTACAGATATAAATTGAGGTTTGGCAAAAAGGAGACGGATGAGACAACATGGGCCAGCCGAAAGTACATGTCTAAAAAAGTGATTAATAAAAATGCCGATTTCTTTGAGGAAGAACAGACTAAGCAAGATTACAACGAAGCTGTTACCAAAGATGAAGAGCCTCAGAGCGCACTAGGAGCCTATCAAGGTCGAATAAAAATACTTAGGACGTAATCAGCAGCCTTACCATGAAAAATTCAAAAGACTTTAATAATTTAATTATTAAAATTCATAAAATCAGAAATAAAAATTTTTTAACTGCTTTATACTCAAGCGCCTGAAAATCTTTCCAACATGGTTGCAATATTTTTTTATTATTTTATTTTCCTTCAAGGCATTTTATTATTACGTAATTCCTTAAAATTCCTCTTTCGTTAACGTCTCCAGAGTTTTCGCTAAGACATCAGCCTTTTTATTTTGTATATTAAGTAGGCACATTAGACAACAAAGCGCTATTTTTAATGCCCGTGCCACGCTTTGCTTTACTGTGCTTGAGCCCTAGATGTTTTGTGCCGAAAATCTTTTCTATAAAACCTCACTATGGCACTTGTTTTTCAACAAACCAAAAGCTATGGGTTTATTGTTTAGCTCGGGCAAGCTAGTATGCGTTTATGCAATAAGCGTAGCTGAAAATAAAATAACGAATGAAAAAATTTGCGAAATTTTGCAAAAAAGCAACTACGAAATGCAGTCACAAATCATCACATACATTACACTGTTGGGTCGGGCAAAGTCGGTGCAAGCATAAACTTGACTTCACTAACTAACACACCGGAAAATCGTTGAATATGAGCAGTAACGATTTTAGTATGGTAAAAATAGAGTATGTAGTTCGACTTCTAGTGTTGTATTTTAGCTAATTTCTGGATCTCTATGGGCAAAAATCACTAAGAATCGTCTTAAAACGGCGCGAAGCGCCGAAAAATTTGACATTTTACCCTTTGAAATGCAATCTCTGCCATTATAAAGATATATAGAACACACAATTACTCATTTTCGGCGCGAAGCGCCGAAAATTTTTTCGAATTTCAGACCTTTTTTGCAATTTTTGTCTTCCCAAAAATATTTGTACATGTATAAAGACGGTCCCGAAAAGCCTTTGTACATCGGGAAAAATCTTTGCCGAGTACAAAAAAACACTGGGTAGCATACATGTAACAAGAGGATGAGGTATTCATCCCCCCACCCGGAGTTGGCTGTCTCCCATCCCCCAAAGCAAAAAAATTTTAACCCCCCCTTCTCCCAATTTTTGGAGAAAATTAAATTTTTTGATCGTTTTAAGTTGTTTTTGGCCATCTTTAGCCAAAAATTGGGAGTCACTTATTTACCCCCCTGAAAAAGGCCCGGGACCCCCCAACCAAAATTTTGAGCCGTTGTATGTATGAATGCTAGCATAAATGCATACACGGAGTATTATCTTCGCTGAAGGGTCAGCCAGACAGGTGCTGTCAGGCAATTTTGAGCTGACGAAATGTTTTTTGCATCATTTTTGCGGTGAAAAGCAGTAAAAATAAGAAAAATTTTCCGGCAGTACTTCTATGTACTTTTTACTAAAAAAAGCGTCCAAAATTGATCAATTTCTGTATTTTTTTAGTATTGAAAGTGATAAACTGCAGTCAAAATGTACTAAAAATGCTTCTAAAATGCGATATGACCCAGAAAAAAACGTTTTATAGGCCAATTTGAACATTTTGGTCATTTAAACAGCAAAAAATCGTGAACATTAAATAAAGTGTTTGTGCACCTATGTATGCTAGGCAGTTTAAACATAGACTGGACTAGTAGTAACAAACACTTACGTTTATTTTCCAAGTGAACAAGACGTCGTTGTAAGCTCTCATATATTCTCTGGATGCCTACAAGAGAAGTATAATAAATAAAAAGAAAGAAATACCCATATAATATAAAAATATTATGATAAAAAATTATTAAATGAAAATGAAGAAATAAAAAATAAATGTATCTCGATAAAAAAGCACAATAGAAAAAACGACTCAAAACAGAATGATCTTGGAGCGGAATTTAAGGACCCCTTACCAGAAATTTTTTCACCCCCCAGAATTTGCGATTTTTCGAAAGTTTCCCAAATTTGCTAAAAATTCGTAGTAAAGATGCTTTCTTAAGGGTTTTTAGCTATGTATTTGCTCAAAAGTGCCAAATTTTCGGAGCTTCGCACCAATATACATACTCATGTTTTAACTATATTTTTTGTTTAATTTATTCGACTTCTTTGATTTTTTCAAATTTTTTCGTTTCTATGCTCCAAAAGGATAGAGCATCGTCAGAAACGCCGGAAAACAATGCTTTAGAAGCGTACCCATCAGTGTCCTGGTGTGTAAGGTCCTTATGTACAAAGAAGGTCCCCAAAAGTCTTTGTACATTTTGTACATGAAAATTTTTCGGATGGCACTGTAGCGCTTTCAGCGTCGTAAAACGAAAATCTTCGACTTTTAGTAGTGTATTTTAGCCAGTTTTTGGTTTTCAGACGGCAAAAAATAATAAAAATTGCCTGAAAACGGCGCGAAATGCCGAAAATTTTGACATTTTTCCTCTCTGAATGTAAATTCTGCCATTATAAAGACATATAGAAGCGACAATTACTCCCGGAATTTGCTCCTTTCTGCACTTTTGTCTTCCCAAAATCTTTGTATATGTACAAAGACGGTCCCGAAAAATCTATAAACATCAGAAAAAATCTTTGTCGAATATAAAAAACGTGATAAGCACCATTTTTCGGCCCAAAGAAGGGCAGTTCAAAATTTCCACCACCCCTCCTCCCCCAACCCTGCCCCCTTTTCCCACGCAGTGCACGTCTGATCTAAACTTGTCTTATACTCGAATCGTTCAACACGTTGCCATTTTCTTCGCTGTTTGTCGACAATGACTGTTTTCGCTGGACGCTCGTTCGTCTTGTCGAGGCTTGTTTTTCCAACAAATCAGTGTAGGTCTCTATACCTTTGTGCAAATCTTCAACATCTTTTTCTTTGATTCGATTTCTTTCCTCTAGCTCGTCTATTTTCGATTTCATTGCGTGCAGTCCGTTTAGTAAGCCTTAGGTAGGGCAACATAACACTAATTTTCGGGAGGTTTGACAAGGACACTTTTTGAAGCTGAAAGTTTATTGCAACAGCGAAAATACGTCATCAGAAACAAGATTTTTTATTCTCCTCACATCAGGATTTTATTGGAAAATTTGAACATTTTAGGCCATTTTGAGATGCATTACGCTATTTTTGGCAAAAAGAGATGGCCATTTATATACACCGCCCCCTGCAAATGGCCGACTAATCCCTATCAAAATAGAGTAAGGGCATTTTCGAACGTTTGTCAACAAGCTCTACACAATGGAGATGAAAAATTTCAAAAAATTCAAAAATTCTTCGGTTCGTTCTATACTTTTACACAAAAAAATTATCGCTTGAACTATCTGCGCAACTGATTTCTTATCTTCCAGTCCACAGAAAATTTCTTAACTGTTCGTATTTGTGCTCAATTTTTGTGCTCTCGAAGAAAAATAACCGAAAAATCAGTGATTCGACGCGAAGCGTCGGAAAAATTTGACATTTGCTCCATGTCTAACTCAAATTTAAACGGTTCAAAAGACAAAACTATATAGAAACAATTAATCCGGCGCGAATCGCCGCAAAATTTCCCACTTACTAGTTCAAAAGTGCGCAAAAACCTATTTTGACGACCTTTTAAATGGACTTCGAGAATTTTCAATTCCTCCATTGGGTAGGAGACCCTTTAGAAACAAAGTTTTCTTTCGGTTTCTGGGGGAGCGACTTCGGCTAATTATGGCGCTAAATGATACGTTCATGTTAATTTTTTAGACCTTTTTGTCCTTCACTACTCCCCATAAGCCGTAAAAACGCTTTAATTTGTTGTATTATACTTTTCTCAAATATTCGTGGTTAAACGTGTATGAAAACTACGGACAATGGAATGACCTGTAACATCAAATATGTACAAAATGAGGTAAGAAAAGTGTCTTGATGAACGAATTGAGCAGTCTATTGCTCGAACAATAAGTGCAGGCTGGCTCAAAACAACGAACCGCATATTGGTCCTTTTAGCTTCTCTGATACTTAACCGGTTTGAATACGGTTTCTTTTATCTATGAACCTATGACCTCTGCAAGAATGCTGTGCAGTTTTATTTATGTTGATTGAACTGATGTTGGTTTACACTAAATTACGCAGTCATTTTTTGGAGCATTTTGCAGATAAATTGCGTGAAAAAGCTAATGCTAGAACAATAGCTCATCTACAACAGGAGCAAATAAAATGCAGTTTGTTCTGATGGAAACCATAATATTTCCTTATGAAGGTCGTAAAATAATACTTATAGTACATATGTAATTGTTTTGTTCAAAGGATATACATAATTGTATAAAAGTCGTTTTTTAAGTCTTGAAAGCATTTGTCAGAAGCATTTTCTTGTCTTTGTTACCCTCTAACTTTACAGCACTTCACGGCAGTTGAACACAACTTTTTTGTATTCTAAAGCCCTTCCATTAAGCTACATGTCATTCAACTAATTTGCCTTATCGTATTTTGAGCTACTGCAAAATGATCGAGCTGTAACCAGAGGTTGCTCCTTGCAAATTTTAAAATATTGATGTGTGAATGCAACACCCTTGGAAAAGTGCAGTCATTCCGCACTGGCTTAGCTAGTCAATAAAAAAATTAACATGCTAGTATTAAAGAATTTTGATTGCATCTTGAACAGACCGTGTTCAATTACCTTTATCTGTTAAAGAGATTTAATTGTTGTGAAGAAAGCTTGTTTTATGCGCTAAATCTGCAAAATGCTAGAAAAAACTATTTCTATTCAATTTAGTGTAAACCAACAACAGCTCAATCAGCATATATAAAACTGCACACCATTGTTGCAGAGAACATAGGCTGTTTGACAAAACAAACCGTATTCGAATCAGTTAAGTATCAGAGAAGTTATAAGGACCGAAAAGCGGATCACTTCTTATTGAGCCACCTGTATACGTACTTGGAATTGCACTCTTAGCCGCCATTTGAAGCTTTTTCATGCTTCAAACAACCAGTTTTGGTCCAGAATGGCCTGAGACATGCTTCTCAAAAGTTGTGGTAGGGGGATACCCCTTATACCTCCCAGTGTGCATGTGTGATATGATATATACACAATGTCAAAAATTTTCGAATTAATACTAGTGTTAAAAACGATATATTGCAGTTGCAGTAAAAATAAACTAAAAATGTTAAAACAATCGTGAACATTTCTGAGATTTTATCTCTCCCCTGCCGACCCTGACCTTGTTCATCTATGATGGAGGACAGCCGAGTTTGGATAGAGGCCAGAGGACCTCCCACATTCCATTCTTACATGTATAATAATAATTCGATCACATAAAAAATAGTATTCCATTCAATTCCAAGCAGAAGAGGGTTGTGTAATGCTTAATAAAAAATGTTGCATGCTTAAAAATGTTTTTGAGAATGCCATTTAAGGCATACCTACTACTAACACATGAAGAAAATTTGAATTACTTGATACACCGACTCTTAAAAATCGTGGATCTGCCAGATACTGGACAAAATGCTCGGAAAATTACATAGGCTAGTAAATGGCAAATTTAAGGGAGCATGACTTCACTTTCAAAAAAAACAGACTGATTGTCGGTATTTTCTAATTGAGATGCCACTAAATAGGCGGAAATGATTTATAATGAAAAGCTGGGAATTCAGAACCATTCAGTTAATTGAAAAATCTTATCAGCGAATATTTTTTACTTATCAAAGTAATTAATACTGGAGACGATGCAACGCATAAATTGTTATGCTTATCTTATAAAAATCTATAAACTAGTTCGATTTATCAGAAATGGTACAATTAGAGCTTACGATCTCTTTTGGATGGACAGTAAACGCTTTTAGCAGATTTCGGCACTTTCGAAGGTCCAGCGATATCCGTTTCGTTCAGCAGTTGCTTAGAAATTCCACTCACGCTGTATTCGTAATACTGATTAAGCGATCTTTGCCATAAAAATTCATCTGGATCACTGGTTTCTCTAAGGCATGAAGTCTGAAGGCTATTTAAACCATTCTTTTCCGTCACTGTTGGTTTAATAGAAAAATCACTCGTGTCCGCAAGAGGCAAATGAAATTTCTCGTCGTCATCCGTTTCAGACATTTGAATTCGAAGCAATAATTACTAATGTCTAATGTGCTGAATAATATAGCTTTTAGAAAGAGGTGAAAGAGGTAAAAAATAAGTTTATATGTAAAAGGTAAAAATAACTTTGAATAGTCGCCATTTTTAGCAAAACGTGGAAATGATCCGAAAAAAATTTTTTTCGAAAATAGAACTTAAAGTAAGGAAGTCGTAGGCACATATCTATGGGCGTGCCCCCTTCCCCCAGAATCCGGTGGACCCCCGAAACCGACAAAACCCTAAAATTGAATTTTAGGTGCTATTTGCGGCAATTTTGTCACATCAGACCCCCATAATTTGGTTGCTGCCCATCACACAAGCACATAAGGAGGAGGCTCGCTAAAGAATCTAAAAGGTAGGTACTGTCGAGCAGTTTGGGACAAAAATAGTGTATTTTCAAGCAATTTCAAAGCAAAACCATCACCCCATCCCTGAGCCCAAAATATCGATTTTACCTCTGCCTGGCCAATCTGACCACTTGTATCTGTGCTACCCATATATGTTTATGGGGCTTTAAAGTTTAGTATTCCACAATGCCTAAGATATAAACTTGGTCTATTCTTCAAGCCAATTTTTATCAACAATTCTCTTGAGCTTAGACTTAGTTCAAGGAGAAATTCAATTTTAGGCACCTTAGGCCGGTTTAACACCGGCTTAGGTCGGCATCTAGTTGCTTAGATTAATTCAAAGCGTCCGGACGAAAATTTAGATTTTCATTTATTTAAAAACAAGGTTTTAAAGAAAATGATTGATATATTCGTCATCAGCATATCAGAAATACACAGAAAATTAATTTTCATAGACTTCATTTCCGAATCCTGCATTTCGTATGCGATTTGTATTGCAAGACTTTAAAAAATCTAATTTTGCAATAAAATCATAAATATTTCGAGAAATAATGAGTGGTATTGAACGCAATTTGTTTTCCGCGCACTATTTTAGAAAACAGGAGCATCGAAAATCCATTGTGCGGTTTTGTGGAAGTTAGCAATTACCAGCTCCCTTATTAAGTGTCTATCCTGCCTGAGATGCTGTAAACAAATTTATTAATGATTAATGGATGAACGAGATGCACTAATTTAAATTATAAATGGATAAAATACGCAAGATAAAATGAAGCGACAACTGGCTTACGGACATACAGCATCCGGCTAGCAAAATTTGCAAACTAAAATTCATCCTTTGGTCCCCCTGTTTCAAAAAATTTGGTCGTTTCCCTCCCCCCGAAACAAAATCCCGGATACAGGCCAAGCTGAATGATTTTGATAATGAAAGCAAATCATTCTTAATGTTTTCGTGTTGGTTTACTTGCTTCTTAGGCTTAATAATGTGCATTCATGACTTACCAAAATGTTGATGACACTTGACAGCGTTTAAAATAAGCCTGAGTCATAGAATTCGACAAGCAGTAAGAGCGAAGTGAGTCGCATTCCATTGTTTAGGCTTATTCTCATTGCTGGCACCAACATTTTGGCCAGTCATGAATCTTCATTACTATCTAAGCTTGGCACAATAGAATAGTAGGTACTAAGGTCCTACTTAAGCTCTTAAATAAACCTCTTTTAAATATTCCTGATGTGAAGAGTCCAAAAAGCATCTCGCAACTAGGACGCATTTTTATATCTTTTCATCGACTTTTAAAATACAAAAAATTTCCGGACTTTACCTGAGAAAAATCCGCATAATGCCTCTACGACCATCAATAAAAAGTAGGATTGAGTCGAGGATAAATCAATCCAGCACGGAGCATCAGAAAATTTGAATGTTACCTTTGTAGACGTATTTTGTGTTAAAAATCCCAATGAAAATTTTTTATTATGGCAAGCAAGCCCAAAATTTTTTCCCACATCGCGATATTTCGGTTCGCTTCAGAAAAATTCAAAAAAGCATTTCTTTGGAGTCCACTTTTTTTCCCTAGCAATTTTATTCACAATGTAGACCATACCCAAAAATTTTTTCCACATTCCAAATTGTCTTTGTTATATGATTTAAGCGGTATAAACTGAGTTTAAAATGCAAAATGTCAAAATTTCCCGGCGCATAGCGCCGCCAGTTACTGTTCTTTCTTTTTGTAAAACTCCTGCATTGCATTTAAATGCCTAAATCACTCGAAATATCTTCTGACAAAGTTAGTAATTCGCATAATTCTTGTTAGAAGCTTTAACTGTCAAAATTGTTTTGTACAAATTTGATAATTTTCTGCTCTGTCAGACTATTAGTATTCACAGATCTACAAAATGTCAAGGGCGGTAAAAATGACTGAATTTCTTGGCACTTTGCGCCTCTTATGATTTCCGAAGTGTGTCAATAGAAAGGCCGTAAATTCTACATGAAAACGGTAGAAATTCCAAACATTTTTGGCACTTCGCGCCACTTTACACTTTTTGTATTTTTGATCGTCAGAAACCCATAAATTAGCTAGGCTACACTACTAAAGGTCGAAAAACTCAGTGTTACTACACACAACGTTACTGGCTTTTAATGCAAAAGTAGTTTTAAAAAATTTTTGTTCATGCCCTCCCTGAACCAAAATTCTAACTACGCCTCTAATTGGCTCTACAAACGAGTTAAGGTTTCGTTTTTATCCTTTTTAAATTGGTATGTAATCATGCAATGTTAACTGAAAATCTTCAACCCCGACCCCGACCCGACCCGACCCCAAAAACCGGGCTTTTTCATCCCCAACCCTGACCCCGACCGGGGGTAAAAATCTGACCCCATACGATCACTGAAACTGTGTCTGACCAGCAGTCTAGGGCGTTGGTTTTGACCAGGGCTAGCGTGAGTGGGTTTTGGTGGTTTGGGGGTTTTTGGGTTCTTGGTGGATTTTAGGAATCTAAAAAAATCTTGGGTTTTTGGGTTTTTGGGGTTTTTGGTATTCTGAGATGCAGGCAACCGATCCAGTAGTCTGACCTTTTGTAACAACATAAGTTATATATCTATTATTGTAGGCTTCATGTGTAGTGTGATTTTCCAATATTTGATGTCTTACCTTTATAGGTATTTTTTATGTATTTTATTTTTATGTATTTTTTTATTTTTTCACATAGGTAATTTTTATGTATTTTACATCGGAACGAAATTTTTCAACCTTTGGTTTTGTCCATTCAAAATTGCCTGATACAGTCCGAAAGCTGGTGTTCATTAAAACCAATGCCAATCAGCTTTGTGAACCAACCATGATGGATACTGATGATCATACCTGGGCAAGGGGTTCAACCAGGTTTAACCTGGTACCAGCCGGAGCAAGTTCGGTACCAGCCGGATGGTCCACCAGTTGCACCCTATGTTTTGTACATAAACTTTTTGGTGTAAAAATCGATTGGTTGGCTCCAAAAATCGGTTGCTGGGGTCTAAGAGTCGGTTGATGGGCTCCAAAAACCGGTTGCCAGGGTTTTAAAAATCGGTTGGATGGCTCTAAAATCAATTGCTCCTGGGTTCAACTAATTTTTGGAGCCCATCAACTGATTTTTAGACCCCAGCAACCGATTTTTAAAGCTCAACAACCGATTTATAGCCCCCCAGCAACCGATTTTTAGACCCTGGCAACCGATTTTTGGAGCCAACCAAGCGGTTTACAAACCCCAGCAACCGATTTTTATAGCCAACCAACCAATTTCTAGACCCCAGCAACTGATTTTCGACCCCAGTAACGGATTTATGACCCCAGCAAGCGATTTATAAAGCCAATAAGCGATTTAGGACCCATCAATCAATTTTTCGAGCTCACCAACCGATTTCTAGACCCCCAGCAACCGATTTTTCGAGCCAACCAACCAGTTTTCAGACCCCAGCAACCGATTTTTATAGCCAACCAAGCAACTTCTAGACCCTAGCAACTGATTTTCGGACCCCAATAACGGATTTAGGAACCCAACAGGCAATTTTTAAGCCCAATAAGCGATTTAGGACCCATAAATCAATTTTTCGAGCTCACAGACCGATTTTTACACCCCGGCAACCGATTTTTGGAGCTCACCAACTGATTTATAGACCTCAGCAACCGATTTTTGGAGCCAACCAACCGGTTTTCAGACCACAGCAACCGATTTTTGGACACCACCAACTGATTTTTTGACCATAGCAATCGATTTTTAGACCTCAGCAACCGATTTTTGAGTCCACCAGCTGGTTTTTAGACCCCAGCAACCGATTTTTAACCCCACTAAGTGATTTTTGGAGCCCAGCAACTGATTTAGGACCCCAGCAACCGATTTTGGGGCCAAGAACTGATTTTAAAACCCCAGCAACCGATTTCCGGATCCCACCAACTGATTTTTTGACCTCAGCAATCGATTTTGAGACCTCAGCAACCGATTTTTGAGGTCCAGCAACCGATTTTTGAGGTCCAGCAACCGATTTTGAGGTCCAGCAACCGATTTTTGAGGTCCAGCAACCGATTTTTGGAGCTCAGCAATCATTTTTTAGATCCCAACAACCGATTTTTAAATTCGCGGCAACCGAATCGGTTACTGGGCTCTCTAAAAATCGGTACGTAAGTAATGCATAATTCAGAGATTATACTTAAGTATGTGATGCCTAATTTAGAGAAAATAATAGTTAGTCAGATCAAAATAAAACATGTGATGTATTTTTGTGATCTTCTACACATCGATGTATTAAAAATACATACTTGTCTGTCCACCTGTTTTATGTGTAAATAAACGCTAGTCTTTTATACATACATTACTTGTTATTGATGTTTAGGCCGCGCTGAATTCTGACAATTTTTGTAATGCAAAATTAAGTTTCAAAAAGGTGAAAAATCAAAATTTTCCGGCGCTTCGCACCGAATTCGGACAATTTTTGTAATGCAAAATTGCGTTTCAAAAATGTGGAATCTCAAAATTTTCCAGCGCTTCACGCCAAATAGATTTAATTTTATTACTTGTTATTGATGCTTAAGTCGCGTCAAATTTGTACAATTTTTGTAATGCAAAATTGCGTTTCAAAAAGGTGGAACTGAAAATTTTTTGGCGCTTCGCGCCGAATTGATTTAATTTTTTTACTTGTTATTGATGCTTAAGCCGCGTCAAATTTGGACAATTTTTGTAATGCAAAATTGCGTTTCACAAAGGTTAAATTCCAGAATTTTCCAGCGCTTTGCGCCGAATTCGTATGATTTTTGTGATGCAAAATTGCGTTTCAAAAAGGTGAAATCTCAAAATTTTCCGGCGCTTCGCGCTGAATTGATTCAATTTTATTACTTGTTATTGATGCTTAAGTCGCGCTTAAATTTGAACAATTTTGTGATGCAAAATTGCGTTTCAAAAAGGTGGAATCTAAAATTTTTCGGCGCTCCGCGCTGAATTGATTTAATTTTATCACTTGTTATTGATGCTTAAGCTGCAGCAAATGTGGACAATTTTTGTAATGAAAAATTGCGTTTCACAAAGGTTAAATTCCAGAATTTTCCAGCGCTTCGCTGCCGAATTCGTATGATTTTTGTAATGCAAAATTGCGTTTCAAAAAGGTGAAATCTAAAATTTTTCAGGCGCTTCGCGCCGAATTGATTTTGTTTTATTACTTTTTATTGATGCTTAAGCCGCGCCGAATTCGGACAATTTTTGTAATGCAAAATTGCATTTCACAAAGGTTAAATCTCAAAATTTTCTGATTTAATTTTACTATTTGTTATTGATGTTTAGAGGTTGCGCTGAATTATAACAATTTTCGTGCATTTCAAGCAGGATTTATATTTGAAATGAAAACGTATATACTATTTGACGACATGAAAATGCGGAAATCTATAGAAGTTTTATTTTTACACAATGAATTTTATAAAAAATAAGCATATTAAAGGCAGTGAATGTCTCTTCAAGATTAAAGGTCAATTGTTACTAAAGTAATGAGTTTTTAAACATAATTGCTATGCAAATTATCGATTGCACTATTTTCTACATCATACTAATTTTGACACCATTTTTAATTAAAAAATTATGTCGCGAGAAATAGTGCGACTTCGCGTGAAATTATGAATGGACTCTGCGTGGAAGCAAGACTAACATGTTAAAAGTTCAACCACTTTTCTGACTTAGGCAACCAACCAAAAAATTGGGCTCTGGTACCAGCCGAGACTTTGAGGCTTGCCCAGCTATGCTGATGATTGTGTTGATAGGGATATGTGATCACTGATCAGCACAGCGACAGTCGAATAAAGCTTTGTTTTGAAATTGTCCTATTTTATAAGTTGGGTCCTTTATATGTCACAAAGTAAGCCAAGTCAATGTTTAAAAGTGTCTGATGTGTATCAGGAAAAACCCGCCAAAAACCTACCAAAAACCCCCAAAACCCCCAAAAACCCTAAACGCAAAATTTTCAAATCTGGGTTTTTGCCAGCCCTGGTTTTGACTGCGAATAATATTAATACCAATACTAATACTTTATTCGGAAGAAAATACAAGGACAAAACAAAGTCTCAAGGAAAATAGCATAGTGTAAAATGCGGAATGTCCTGGACACACAGGCAAATAAATTTCGCTCACGTGATTTTTTTTTCTTTTTTGCCCCATCAAAAAATTCCCGAAATCAACCTTCTTTATCCGAAGTTATTTGCAGGCTAGGCCGCTGGTGTTTGACTGCAAATAATATTACATTGTGTGCTACGTTATTTGCAGTTGACTGCAAATAATTACTGCCATGACCTAAACATCAATGACAAGTAATAAAATTAAATCGATTCGGCAGCGCCGGAAAATTTTGACATTTTACCTCTCTAAAACGCATTTTCGCATTCCAAAAATTGTCAAAAAATCCGCAGGAGATGAGGATTTTCAATCTTAGTAAACAAAAAAAGCAAAACAAATTTTATTCGCTGATCCGACAACAAACCAAGTAACATTAATGCATTGATAAGTAACAAGAGAAAAAAGATGAAATATGAACATACACAGAAAGACAAGTCAATAAAATATATAAATAGTCGAGGAAAGCGGGATAACGTAAAGGCAGTACATAAACTGCGCTTATTTACGCCCCTGAATTGAATGATTAAGATCAACCCTTTTCAATCTATTAAGAAATAAATGTCTATTTGGAGCACTTGGCTAAACTTAAGAATATGGTGGTACTTTTAGAAAAGGAGCAAAACGAATACGGCATGCCAAAATTTTCTTGCCAAATTGGTGGAACATGATAAATTGAAGCACGAAAAAAATTCGGTGAAAATCTGAGCCATACTTGCAAAGTTGCAGGCAACTCTCGATTTGAGTGTTGGGTGAAACGATTAAACGGCTCTGATCCAAGGACTCACACATTTGTCAGAAATAAATAATATGGGCTGAAATTACGGAAGGAAACATAGCAATAAAGGAGAAAAAAGAAAAAGGCGCGGAAAACTGTTCGAAATTTTGAAAACTTAAAAAATTTTTATATTTTTTGCATGTTTTTTTCGGTTTTACTTGATAAGATATACGAAGATCTAAGTTTTTGCTTCTATCATACTTAGGCTTAGGCTTAGCATATCTGAAAAGGTGTTTTAAGCTGCTTAGGTCGAGGTCGCTCCCGCTCAGGTCGATGTATAGATGCTTAGGTCGATGTATAGATAGATGCTTAGGTCGACGTAAATTGGGTATCTAAATGTGATTCTGCATTCAGCTGTTTGAATCTTTTAATACTTAGGTCGAGAAGATGCTTGCTAAGGTCGAGAAGAGGCTACTTAACGATACCCATAGCTTTTGTAATATTGATCATAAACGGATGAAATTTTTTTCCGCGCTTTCTTTCAACATGTTCTAAGTACTGAGCAAAAAAATCCGCTCTTCTGAAGTTTATTTTTTAGTATTTTGAAAGTATCCATATTCTTAAGTTACTCCGGAGCACTTATAACTTCGTCAGGCAGAGAATTCCAAACAGAGATTACTCGATTACAAAATTCAAATTTTCTGCAGTTTTTGTTTGCCCGATTAACAAAAAGCTTACAATAATTCATTGCTCGATTTGAATTAGTATTAAATGTAAAGAAATGCTCAAAAGTCAGAATATCAAATCTAATAATAGAAAAAGCTAAAGTGAGGTCATTATATAAACGCCTTAATTCAAGTCTTTCTAATCCAAGTTGAACCAATCTCTGATCATATGGAAGCAGGGCTGGCAAAAGTGGGTTTTTGGGGTTTTGAGGTTTTTGGGTTTTTGGTGGGTTTTTGGGGTTCTAAAAATCTTGGGTTTTTGGGTTTTTGGGGTTTTTGGTATTCTGAGACGCAGGTACTTATGTAAGGCTCTAAATCATGTTTTAGTAGTTATTGTAAATGACTGAAGGTTGTTTTTTGGCTTCTGGCGCCGTAGGCAGACAGCGCACAGCACACAGTCATACAGCATTAGCATGCATTGTGATATGATTTGAGTGAGAGGGATCGACACCATGGTATATCAACTGCTGAGAAAGCTTTGCATACTATACATCTGAATAAATTAAACAATTAAAGTACATACCGAATAATTGCATTAAAAACTTTACTTCAAATGCTAATTCTATATCCTGAAAAGAGGTATGTAGTTAAATTGCACCTTTTTATTAACAATTTATACCTTGTGTACAGGAACAAAATAACTAGGCACACATCTATTATTGTAAGCTTCATGCATAGTGTAACTTTCCATAGTTTGCTGTCTGACTTTTACACTTATTACATAGGTATTTACGTTGGCGGTTTCAACGGCTTCATCGGAACGAAATTTTTCTACCTTTGGTTTCGTCCATTCAAAATTGAGAAGCTCATTGAGCACTGAAACAGTCCGAAAGCTAGTGTTTATCAAAACCAACGCCAATCAGCTTTGTGATTCAACCGTGATAGACGATGATGATTGTGATGACAGGGATATGTAATTTAATTACCTACTGGTCAGCGCAGCGACATTCGAATAAAGCTTTGTTTTAAACGTGTCCTATTTTTTATGTTGGGTCCTTTATGTGACACAAAGTCAGCCGAATTAATGTTTACAGGTGTATGAAGTCAACTCTGGTGTGTATCAGGAAAAACCCAGGAAAAACCCACCAAAAACCCCCAAAAACCCACCAGAAACCCCAAAAAACCCACCAGAAACCCACGAAAAACCCCAAAAACCCCAAAACCCAAAACGCAATATTTTCAAATCTGGGTTTTTGTCAGCCCTGTATGGAATACTTTTATCATTGAAAAGTAGTTTTGTAAAACTACGCTGTTTTTTTAATTTTTTTAAAATTTTCTAAAGTTTCAGAACAAGTCGTCGATAAAAGTGCTGCGATCGGCATGGCGCGGCAGCATTCAGCAATAAGGCACTTATTCAGTTTAGGAGGTACAGGGTTTTTTGACTGGTTTTTTCGAATTTTTACAACACAGAAAACCTATTATAGGTATGTTAAACATGCTGATCACGAATTTTATAATGATTTTTCACAAAAATGCCAAAATTTTTCCAGTAGATTCATGTGACTGACCAAAATTTGGTGCCAGCGTTTAAAATAAGCCTAAGTAATGGGATGCAACTCGCGTCGCTCGCTTCTGCTCGCTCCGCTCGTCGCATCCCATTACTCAGGCTTATTTTAAACGCTGGCACCAACATTTCGGTCAGTCCATGATACTAAGCCTAAGCCTAATCAGCTGGTAAACCAGCAAAACATCACGAATACCTTTCAATCTTTATCGAAATTAACCAGCGTTTCTTCAACTACGCTTGTCATTAATTGATATTTTCGTGAAAAATCATTATCAAATTCGTGATCAGCGTGTTAAACATGCCTAGACTAGGCCCTCTATGACTGGAAATTCGAAAAACAGACAAAAAACCTGTACCTCCTAAACTGAATAAGTGCCAGCAATAATAAGTACAAGATTAAATCAATCCGACGCAAAACGCAGGAAAATTTTGATATTTTGGCTCTCTACCACGCATTTTCGCATTACGGAAATTTTCCACAATGTGAACCAAGCCCAAAATTTCTTCCACGTCCCGAAATTTTCGTTCATAAAAATCCCTAAATCTGGAAAAAAATGGTGCTTCGAGCAGACAAAATTGGAAATCATCGGTTTACAGTACTATTTTAAATTGAAGCTATAAACCCTTTATGCGCAAACATTGAGACTTACTTTGTACTAAGCTGCAGATTTTTTAACTTTCGTCATTTTTTAGAAACACGATGCATTATCATTGTGACAATAAATGTGAAGGCATATACCTCATTATCTATGTTCCTTTATCTGTGCTTTGTACAAAGTGAGTCGGTTTTTTATTATGTATGTATAGGCATGCATCGGCCAATTGTATAGTCTAACGAAAGATTGTGCCTACCTAGCATAATTTTTTAATATTTCGATACAATAGAGGTTGCATTGATCGTGAAACTTTAGAAGGCACATTCAACTTTACTGCGTAAAAAATACACTTTTGCCGCTTCTATAAAGTGCTGAGCTGAGGAGAATGGCTCTCCAAAAGCAGATTTCGTGAAACTTCGCGAAAAAAGCTTATTCTGAGAAAAGAAAATCTTAGCGTTAAAAGTGTATGACTAATCTTTCAGCAGTCAGATAGACGTACAAAGCAAAACATTACTTACAGTATTTGTGAACCTTGTCATATCTAGTGATGTAAAAGATCATCTGGATCTGATCTTTTTATCCAGATTCAGATCCAGATCCAGATCATCTGGATCTGGATCTGTTATTTTCTGATCTGCTTATCTGATCTGTATCTGGATCTGCCAGAAAATCAGAACCCTATCTTTATCTGGATCTGGATCTGTTTAGTCAAGTTATATCTGGTTAAGCAGATCAGAAAGTTATTCTTGCACGATGGTAGGTATTATTTCTGTTTTACGATTTACTGTAGATAGGTTATCTAATTAGTCGTAGCCTTACATGCATGGATTGTGTCCCAACAGCCCCACCAGTCCCAACAGCCCCACTGTCCCAATAGCCCACCATCCCAACAGCCCCACCGAAAAATCCCAACAGCCCCACCTAAAAATCCCAACAGCCCCACCCATCCCAACAGCCCCACCAGTCACAACAGTCCACCGTCCCAACAGCCCCACCAATAATTCCAACAGCCACACCAATCCCAACAGCCCCACCAATCCCAACAGCCCCACCAATCCCAACAGCCCCACCAATCCCAACAGCCCTACAAATCCCAACAGTCCCACCGTCCCACCAACCCCACCGTTCCAACAGCCCCACCGTCTTAACAGCCCCACCAATAATCTCAACAGCCCCACCAGTCCCAGGAACCCCACCAATTCCCAGCAGATCCACCGTTTCAGCAGTCCTACCATTCCAACAGTCGCACTGTCCTAAGCACACATAAGCGTGGGGGAAGGGATGTTTAGAGTTTAACCCCCAACCCTAAATTCTGGTAATCCCCCAAATTATGTTAGACCCCCAGAACTTTAATTTTAGCACATTTCTCGGTCACTTTAACCCAACAGACCCACAGAATTTGTTCGCTGCCAATGTTGGTTCCAACTGTCCCACTGTTATAATCATAGAAGCACAGCACGATCGGTCTGGAGAAGGAGTTTTGAGCCAAAAATTGACCTCAAAACTAGTATTAATGTTAAAATAACGTAAAAAACTACGCTAATCCACATTTTCTGGCTATTTTGAAGCAGATAGCGTGAAAGTTTTGATTTTCATTTAATTTTAGCACTTATCTTTCCTTTTTCACTAGAACATTTTTTATTTTTTCTGGCAGTGTAAAGTAGACCATAATGAGCAGGAATCCAATCTTTGCGAGATGACTCGAATGAGGCAAAATCCTGGATTGCGCACAAATGCTGAAGCTTCAATTCTGGCAGGTTTACCAGTTTCTCAGGTAGACTTATTCTGAAAATGTAAACATGCACACTCGTTTAAGGTCTTGATGAAATATACGAATTCGGTAAATAGTCAAAAAAATATCTGTCATAAACAATTAATATTGCCTGATTTTATTATATCGTATAATAGCGATTGCAGTAATGGTGAGGCTGCTGGGATTACTGGTGGGGCTGCTGTGACGGTGGGGCTGTTGGAACGGTAGGGCTGTTGGAATTGGTGGGGCAGTTAGGATTGGTGGGGCTGTTGGGATTGGTGGGGCTGTTAGGATTTGGTGGGGCTGTAGGGATTGGTGGGGCTCAGGGGCGGATTTAGGGGGGGGCGGGGGGGCGGCCGCCCCCCATTGGCCCAAAAAATGCGAAAAATTAAGGATTTTTGAGCGATTTTTGGGTCAAAACGGCTAATTTTTCCGCCCAAGTCAGGGTTCCGCCCCCCTTAGGGGTACCGCCCCCCCCTTAGGAAAATCCTAGATCCGCCACTGGTGGGGCTGTTGGGATTGGTGGGGCTGTTGTGATTATTGGTGGGGCTGTTGGAACGGTGGGGCTGTTGGGACGGTGGGGCTGTTGGGACTAGTGAGGCTGTTGAGACATTACCCATGCACGCGGGGGTGGGGAGAGGGGTCTGCTCGGGGTTTTTACCCCCCAGATCTCGTGCTGACCACACCTGGGCGTGGGGGCGGGGGTTTGGGGGGGGGTATTCACACCCCAGAAAACCAAAATACCCCCCCCCAGAAATCAAAAATACCCCCCAGAATTCAATTTTTGGAATTTTTTCGTTTTTTTCGCAATTTTTTGATGCTAATGGATAGTGCTTGACGAGGAAACGTCGAAAAATGGTGTTTTTATCACCATACCACCATTTTTAAGGCCATTTTTTGACGTTCAAAAAAATCTTGCACCCCCCAGAAATTTCTTGCTGCTCACGTATGGTGCTGACCCCCTGAATGGCCAAAAAGTGCCGCTGCGACTCCCATAATTTTTTCCTTTCAGAAAAATTTTTGAAGCTCTGCAGAAAAGTAACTTAAGTGATAAAAATGTATTGAAGGTTGTTTTTTCACATAAATTATCATCAGAATTGACCTTTGAGAGATTTTTTTGCCTAAAAATGGGAAACTCTTAAATTTTTTCGAAATATCTTTGTTGAAAAAGTTGTTACAGTCGATTCGCAACATCGAGAAACGTCTAAAAACAACGTTTTTAGTGCCCTTGGGCCATTTTTATCGCTTTTTTGATGTTTGAAAAAAAATTGATTTTGACCCCCAGAATTTCTATCCTGTACATGTATAGTTTTAGTAGGTGCATCTGTCATTTTTTATGAATTTTAACAGCGTTTTTCTTTGTAGAATTGAAATTAAGCTAATTTCTTCATAGTATTGCATTTTGTGTTGTTAGGTAAATGTATTGTTTGTTATTTGACAGTGATCCCCCTGAAATAATACACCCTTTCTTTCTTACAAGCGATCGAAAGAAGCATTTGTTTCTCCTGTATAACCACAATGTTGCCAAATCCCAGACATCTCACGTTCCTGTGAAAATTCAATGCCGTTTCGGTTATAAACTGTTGTAATAATTTTTACATTTTTATGCCTCAATTTCATGCCCATTGGTAAAAGTCTAAACATGTGAGTTTTTACTTTTTAGACAATTTTTACTGATATCATTATTATGTAAAAGCTCTCAAAATGCAAATTTTCCTTGGCTCTGCCCCAGACCTCTCTGGGGAGGCTCTTGCATTAGTCCTGCCACCCAATCCATGTGGGCTCGGGCGCTTTACGTCCTCCTTATCAGCAATACAAATTGCTGCACAAAAAATTTTTATCTGGATCTGTATCTGTATCTGGATCTTTTTAAATTTTGATCTGGCAAAACGATCTGGATCTGGATCTGGCTATTTTCTGATCTGGTTATCTGATCTGGATCTGGATCTGTCAGAAAATCTGAACCCGATCTTTATCTGATCTGATCTGGGTAAAAATCTGGATCTTTCACATCACTAGTCATATCTGCGTATGGTGCGCGAATCATTAGAAAGAAATCATATTCCTGCCTCCGACAAAACAGTTTGCCAGAGACGCTTCACAAGACATTTTTCCGTTCACTTCTCTCGTTGTTATATCGCGTCTGGTTCAGTAGCATGAAATAATTTAAGAGATTGTAAAATTAAAAATTGAAAGGATAAAAACTTTCACAAATGGAATTCTGAAGTCGTTGATTTTTGAAAGTATAGGAGGTTTAATCCAATCCCATGCTTACGAGAGAGATTAAAAGGGGAAGCTAAATTTTAGTTGATTAAAGTTCGAACTTAAATAGTACCTATGTACTAGTGTTATTTGGGTAGCACAAAAATAATTAAAATATGATATTGGTATAGTTACCCTAATTTTAATATAATATAAATATGATATTTCGCTATTTTTTATTTAAAATATGATATATTTTTGATATTTGGTATATATTTAATATGTTTTTGGTAGAGATAGTGCATATGTATACCTATTATGTATTTTCTGCAACCATTTCAAAGTAGATACCTATGTAAGCAAAATAGTTGGGGACTTAAATGCATGCATATCAATGCACTGTGAAAAATTATGCATATTTTAAGACTCGTTTATTCTATTCAAAGTCAAAAGGCTAAGTATGCAAGTAATCAATATTTTTTGAACGATTATCTCTCATTTGCAACGATTTTTCACTTAATCGGAAGCAACAATTACGATGTTATGCATAGCAATGAATAAATATAGATAGTTTGTGTTACAGTAAGCTACCTAGACACGAATTTTGGATTGTGTCCCGATTCTCCGACCATCCCGATTCCCCGACAGTCCCGATTGTTCGACCACTCCCGATTCTCCGACCGTCCCGATTCTCCGACTGTTCCGATTTCTCGCTCAATGCTAAAAGAGTTTTTTTTAAATTCGCGATAATCTCGTTTCTCCGACCGTCCCGATTCTCCACTCCGTCTCGATTCTCCGACCATCCCGATTCTCCGACCATGGTAAGCTTTGACAAGTTTTGACTACGACTGCATTGCACGATTTATAATGCAGTACCTAAGATCGCATCCCACGCATGTACATAACATGCATATATGTGTTTTGCGTACAGATATGTACATACATATATACTTATTCAATAAACCTTTTATATAGGTACATGGATACCTATTTATTCGATTAACCAGCGTAACGAATACGATGAAACTTTGCTCTGACTTAAAAATAGAAACAAAAAAATGGAAAATGCAAATTAGACAAAAATATTTAGCGTCGTTTTCAAGACGTTTGACATACAATTAACTGCATTAATACTAAAAGTCTGAGCTAGGCAAGGAGATATACTTTGATGTAACTTCTGTTTATTCTCACTTTTTAAAGTCAAAATGAAAACGAATAATTGTAATGCCAGACAAAAAAATTACTTTCAATTCTACTGAATGACAAAAATAATACGTTATGAAGAAAAATCCGTAAATTCACATAATAATTAAATCTCTAAATAAGTCCTCTATTACATGTATGTGCAACCGATATTCAGCAGTTGATTGACATGTGGTTTATGCCACCTGTTATATTTGAATCTGTAGTCGGAGAATCGGGAAAAGTCGAAAATCGGGACGGACGGAGAATCGGGACGGTCGGAGAATCGAGACGGTCGGAGAATCGGGATGGTCGGAGAATCGGGACGGGCGGAGAATCGGGACGGTCGGAGAGACCAGATTTTTGCGAACTCCTAAAATAACTTCTCTTAGCATTAGGCGGAGAATCGGGACGGTCGGGGAATCGGGAAAGTCGGAGAATCGGGACGGTCGGAGAATCGGGACAGAGCGGAATTTTGTACCTGCTTACTAATCGTATCAAATTGATTATAGTGCAAAAGTTTTTTTGAAATAAACTATAGAAAAACACTAGCATTACATATTTTAGACGTAAATTTCAAAAAATTTTCATTCATTGAAAAACTTTCAAAATTTACGAGATTAAGTTTAAAAATTGCATGAATTCCTTTCACTTTTCGACAAATAACAAAATTTCGGAATATTTGGATCACAATCAGGTAATCTCAACAGTCAAGAATACAGGTGGCAAACAAGGATTAAGAAAACAAATAATTTAATGGTCATTATTCCGACCTACCTACCTAATGTTTTGTAATCTCCAAGTCTGTTTCACACAAGTTTGGGCATAAATTTTAAAAACGATGTCCGACAACAAATTGACAGATTGCGATTATAGCATTGATTTGATATGTAATTATCTTAATCCGTCGGCTTACTTTCGGATAACTTGTTAAAATTTATGCCCAAACTTATGTGAAACAGACTATAAGCCAACCTTGATGGAGTTGAGCTATATTACGCATTTATCAACACAGACAGGTGTTACTTCACTCATACTACGCTGCGCTAATTGTATGTAAGTACACCATAGGTGGGCGGCTCCAAAGTTCTAGGAGGAGAAGGTGCAAGTTTTTTTCAAAATTCCGAACAAACACGATTTTTCAACGTTTTCCATCGAGCAATATCTATTGGCCACAAAGAAATGTAAAAAAAAAACAACAAAAAAATTCAAAAATTGAATTCTGGGGGTATTTTGGTTTCTGGGGATGATTCTCAAACCCCTCCCCGAAGCCCAATGAAGTACACACGAATAACGTAGGTGTACACAAACCTCAACGGACTATTTGTGTGAGGGGCTCGGCTCGGTATACATATGTACATTCATACTTACGTATTTGTCTCCATATGATAATACAACCTGTGGAAAATACCTACTGCGTCATACGCACAAAATCAGTAAGTAATATAAAGAGCGAAAAAGGGAAAAGTGCTACCACTTTATACTAAAATTATACCAAAATTATATCAAAAATATTTTCACATTTCTGAGAGTTTTAATATGATAAGAATATGATATACCAAAATTCACAGAATTAAAATGATATTGATAGTCCAGCAAGTGCCTACCAAAATCATACCAAAATTTATTTTTGGTATATCAAAAATAACACTACTATGTACCTGCGTGATATATATGTATATAGCGCGGAGGAAATGTGTAACGTTCTGATTAAAAACCAATCGATAAACATAAAGGCACTGAAATGAGAGTATAGTAACGAGAATCAAAGCGAATTTCGTAGCTTAACAAATTCGCATTAGAATCTGTTCATGAGAGCCATGCTAAGACGCTTATTTAATGAACTCTTAGTCCTGTCGTCGAATACTCCATTTTTGGTAGTGGCTGAAATTATATCATGGTTCCTATCGGCGTTGAAGGACCCGTAATAGTCGTCAATTTCCACTTTTGATCTGCTTCGACCAAAGACTGCATGCCCGTTTTGAAGATACCCTTCTTTGGCCCGCGATTTTTGTGACACTGATAAATTTGACGATCCATCGCAGAGTCTTGAGGCAGTGCCGCCGTATCTGGCGTGTAATTTTTTATAACGCTTGCCGTGTCTGCTATTAGCGAAATTGGCAGCCAAATGCGCATTGTAATACGATAGGCCCAACAGAATTATTATACAGCCGGCGAAAGAGCCTATGAAAATTAAAATTAGTTGATAAAAAAATGACGACAAGTTTTGCTAATATGGTAAGCAGGACCGGACATACATTTGGAGACCCCAGAATCGAAAGAGAAAAATTTTCTGGAAACTTGGGGCAAAATTACGGTATCAAATTTATAAAAATAAAATTTTGTGTAAGAGCTTGAAAACGACCAGAAACTGTGGATTAATATATTTTTGACGCTATTTTAGCATTTATGTAAATTTTTTAGGTCGTTTTAGTGCAAAAACTTTGCCTGACCATAAATGAGCAGCACCAAAATTCTGGGGGGCAAGGTTTTTTAAAGCTCAGAAAATGGTCTCAAAAATAGTAGTATTGCTAAAAACACCGTTTTTCAACGTTTCTCATCGAGTACTATCCATTTGGCATCAAAAAATTGCGAAAAAACGAAAACAATTTCAAATATTGAATTTTGGGGGTTATTTTGATTTCTGGATGGGTATTCGGCCTTCTGGGGGTTGCATATCCCCAAACCTCCCCCACGCCCACGTGTGTGCTTGACCCCTCAGATCGGTCACGTGATCAGGTGGACCCATAAATCCTTCATTTTACATGAGTTTTCCAAATCATGTAGTCTGTTGAGTTTTTCGATAATCTCAACTCAATCGCAAACCCAATTGCTTATGTACTTGGGTAACAAAACAAGCGCACTTGTGGTGGGGCTACGAAAATTTACCATTGTTGTAAAAACCAACATTTTTCGACGTTTCTCAGGAAGCTCTGTCCTCTGGCATCAAAAATTTTCAGAAAATCTTAGTCTTTTAGAGCTTGAATCTCGGGACAATGAAGCGAGGAGTACTCAACTTTGTTTTAAGACTTGACCCTTATCCAGTTGAATTAAGTGGATTGGAGTTTCGATTTTATAGGTCAATCAATGATAAGTAAAATAAAATATAAACTGATCATTAATTTGGCCTGTTTTCATTCAGACTCCTGATAAGAAAATTAAAAAACCTGATATATATTTAAACATATGAAATTTAAGGTTGTTTTAAAAAATTTAATATTAAAGAGATTCTAAATTAATGAAAAGTAAAATAAGCATGCGACGTTTGTTACTTGGACAAAAATAAAACAAAAAGAAAACAAAAAAGCAATTCATCAAAAATTATGATTTGTTTGGGTTAAAGATATTTTGTTCGTTCACAGATTAGAACGTACATTTAAGTAAGAACCCGGAATCCAATTAGTAGAATTTAAATGAAGGTGAGCGGTAGATAATTAACACAAAAGGCTTATTACAATATTAACCCCATAGAAGAAAAGAGTCAAATATTTCAGTTTGCAAAAACAACGACATAAATGAAATTGAAATTCGATAAATAAGTTGCTAGAAATTATCTAAACGCGAGTTAAAGATGATTTAAGGTGTAGTTGAGTGAGAAAATAAACTTTTAGATGACATTATACATTATATGACATTATTATATTATTTTATATTAGACTATTATATTATTACACATTATACATTATACTCGTCCGTACATAAGGATAAAAATAAACAGTAGACAAAATGTGTTTCAACTAACTTAGCCCATGCAATGTAAATTATTCTCGACTTTTTGGTATCAATTTTTGTATTTAGATGTGACTTTCGATTGGTGAGTGTTAATAATTTGATAATAAGATGTGCTTTTTAGCTATTCCCTTGACTTTGGCTGCCGAGAAACGTAGACGACTCGAGTAATGTTTCATTTTTGATCAGCAAACAAGCATAAACACTACTTTATTTCTAGTGTACTGTGCATTATAATGCTTACCCCAGAACCAAGGCATGACTCCTCTACTAATTTTGCAAAATTTATCTACTGGACCACCGCATAATATCAGGCTGACCATGTTAGCATCATTACCGTTGCTAACCATAAGCGAAAAAAGCGTAAAATTAAAGCAAAAATTATTCTCAAAACCGGCTTGTGGAAGGCATACTGGCAGAAAAGCAAAATAGGCAGAAGTTAGCACCACCGTTAAGGACAAAATACCCAGCCAGCAAATGTTCAACAAATAAGCAAGCGTCCATAGAAAAGCGACAACAATATGATGACCCAAACGATGGAAAAATCTAAAAAATTTCAAGATATTCGCTTTCCCAAATAAATTGTTTGATATAAAATGAAAAGTATAAGAACCATAATTTCCTAACTATTCGGTTTTCCTCCTCTTTATATTTATTTCTAGTGATTCAATACTGTTATTAATTAAAATATTCTACGAATTTTAGAGAATTATCGGTACTTTCGCATTATCCCCGACTACATCAAAATGTACCCCCCGACCATTCCCATCAACTACTTGTTGTAAAGGCCTTGTGATATTCGGTTACTGTGACCTGACCTTATGCAATGTTTGCTCCACTGTTAAAAAACTCGGTTTGCATGGCTACCGCTTCTTGTTCGGACTTTTTGTGTTATTAAACGGTGGCGATTCACCATGAAAATTTGGGATTTGGATAGGATTTGATTTGGGGATGCACTTATAAAAACTGCCAAAAAAGCGGGCATCGCCACCGTTTAATAAAACAAGAAGTCCGGACAGTAAGCGGTACCCATGCAAATCGAGTTTTTTAATAGTGGAGAAAACATTGCATAAGGTCAGGTCACAGTAACCGAATATCACCAGGCCCTTAAAACAAGTAGTTGAAGGGAGTGCTCGGTATGGTACATTTTGAGGTAGTCGGGGATAATGCGAAAGTACCGAAATTTCATATTACTCTCTACTGGCACCAGGTGGCGAATTACAAAATCGTGTTTGCCCCAAATTTTGATTATTAGTACATAGGTACATGAAACATTTTGACATGAATTAACACCAGTAATCAAATGTTTTAAGCTATTTTTAGGCTTCAGTTGTTTGATAAGAGTCAATATACGGACCATTTTATCGCACAAAGGAAAAATTTTATATTTTTAAAACAACAACTGTATGCTCCCTGCACAACAAGGTCGGACTTAGAATTCTAGCTACAAAACACTTCAAAAAATAATTAAACATTTATAATGCAGAATCTAAAATTAATTATCGTAGGTAGCGCGATAGCGCCACCTATAATATACTTGGCCTCCCTTTTTTATTATATGTTTTATCACAGCGAGTGCGAAATTTGTTCCCCCCCCTCACAGCTATAACGGCACACATCTGGGAGGTGCGTTTTTTTAATCGATGGATTATTAAAAAATTCGATGTCGGTCTTTTTTGTTTTTGTTTACACTCGATACCGAGTTAGAAATAAGCGTGTAAAGTATAAACCGAAAAATCAAATAATTTGCGGAGGGCCAAATTTTTTTCAAAATGTTTCCCCCGAGCTGTAGATTACGAATCTGACCTTAAAATTCCTTTACATTCGATGGTTGTTGCACAAAAGTGTAAAGTATACGTGTTTTTTACTCATTGCGTGTCCTTCGGCTTATCTAACTCAATTTTGGTTTCTGTGCAGTCCAATCAGTTTTATAATGTAGAGGGTTGCAAAATCTCAAAACCGAAAATTTTTTGTTTTTCTTATAATGCAATATTTTTATATCTGTGATCGTTTTAGTGTAAAGGGTTCGAGACGAAAAACGATATTTCTTCAACTACTCCGCTAAGTAGGCGGAACATGCTAATTATACTTAAAAGGTGCCCTGACCTTAGCGTTACAGATCCCGGCTCATTTCGTTTTTTTACACCCAACATTGCGGTATTAGCACAAGTGTAAAGTTTACACCGAGAAGCATTTTTGCGCCCAGAGCGTCGTAGATGATGAATTTTTTTAAAATGTTCTCCGTAAGGTCAGAATAACGAATCTGACCTTTAAACTTTTCTACAACCAGTGTTTGTTGAGGTATGAAGACGTGAACGTTGAATTATACCTACACCTATTTTCTAATGCCGATACTCCGTATTGCATATTGTTTGATCAGATTTTCCTTATTTCAGAGGTTTTTGGCTCTCTTTAATAAATAATTATTTTTATCATCATAAAGGCACTATTCTTAAACTTCAGTAGAATGATGAATATTTTTCAAAATAATATAATCAAGCTGAAATCTTCCGATATGTCGAGTTGGCGCAGTGGTTGACAACTCCGTTCTCGGATGCGGTCTTAAGAAAATAATGATGGTTCGAATCTTCCGAATGCTGACTTTTTCATTTTTTCAATGCTCTTGGCAAAACCATGCACTTCATTTGACTTATTCATCTATTTAGGTTCTGCAGATAGCACTTTTTGTTTTTTAAATTTCGCCTCAGTTCTCGAATGGGAGTGTGAAGAGTGCGAAAATCTGGGGTGAAAAGACACATTTTGGCCGAGTTTTCGACTTGTTTTGTCTGCCAACAACTCCGGTTATGAGTTTTAAGGAATTTTTTCTGACAGAAGTGTACTACGGATCAAGGGCTATCTTGTGCTTACCAGCAAACTTTTCTACAATCAATACGCAGTTAATACCAGGGTTTTAAACTTTACACTGTAGTGGATGAGTAAAAAAGCAGATTTTGTCCAAGATTTCTCTGCAAACTTTTTCGGTTATGAGTTGGGATGAATTGAATAAAATAGAAATAAAGTAACTTCTAATGGCTACACGTCGAAGCAAGCCGCGTTCAAAAAACGTAATATGGAGTTGTTTATGGGGTGTAAAGTTCGAAATCTGAGGTGTAAAGTGGGCGAAAAAAACGGGGTTTTTTCGTATTTTCATTGGTTAATCATATCGGATATTTTGCGGAACATAAGTTTGGCACATACAAACGTACTACAATCAAAGGGTAGCAAACTGGCCCGAACCGAATTCATTTACATACAATAGAGCGTTAGGTTCAGATTTTTAAAGTTTACAATGTGGTGGACAGTGGAAAATACGTGGTTTGTACATTTTTTGTTCGCCACTTTCTCTGTTCAGAAGTCGGGCGAGGTCTATTGGATAAAAATAAAGTACTTTCTAAGGGGTACGCGTCACAGCGAATTGCGTTTGTTTACATGAGTATTTAGCTTTTTCGGGAGGTGTAAAGTCAAAAAATTGGGGGAGTTAAACGTGTTTCTGTCTTGTTTTTTCTGTCAAGTTCTGGGTTATGAGCCTGGACATAATTTCAAGTCTAAAAATTAACCAGAAACCAAATGTAATACGCCATTTGTTTGCTCACAACAGTGGTGTAAAGTGGTTGACATGTGATATTTATTTTTATTTACTGAAATTACGCTAATTAGAAGTAGTGTACTAGCAAAGAAAAATGCTCCGATGAAACAAAAAAGATGAATATACTTGGAATTGTGGATTATTAAGGACATAAAAGGAGGGGACTAGGAAAAATCTACCTAAAGTCGCAAAATCTGCTAAAAATCACACTTTCTCTAAGCAACGCTAAAAATCGAAGTATATTCTGCGGCCTCTGAAAAAGTAGTCTTTTTAAATAATGTTCAAAGTTTCAGATAAGAGTGTAGTAAACGGAATCTGTAATGTTTACTTTTTTAAATTGCTGGCAAGTAGCAACGCTGACTAGCTTCGTATCCTGATTGATAGAAAACTAAGCGGTATTGTATTTAAAGTTGTTCTATTTTGTTATGAGCATTATAGCAAGCAAAGCAGGGGCCGATTGATTAGTGCACACAATCGTTACGGGCATGCTAGTGTATCTACATTTAGTCCGTTTCAAGTCAACTTACGCCTTTCCTACTGTTTTAAACCAACCATGTCTCCAATTGTCTTCGATGTTTGCTATTTCATTCAGTTGGCTTAGAAAGACTGTCAGTTTACTCAACATCATTTCCCATAGCTACTGCGTAGCTAATGTGCTGCTTTTTCGATCATTTTTATGGTTAAATATTTATTTTAATCTGTTGGCCGCAGAATATACTTCGATTTTTTTGCGTTGCTTACATAAAGTGTGATTTTTAGCAGATTCTGCGACTTTAAGTAGATTTTTCCTAGTCCCCTCCTTTTACATCCTTAATAATCCACAATTCCAAGTATATTCATCTTTTTTGTTCCATTGGAGCATTTTTCTTTGCTAGTAGGTATCATATATTCTAATGAAATTTTGAAAACAAGTTCTACAGTCTGTTTTATTTAACTTTGAAGTTTTTGAAAAAAATTTAAAGTTGGTTACAAAGTGTTTTAAACCAATGCTGTTATTCTGACATTTAACGGTACATCGATTTGTGAGAAGTTTGTCACTGTTAAGCCGCATTAATGCATAAAAATTTCAAATTATTTTTGTAGCCTGATTCATGCAGATTAGATTCAAAAGAAAACCGCAAAGTTGATTGAAACAGACTATAGATTGCTTCTTATTTTTGCCCCGAATTTGATTTGAAATTGCGTACGAAGTGGTTTTTGAGAACGCATTGATACAATTGTGTGCATGAACGACTTAAGCCAGACTAAAACCTGCATCGTATATTAAAACATCGAAGTCGAGTTTAACCCTAGAAGCAGAGTACATAAAAACTGTATTTTGAAATACTATGAAATAATCAAATAAAGTTTATTTAACGAAACCTTTGTACATGGAAATCAATTTTCGGCACTAAAGCGAGTAGCTGCCAAAAGCTGGCTTCTAAGCAGCCTACTGTAATACAATCTTGCATAGCAAAACTTTTTATGCTTGTTACTGCTGCTCTGCACAGTATGTCGTGATTTTTGCTTCAGTGTGAACCGCTTTGGTAAGCGATTAGCATTGATTTAGAAATTGTGATCCATGCACAAGGTTTCCGTGAAATAGACTGTAAATACAATATGAGAATTTAGACGCACAGGGCGTGGAAGACCAAAATTTACACAAATCCTAACTCTGATCGAAATCAATGATAGCCTTCATAACGGTGAAACATTGAAAGATAATACAAAAATACAGAGACAGAAAATGAAAGTAAAAGCAAGATAGTGAGCAGAAAAATTAAAAAGATTCACAATAAGATTACTGAACTTGACCAGAAACCGCAAACAAACAATACTAAATTATTGTTTACACAGAGTAAATTTCACACTTCAATTCATACTCATACGTCGCTCGTTTATTGACTAAATGAAAGTTTTTATACGTTTTTGTATTGTTTGTAATTTTTACATGCACTTGCAGTAAAACATTTCAGTTCAATTCAGTTCAGTTCGAATACGCGGGAAAGTTTTTGAGGAAACTGAAAATTGTAGGTATGTCAAATAATGGTATTTTACCTTTGCACTAAATGCTGCTTTGATGGCTGATCGATATTCTTGTAATGCCTGCGGCATCGGTACGTAGCGGCGAGGCCGACGACGGTCATTAGAAACGATAGCGTCACCATCACTATGGCCAATACGACGATAACGATTTGAAATTTGTCCACCCAGGGAATCAAAAAGGCAAAAACGTCGTCGGACAAACGCCTGATTTCTTCGGCGCCTTTGTACGTTTCCACGCTAAATAGTACGATGCCCGCAAGGGAGAAAACCAGAGCCAATAACGAAACCCATGGGAAACGGCGATCGAATCGCCGAAATTTCATCGAAATGACAAGTTGATCGTAAGGCGCATGACGACGGTGTAAAGTTCAAGCGATTTGTTAAAAGTCCGTCTGAGTAGCTTTGATTAAACCATAGATTTAACCTTTTGAGTTATCTTAAGCATTGAAAAATACCACTTAACCTTTTTTTAAAGTCAACTTGAGGTCGCGTCGGGCTTGAAGTTAATTTGACGCGATATTGGCCCTTTATTAGATGATCGAATATTTAATCTAGCATGACATTTTCACCCGAAAATAAAATATCGATTTATTTCGCTGATGGTCGGCCTGGCCTGGCCGGTGTCACATTGCCATGCGTCGTATTGGATGTCAGAAAACCGGCCAAAAAACGCCTAGGGAAAAAATGTCTCCACTTTATCGCACTCTACGCTTTGTCCGAATTTTCTCAGTCATACACGCGTACATACAATATAGGTATAGTAAATCCAAGGCCCTTTCTTAAGTGAATATCAGGAAATTCCTGCCCTTGAACTATGCATGCGCAGAGTAGCCAAAAGTTGACCAAATAATAACGAATAACGAATGTCTACCGATGCGAAAATGAAGATAAGCCATGTGTGCATTTAAGAGCGTACCTACTTACTTTTTAAATAAATGACTTAGCATGTGCTATAAAAAAATTTGTCGCTTACAACAGAGTTGAGAAACGGCACTGAAGGAAAAACAAGTTCTTGCCTCCATTACTTGCTTCCATTGTTTACTTATTTATTATTCTAGTTGTACCAACTGACTACTGCTTCGTGTGTATGCATAAATAACCCTAGCATGCTCATTGCATCGTACACACAACTTCCGTCAAACTTTTATGTATTAGTTTTTGACGAGAAGGAACATGAACTTTTCAGGTTCTTTTTTCTTACCTGCCTAATTTACGGTCGCTTGAATAGCACAATAGGCACGTAGTAATTAAGTACCTAACGATAATTGCTTCCTGGTTTATTTGGAGCAAGTCTAGCAAGTCCTGATAAAGCGTTAAGCAATAAGTTCGACTGAGTAAATAAATAATATGGTTCAACATCTGATTTTAGAACAGAATAATCTCTTTTAAGGAACAATGATTAAACTTAGAATTTATTCTAGGCGACCAAACGAATAGTTTTGCCGCAGAAATGCATCATATTAATTAGTACGAAAGTATAGACCGGTTTATCCGAGCAAAAACAGAAAAATTGGTTTCATTGTGTCGCAAGTTCACAATGCTGATACAAGGTGTGAATGGTTAGGATAATAGAAATTAAGCAAATACGAACATTGTCTTGAAATTATTGTTTTAATTTCTTTACTTAAATAAAAATTGTACAACCCATGATTGAATCTTTTCTAAAACTTTCCAAGAAGACTTAAAACGAATAATCAACAGAACTTTCCTTTTAATAGGCGTACCTTTCCCACATAACTTCTTAGTTTATTTAAAATTTAAGTGACTAGCGAATTTAATTTAGAAAAGAGTTGACCTTTTAGCAGATAATTCTTCGATAGAAAATATGATTTGGTATGCATGTCACGAACGCATCGAAAAACAAAAATACTCTCACCGTTCCAAATATTTTATCCGGTAAGGACGCTTCAACTCGAAAAACGCGATTTTATGGATCAGTGTATCAGAGCCATATCCACCATACTTGGGCAGCAAAAAAATTCTAACAAGATTTTGGAAAGTCAAAAAATGGCCTTTAAAATGGATAGTAGGGCAATAAAAACACCATTTTTCGACGTTTCTCTATCAAGCACTATCCATTGGCATCAAAAAATTGCGAAAAAAACGAAAAAATTTTTCAAAAATTCGAATTCTGGGGGGGGTATTTTGATTTCTGGGGGGTATTTTGGTTTCTGGGGGTGCATACACACTCCGGGCGTGGGGTGGGGGTTTGGGGGGTATGCACCTCCCCAAGAAACCAAAATACCCCCCCAGAAATCAAAATACCCCCCAGAATTCAATTTTTGAAAATTTTTTCGTTTTTTTCGCAATTTTTTGATGTCAATGGATAGTGCTTGATGAGAAACGTCGAAAAATGGTGTTTTTATCGCCATACCACCATTTTTGTTGTTGCCATTTTTCGACCTTCAAAGAAATCTTGCACTCCCCCCAGAATTTTCTTGCTGCCCACGTATGTGCATACCCCAAACCCCCCCACGCCCAGGTGTGGTATCCACCGAATGTGAGCAAGGTCGAGTCTTAAAATAGTCAAATGTAAAGGCAAAAAAATGAGCAAAGTTCGTGTGAAAAATATCGTGATTCAGTATTTGTCGATTCTGTTCCTGGCATATTGCGAAAAACGATAAATTATTGAGTTCTCGGGTGTAGCACCAGGAATGTCAAAAATGCGTTTTTCACTTTTTAAGATTTTGAAGTAACTTTGAGCAGTTAAAACAATGTGATGAAACATGGCACGCACTTTATGGGACTGACAATAGTATTTTAATAACAAAATCGTAAGACCCTTTCTCGTGATGAGGTTATTTGCTAATCTGGGTTCCGCCGCGTTAAAATGATGAATGAAACCGTGGTTTAGGTTTTGTGTCCCACAAACATTATAGTCTGTTTCACGCAACTTCTGTTATAAATTTTTAAACCATCTCCGACAATAAGCTGAGAGATTGCGATTATAGCATTGATCTGATATATAATTATCGTAACCCTCGGCTTACTGTCGATGGAAATTCTTAGAATTTATGCACGAAGTTATGTGAAACAGACTATACGTTAACAAAATTTTCCAAGTCAGGCAACAACGAATTGCAAATAAAAATACAATAATGTAGATGTGTAGTAGGTACGTTCAGCTATTCATGTAAATGGATACGTATATAAATGTGTGAGGATGAGCGATTTATGTCGATGAGTAGGATTCTAGTACACGAAAAACAGGCGAATACTGGACTTTTTAATGGAGGCAGTATTCCAGCTTTTTCCAAATAGTCAAAATAGCTCTTAAATTCGACATATGTACGAAGTTGCGTTTTTCGTCGTTTTACCTTGTCTTTCATCAAATGAGTTTTAATGCAAGATTTTTTCAAAAACTTTCAATCGACATTTTTGCAAAAAGTGCTAAAATATCTTTCGCGTGAACTTTGTCGTTGGAGCGACGGAAAACTTGCGGAATTTGGCAGAAGGACGTAAGAGACTTAAAAACTACTGTTCAATTTCCTGCTCGTCGAAGCGTACGTGAAGCAACAAAAATTTTATAATTTATGCAAAAAAGATGCCAAAATAGTCGTACGCGTACCTGGGCGTGGGGCTTTGGGGATATGCACCCCAGAAACCAAAGACCCCCCATAAACCAAAATACCCCTCCCCCAGCCTCCGTGGCTTAGTGGTTAACGATCTAACTACAAGTTGCGGGCACGAGGTTCGAAACCACGCACTGTGGGTTCTTTCTTCGTGCAGTCGGCTAATTTTTCCAGCGGGACACTTACGTGATACCGCTGGTATCCAGCAGGGCTCTTAAAGAGGTACTGCTGGTATAACTCGGTGAGATGATAATCTATTCCGCGGAGCACAATGGGCTTGTAGCCTGCGTGCTTGGGTCTCACAGGAGGTACCACCGCTACATCACCTATCACCTATCACCCCTCCCCCAGAATTCAATTTTTGAAAATTTCTTTGTTCTTTTTCGCAATTTTTTGATGCCAATGGATAGTGCTCGATGCGAAACGTTAAAAAATGGCGTTTTTCGCCATACGACCATTTTTAAGGCCATTTTTGACAAATCTTGCACTTCCCCGAAAATTTGGTGCCGTCCACCTATGGTCGTACGCTCCAGGAATTGTTTGAAGTCATGAGAGTGTTCGCTGCAACAAAATCCTATTTTTGGCGCAAACTTCCATCAAGGTCAGGAAAGTTTAATTGCAATTAATGGGGATTCTGAATTTGAGAAATTACGATCATATGGCATCCGAATCCTGTCGTGTCTGGGTGGTATGAAAATCACAAAAATAAAAAATATGCCGAAATATCAAATTCCGGAGGTCTATCGATCTTAGCGGCTATACCGGATTCTCGAGGGGGTCTTGACCACCCATGAGCGGGGAATTATACACCGAGGATCCCGTAGACGACCCAAAATCGATAGATCCGCCACGATTGAATTTTTTGGCGTGTTTTGGGATTTCGCAAGTTTTACACTTTTATACTTTTTTACACTTTTTTACACTTTTACATTTTACAAGCTTTACCCTCAGAATTCGGTCGCTGCCCATGTATGACATATACCCCCCAAACCCCCTTTCCTCCCCACTTCCACGTGTGGTTACGATGTTTAAAAATGTTTACAAAAACATACCTATTCGTTACTTTGCCAACTTTGTTGGGACAATGGGAGGTCTCCATTGTGAATAAATCCGCCCCATACAATGTAAAACCCGAAATAAATTCGACTTATTAAAAAATGGGTTTCGCATATGAGCATCAGTAGGTATTGCATATTTATAGTCTCTTTCACACAACATCGGTCATAAATTTTAAAACCATTCCGACAATAAGTTGACAGATTGCGATTATAGCATTGATCTGATATATAAATTATCGTAACCCTCGGCTTACTGTCGTTGAAAATTCTTAGAATTTATGCACGAAGTTATTGTGAAACAGACTATAATTATGCTTGATGAAGATAGGGATTTAAGCATAATTGTACGTACTACACAGTATCGGTCATGTTGCGCTAATTTCGACAGAAGTTCTCAAACAAGCGTCCGGTGTAACAGACGTCGACGAAAATCAAAATAAACGCAATTTATCCTAGCTAGTTTTTCGCGATAGATTTCACACGGTCGCTTTTAGTCTGCTTCAGTAGAAAGAATAGGCAACTGTTTGTTGAATACGAATGATGTGTCAATGAAAAATCGCTAGAATCGCAAAATGTAATTTTTTCGGCAATGAGTCATGTTTGTACAAAATCACAAAACGTAAGCATTCATATCGTATTATTGTCATCACATTTATAGGAAACTATATTACGTATACCTACTAGTGTTATTTTGGTAGCCCAAAAATAATTAAAATATGATATTGGTATAGTTAGCTTAATTTTAATATGATATAAATATGATATTTCGCTATTTTTTATTTAAAATATGATATATTTTTGATATTTGGTATATATTTAATATGTTTTTGGTAGGTAGTGCATATGTATACCTATTATGTATTTTCTGCAAAACCATTCAAAGTAGATACCTACTATGTAAGCAAAATAGTTGGGGAATTAAATGCATGCATATCAATGCACTGTAATAAATTATGCATATTTTAAGACTCGTTTATTTTATTTCAAAGTCAAAAGGCTAAGTATGCAAGTAATCAATATTTTTTTAAACGATTATCTCTCATTCCCAACGATTTTTCACTTAATCGGAAGCAACAATTACGATGTTATGCATAGCAATGAATAAGCATAGCTAGTTTGTGTTACAGTAAGCTACCTAGAAACGAATTTTGTACCTGCTCACTAATCGTATAAAATTGATTTTAGTGCACAAGGTTTTGTGAAATAAACTATAGAAAAACACGAGCATTACATTTTTAGACGTAAATTTCAAAAAAATTTCATTTATTTAAAAACTTTCAAAATTTACGAGATTAAGTTTCAAAATTATATGAATTCCTTTCACTTTTCGACAAATAACAAAATTTCGGAATATTTGGATCACAATCAGGGAAGCTCAACGGTCAAGAATACAGGTGGCAAACAAGGATTAAGAAAACAAATAATTTAATGGTCATCATTCCTACCTACCTACCTAATGTTTTGTAATCTCCCAGTCTGTTTCACACAAGTTTGGGCATAAATTTTAAAAACGATGTTCGACAACAAATTGACAGATTGCGATTATAGCATTGATTTGATATATAATTATCATAATCCGTCGGCTTACTTTCGAATAACTTCTTAAAATTTATGCCCAAACTTATGTGAAACAGACTATAAGCCAACCTTAATGGAGCTGAGCTCACCTTATATTACGCATTTATCAACACAGACAGGTGTTACTTCACTCATACTACGCTGCGCTAATTGTATGCAAGTACACCATAGGTGGGCGGCTCCAAAGTTCTAGGGGGGTGCAAGTTTTTTTCAAAGGTAAAAAATGGCCTTAAAAATGGTGGTATGGCGAACAAAGACCATTTTTCAACGTTTCTCATCGAGCAATATCCATTGGCATCAAAAAATTGCGAAAAAAACAAAAAAAATTTCAAAAATTGAATTCTGGGGGTATTTTGGTTTCTGGGGGTGCATTCCCCCAAACCCCCTCCCCGACGCCCAATGAAGTACACACGAATAACGTAGGTGTATACAAACCTCAACGGACTATATGTATGAGGGGCTCGGCTCGGTATACATATGTACATACATACTTACGTTATTTGTCTCCATATGATAATACAACCTGTGGAAAAATACCTACTGCATCATACGTACAAAATAAGTAAGTAAGATAAAGAGCGAAAAAGGAAAAGTGCTACCACTTTATACTAAAATTATACCAAAATTATATCAAAAATATTTTCACATTTCCCAGAGTTTTAATATGATAAGAATATGATATACCAAAATTCACAGAATTAAAATATGATATTGATAGTCCAGCAAGTGCCTACCAAAATCATACCAAAATTTATTTCTGGTATATCAAACTAACACTTATACAAACATGGTATTAAAATCGATGAAAGCTGGTGTTTTGGAAGGAATAAACGCGTTTTTTGATTTTTAATTTATTGTTCTATGTACCTATTTTGATAGAGTTGAACAATCATTTTTGTCTCCTGACAAATTATGCATCGTGAATTTTTCTATTGTTTTTATCGGTATTATTCTGTCTTATAATCAGTCTTTTTCTTGTTATTCTGCGATGTAAATGATGACCAAGACGCACCAATGGCTAATCACTAATCAAATGATCAGAAAATAAAAATTTTTCTCTTTTCGTGAATCTTTGATGCATTTAGGATTTTAGGCTGATGCTTACTGTTCAATGCTCAGACCTATATTTTGATAGCGTTTTTTCTGTCACGAAAGCAAGTTTCAAAAGAGCGACTTTACATAACGGAATAGACCTATTGCGCGCATTTAACATGTAGGTATTTATGTTTTTAGTTATGCTACTATCAGAACTAACTGGCACAATCAAAAAATATAATGTATGTAGAAAACGAACGAGACTTTTACAATGGAATAACATAGACCGTTCCAGACATGCACGTCGGAGGTCAAAAACGAATGAAAATTGAGAATTTTCTTTAAAAGTGTTGACCAGAAACTGTAATAACGTAGTTTTAATGCTATTTTAGCGCTTATACCAGTTTTTGAGATCATTTTAGCCCAAAAAACTCAATTTTAGATCACCCCCAGACCGGCTGACCCCCTCCCCAGACCGGTCATGCTGTGCATCTATGGACCGTACTCTTACTTCATACAAAGTTCCAAAATCAGTGTTCTCTGAGCTAATCGAATTCGTTATCTGCGCTTTAAAGCATTTTTCACATTCGTATTCTTATTTCAATTTTGAATCGAAAAGAAAGGCAGATCCTGCTGTCTGAAGGCTGCAAAACATTGTCTCATCAATTTAAATGAGACTAAAATGAAGACTATATGTATGTAGTTAATCTACAATACCTATAAGTTACCGCAACAAAGTGCAAATTGGCAAATGCCAGAAATATAGGTATATTTTTAAAATATTGGACAATATTCATGTGGATTTAGCAAGCAGACATGCACAGCATGGCAATTCAGGGCAAGGGCGCAATCGGTCCCTTTTTGTTCTCAAAAAAGGCGGATAATCGTCAAAAACATCATTTTTCGGCGTTTATGACGATCCCAGAGCATAACGACAAAGGAATTTCGAAAAAATTTTGAAAAAGTATGATTAAATTGATGAAAATATAATAAAAAATGAGTCTACGGAGCGAATCGCTGTTGACACTTTTGAGCAAATAGATAGCTAAAACGCTCAACAAGCACCTTTTCTACGATTTTTTGGAAAATCCTGAATCCTGGGGAGGGGTGAAAAATTCCCGGGTGCAACCCTAGATCATGTACATGCGTTAGCATGCCCCATACAGTAAGCTTAAATTTAAATGAGCCTTTTTCAAAGAATTTTCGATATTTGTCGAAGTGACGTCGAATTAAACTGACGATTCGAAGGGGACTCGAGGTAAATCCATATCATAAATCATGCAATCGTCATACGATCAAAAGGAAAATACACGTTTTCTCGTCATGAACCCAGATTTCAGGTGGCAAAAATTATTCAATCCATTGAACGCAAAATCCGCAGCGCCTTGTATTGAGCTTGGACAGATTTCATTACTTTTTTGGCAGGTGCATTAACTATTTACACCCAATATTGATTTTCCTTCAATTTTATCTTTTTCGTCGCGTTAATTCCAATCGACGGCCTCTTCAACGGCGCCGCCGCCGATCGATATCCGACTCTTTGATCCGTGTCCGAAACGACGCCACCGCGATAACCGCCGGAGAAGCTCTGTTTGCCATATTCGTCGCCGCTCGATGACGACGCCGACGTCGACGGACTGTCGCCCGCCGCCGCCGTCGCTTTTGCTGCGACGGGCGATTTTTTCGGCATCGGCGTCTGCTCGAACGTCACTAGGCGCGAAGCCGACCCGCCCACGCCCAGCGTTGGTGTACTAACTTCTGAAAATTTTGTGATGATTCAAATCTGAGGTTGATAACCAGACCACTACAGAGATGCATTTGGAAGTTTGGGATCTAGACTAGAGTTGTAGCGGGACCTGGCCTGGCCCGGCCCTGGCCCCTGGTCGTGGCCAGGCTGTCCCTGGCACCAAGACCTAGAGATTTTAATATTGGTGTTGTATGCAAATTGTTGTATTCAGTGGCGAATCCAGGATTTTCTGACAAGGGGGAACCCGAAATTTTCTAAAAGAGTTAATTGTACGAAAATTCGTACATTTTGCTCAAAGTGCCCGTTTTTCTAATGCAAAATTTTTTTGAAAAACTCGCAAAATTAATGCAGGAATTGACATAAATCGGCGGAACAAACACTCGAAAGATAATTGTCGGTGCTGCAAAATCGTTGTTTTGTACACAAACTACTCTTCTGACGTAAATTTAAGTTTATTTAGAGCGCCAAGAGAGTCAGTTAATGTCATACTGTTTCGCCAAAAGCGCCGGAAAAATTTGAAAAATCATGATAAAAATGGCTAAAATCATCAAAAAATACACATCCAGTCTTCATTGCGCTTGAATATTTTTTGACGAAAGGGGGCGGCCGCCCCCGCCCCCTCTAAATCTGACAGTGGTTGCATTGATTGATTGAAAGTAAGCTCAACAATCATTTAATGATCGGAAACTGGGGTAATTCCAAGAGACAAACTTTTATTTCGTTATAGATGTCAGTGAACTAAGCGCATTTAATTCTTGTGAGACAATAAAACTTATGAAATTATGCTTACTTAGTTCAATCAATCAAGCAAACAAGTTTGTACCTGATATTAATTATCGTTGTATTTGTCGACATATGACTTTCAGTCGCAATTGCATCTGAATGACTTATATCGTCTAGGGTCAGTCTGGCCCAGACATGCACGTGGGGAGGGCGGGGTTAGGAGGTTAAGACCCCTCCCAGAATACAAAAATGGAAATTTTTTCAGGGAAAAGAGGGACAAAGTAAAGGCCAAAATGGGTAAAAATTGAAAATTTTTGTCAAAAATGCCTTAAGTTGATCAGAAACTGTGTAATAACATAGTTTTGAAGCTATGCGCTTACAACAGTTTTTAAGGTCATTTTGGCCTTAAAGAGCTCAATTTCAGACACACCAGACCGCCTGACCCCCCTAGATCGGCCGTATTGTGCTTCTTTGGTCTGAGTAAAGCTTTTCCGAGCTAAAATGATTTTAAAAATGAATAGAATGGTTTAAAAAACGGGTCGATTTCAATCATTTTTCGCAAAAAAGCCTCGACTTTTGTCCGTTTCTGACCTTTATCACATTTAGCCCAGGAAATTCCCCGTTTCCCAAACCCTCACGTGCATGTCTGTTTGCAGCTCTAAAAAAAATTGGTGGAGAAGCTAACAATGCAATCGTAAACAACTTGCATACCTTGAGAAAGATAAAATCTTTGAATTAAATATGTTAAGTAAAGGCGCTAGCGTAGTAATTATAATTATTTTTATTTGCTATTCTACTATCACTTTTAAATCATTTTATTATTTTCCTTCAGCCTTCAATTTGCCTAATTTTTTACAAACAATCTCCTGTTTTTCCATTCTGGGATTCCAGACGATAAGTGCACAGCATGGCCGAAATGGGGGTCAGCCGGTCTGGGTCAAGAAGTAAGCTTTTTTGTGCTAAGATGACCTGAAAAAGTAAAATACGCGTGTGTTAAAATAGCATTAAACCCACCTCATTACACAGTTTCTGGTCAATTCAAAACAGTTCTGAAGAAAACTTTAAATATTCATTCATTTTGGGCCTCCATTTTGCCTAATTTTCAGGGAAAGTTTCCAATTTTTCTATTCTGAGGGTTTAGACCCCCAAATCCTTTCCCATGTGCATGTCTAGACTCCAGACCACACATGGACGTGGGGTTTGGGGGTATGGCTGGACCCCAGAATCCGGATGACCCCCAAAATCGATAGACATCCAGGATTGCATTTTTAGTGTTATTTTTTAGCAGCTGCTGCCCATGTATGGTCCAGACCGTCTCTGGATCCCCACAGTTGAAAAAATGGAAAATTTTATGGAAAAAGAAATTTTCTATGAAAAATGAGGCGAAATAAAGATCAAAATGGATGACAATCGAAAATTTTTTAAAAGTGCTCGAAATTGTGACCAGAATTGCGGATTAAGATTAATTTTCGCACTATTTAGATTTATACTAATTTCTGATGTCATTTTAGCCCAGAAAACTCATTAATCGCCCCAGGCCGAAGAATATGATTTAGATACATCACAGGTCGTGCACATAATGTTTGAATTCTGGGGAGTCAGCCCCAAAAGTGATTTTTCTGACCAACGCCATTCATTAAAGTCTCTAATGGCTAATAGTCAATAAAAGATGATTGGCGCTAAAATTAACACTTGCGATTCAAATTCTGCTAAAAACACTTAAAACACAATTTTTTTCTCGGTTTTTCAACAAAAAAATGGAAATCAGCTGAGGGTCAGTAAGCAGAAACCATTCTGGGAGGTCAAACCCCAAAAAGTGTGATTATGAGCATAGATGCACAGCATAGCCGATTTGGGGGTCAGCCGGCCTGACAGGGTAAATAATGTAGCTTTTACATCAAAATGACACCAGAAACTGGTTTAAATGCTAAAATAGCATTACTACATTATTCCACAGTTTCTGGTCAATTTCAAGCACTTTCAACGAAAAATTTCAATAATTTTCACTTATTTTAATCGCAAGATACACATTGCGAAGCAAATTAATGATTTACAAAATTTTAAAAAATAAAAACGTCGTACGGATTATATTTGTCAAAAGGATAAGTTTATGAGGAAAATACCAAAAAATGTACTTTTTACCGAAAATACCGAAAAATATAGTTGTTACTGAAAACACAGAAAAATGTAGTTTTTTACCGACAATACCCGAAAATGTAGTTCTCGCCGAAAATACCAAAAAAATACAAAAAAATGTAGTTTTTTCCGAAAATACCGAAAAATGTGATTTTCACCTAAAATACCAAAAAATATAGTTTTTACCGAAAATACAGAAAAATGTAGTCTTTATCAAAAATACCAAAAAATGTAGTTTTTACAGAAAATGCAAAAAAAAATATTTTCTACCGGAAATACATAAAAATGTGGTCTAAACCGAAAATACCAAAAAATGTAGTCTCACCGAAAATATAAAAAAATGTATTTTTTACCGAAAATACCAAAAAATATAGCTTTTATGGAAAATACAGAAAAATGAAGTTCTTACCAAAAACACCAGTCGCTGGTCGAGGAGGCGGTCCATTGGCAGGAATTAGCGGGCTGCAATCGGCGCCGCGTCCATTGAGCCAACAAGTCGATTGACGATCGCAGGACGCAGACCTGCCGCGCGACGCCGCCGCCGTCGTCGTCAGGTGGCTTGGCAACGGCGACGGTATCGGTATCTGAGCGGCGCTGGACCGTATCGAAGCCGTGCGTTGCGCCGTAGAAACCGGCTGACTGAAAATTATCTTATATTAATTGCAATCTTAATTTATTAATTAAATAAAATTTCAATGATGAAGTTAATAATCAATTAATTAATCGTTTTATTAATAATTTTGTGAATTGACTGTGGCAAATACCCAGAATGGTGATGGATCCAGGACTTTCGTAAGGAAGTGATAACCATTAAGGTTAAAATGCTGATATGGGAGGGGTCGAAAAAAATTTCGGAGGTCGGAAATGAGTGAAAACATTGATGGCAGAGGCAAAAAACACACTTTTCGACATTTTTACCAAGAAGAAAAAATGCAAATAAACGAAAAATTAACAAAAAAATCTGATGCTAGGAAGAATTTCTCGGATTCTGGCGTGATACGACCCAATTTCCAAGCTTCCGTCCACATGCTCACGTGTGGTAGTAACCAGATATCCATGTGGGGGCAGGGGTTTGGGGTATAGACCCAACTGGAATAATGGGAAATTTTCTACTGAAAATTAGGCAAAATGAAGACCAAAACGAATGAAAATTGAAAATTTATCAAAAAATGCTTGAAATTGACCAGAAACTGAGGGATAAAGTGGGTTTGACGCAATTTCAGCATTTACACTGGTTTTCTCGGTCATTGTGGCCAAAAATGGTTTTTAACTGCCCCATTACTAGACCAGCTGACCCTCAGATCCACCATGCTCTGCATCTAAGGTGGTAAACTGACTTTCCACAAAGTACCTTATCTACATACGCGTGAAACAGCATTTTTTCAGCATTTTATTATGCTTTGTTTTAGCGATAATCATAGCTATATAGTGAAGTGCTTATTGGATAAAATCACCAAATGGTTTAGGAAAGTGTTTATACTGTCAAAAATTCAAAGATGTCACTCGTATGCGAAATTTGGCAATTGCTTTCATTCCTAGCTTTCATGTGCTTCGGTCGGAACACATCACTGAAGCGCCAGGTTTTTTCGCTCTCCTAGCTTATAAAATCCGTACTTTCTTTTTGTTGCATCAGCACGGTTTTTTTGCATTCGGCAAAGATTTTCCCCGCTGTACAAAGAGTTTTCAACACTGTCTTTGCACATGTACAAAGATTTTTGGAAAGAAAAAGTCTGTAAAAAGGTGTAAAATTCCCAAATCTTTAAAACGGCAGAATTTGCATTTAGTATGGAAAAATGTCAAGTTTTTGTTTGGGGGCAATCTTAAGTAATTTTTGGCGTTAGAAACCCAGAAATTAGTTAAAATACACTACCAAATGTCGAAAAACCATGTTTTATTTCAGTAAAATCGCTACTGTACCACATTAAAGTACACAAAAATTTGTAAAAAAATACTGCGTAGCAGTCAGCATTAATAAGTATCGTTCTTTGAAAACTTTCATTAGGATACGACAAAAATCAATGAAAAATTGATGTGGATTCTCTATATCGTCTAACATGCTAGACCAATTAGCGGGTGGGAAGCACGCCAGGGCGTGGGGGGTTTGGTGGGTACGCACTTCCCGAGAAACCAAAACACCCCCAGAATTCAATTTTTGAAATTTTTTTCTTGTTTTTTCGCAATTTTTCGATGCTAATGGATAGTGCTCGGTGAGAAACGTCGAAAAATATTGTTTTTTCGCCATGCCATCATTTAAAGGTTATTGTTTGACCTTTGAAAAAACTTGTACCCCCAGAATTTTGGTGCCGCCTACCTATGGTAGGAAGCCGCCTCACTCCTCTTTAATTAGCCCTAAATTCTGAAAAAATTCGATTCTCGAGAAAATTGAACGTTATATGGTAAATTTTAAAGCATTGCCAGCATTAGTTCAATAAAGGACATGGAGAGGTGTCACCGTATCAAATTTAATCCGTTTACTTGACTTTCGTGTCTTTGGCCTGATGTTTTAAAATCCCCGACATACAGTTGGATATACAAAGTTTATCCGTACCTACTCAAAAACAAATGGATATACTAACTTGATTTCAGTATCTCCGTCGTTAGAGAATTTCACACAGAAAGTTTTTACGAACGCCTCTCGAAAATCGAACACTTTATAATCTTGCTATTAGCTCCACTTTAAATTACAAACCAACTTCAAATGACAACCGAAAACTAAAAGCAATTAATTCTCCGTTTACCGTGTCCGAGGACCAGGCACGTAGCTGGTCTTCTGAATTGGGGGACTTGAAAATTTAATCTCAGATATCTCACTAACTACTAGTAGATGAGCAAAAATAATGGTGTTTTTAAGCCTTTTTTAGCTGGAGTCTGAACACTGGAAGAAAAACATTTTTCAAAATTTCTAAAAAATTTATTTTGTTTTTAATCATGTCCAAAAAATAAGTTGTATAAAATTGTTTCACAAATGATTTCTAAACATTGTATTTAACCTTGATCCTGCGTTTAACCTATTTTGTACTCAATGGTACATTGCAAAGAAAAGTAGTACGGAAAATAAATAATTCTGCGCAGAGGCCCAGAAACTTTTGACATCTTCACTATGTCTATTACTCAAACTTCAAGCTGTTAAGAAGACAGAAATTAAACAAAAACATATAATCCGGCGCGAAGCGCCCGAAAATTTCGAGATTATTAACTCAAAATTATTCCAAAATCTATTCTTACAGTCATTCAAATACGCTTCATTCAAGAATTTTCAACTTTTTCCATTGGTGACCCTTGCGAAAAATACTCGTACTTTCAAAATTTTGGGGTACTAGTCCATAGGTGGGCGACACCAAAGTTCTAGGGGTGCAAGATTTTTTCAATGGTCAAAAAATGGCCTTAAAAATGGTGTTATGGCGAAAAAACATAAATTTTTCAACGTTTTTCATCGAGCACTATCCATTGGCATCAAAAAATTGCGAAAAAAAACAAAAAAATTTTAAAAACTCGAATTCTGGGGAAGTATTTCGGTTTCTGGTGGGTATTTGGGTTTCTGGGGGTGTACCCCCAACCCCTACGCCCAGGTATGAACTATTCCTCCCTATCTCCCCACAGCTATGTATCTGCCGAGGACGGCCTTATAGTGAGTCATTTTATGTCATTTTTTTCTGATCTTCCTTATCCCTAGGTCTAGAACCGTGTCTAGCCTCGTTTTGGCTTTAGTTGCATCGTTTTTAATGGTTTAGCTTTATGAGAAGTTATAGATAGTGTTGTAAAAGATAAGGATTTTTTGCAAGATAAAAGAAACAGATAAAGTTGAAATTTTAAAATCTAAAAGATAAAGATAAAGATAAAGATAAAAAATTAAGAAAGATAAAGATAAAGATAATTTGCAAGATAAAGGAATCAAAAAGATAAAGATAAAGATAAAGATAAAGTGTAAATATGGTCGCCTGGACCTATAGTCTGGTTCATTTAACTTTTAGGTTTTTGAAAAAGTTTGAAGCGGTTACAAAAGTGTTTTAAAGTAATACAATAAATATGATATATTACAGTATGTTGAGTCATATAGAGACGTATGCTTGTTTTGACCCGCATTACTGCAACAACAGTTTAAACCACTTTTGTAGCCTGATTCTTGTTGAAAATTTCAGAAGAAAACCGCAAACTTAAATGAAACAGACTATAGGAGAATGTTGTATGTGAAGTGCAATAAACCATGTAGGTTTGGGGGTTTACCCGCGGTATCTAACTGACCCACGTAATACTACTACTGGCCAGGCACGTAATTGGCCGTCCTATTTTGGTGGGGAACCAACACCAATTTTGGGGGGACTAAGCCCAAAATGGCCAAAAATAGCACAAAATAACGTTTAAAAAGTCCTATCTACTGAATTTTGGGAGGTCCGGCCGGACCCTTCCATTCCCCCAGAGCTATGTGCCTGCTAATCGCTGACAGCATGTCATTTCTTTCTTTTCATAAGCATCGAAACGAAAACGGAAACGATGGGTATCCGGAAATGGAAACAATGTGTAAAAGCCGGAAACGGAGACGGAAACAATCCAAAGCACCGGAAGTGGGGTATGGCCCATCAGGGTGAACATCCCTAACCCCAATTCTGGCTAAATTTCTCCCACTTGAGGGGGATTTAGGGGCTCGGAAACTGGGTACCCCATTATTCATTTGAGAAGCTGACCCCAGTTCCGTTGAAAGTTTCTCCGACCTGGGGGTAGTCCAAAGTGCCGTAACCAGGGTTCCAAAAGAAGGTCACATCAGGGTCGAAACCCCCAACCCCGTTTCCGGCAAAATCTTACGCATGGAAGCAGCGTTTTTTTGTATTTGGCAAAGATTTTTGCCGATGTACGAAAAGTTTTTGGGACCGTCTTTGAACATGTACAACGATTTTTGGGAAGTCAAAAATTGCAAAAAAGGTCCAAAATTCGAAAAATTTGCGGCGCTTCGCGCCGAAATGAGTAATTGTGTGTTCTATATATCTTTATGATTGCAGAAATTGCATTTCAAAAGGAAAAATGTCAAATTTTTCACCGCTTTGCGCCGTTTTAAGACAATTCTTGGTGATTTTTGCCTTTAGAGACCCAGAAATTAGCTGAAATACACTACGAAAGTCGAACAACTCTGTTTTTACAACACTAAAATTGCTACTGTACCATATTTTAGTACACAAAAATTTGCATGTACGAAATGTACAAAGACTTTTGGGGACCATCTTTGTACATGTACAAACGGACCTTGTACAAAAAAACGCTGCATGGAATGGGGGTTTAGGGGCTCGGAAACAGGGTACCCCATTATTCACATATGTAGCTGACCAGCTCCGTCGGGGGTTTCTCTGCCCTGGGGGCAGTCCAAAGTGCCGGAACCGGGGCCCGTAAGTAGGGCTCATCAGGTTCAACACCTCCAACCCCGTTTCGGCAAAATTTTACCCATAGAATGGGGGTTTAGGGACTAAGAAATTTAGTAGCTCATTATTCATACATGTAGCTGACCCCAGTTCCGTCGGGGGTTTCTCCGCTCTGAGGGTAGTCCAAAGTGGCGGAACCCGGGTTCCTCAAGTAGGACCCATCAGGGTCAACACCCGCAACCCCGTTTCTGGCAAAATTTTACTCATGGAACGGGGTTTAGGGGCGCGGAAATGGAGTACCTCGTTATTCATATATGTAGCTGACCCCGGTTCCGTCGTGGGTTTCTTCGCACCTGGGGGTGGTCCAAAGTGGCGGAACGGGGTTACCCAAGTAGGATCTATGAATGTAAACACACTCAACCCCGTTTCCGGCAAAATTTCTCCCACTGAAGGGGGTTTAGGAACTCGGAAACGGGGTATCCCATTATTTTTATGAGAAACCCCGGTTCCATTAGGGGTTTCTCCGCCATGGAAGTAGTCTAAAGTGCCGGAACCGGGGTCGCAAGTAGGGCCCATCAGGGTCATCAACACCTCCGACCCCTTTTCCAAAAATTTTTCATTCACTGAAGGAGGGTGTAGGGGCTCGGAAATGGGGTACCACATAATTCAAATGTGAAGCTGAACCCTGTTCCGTTGGGGGTTTCTTCGCTCTGGGGGCAGTCCAAAGTGCCGTAGCCGGGGTTCACCAAGTAGGACCTATTAATGTGAACACCCTCAACCCTGCTTCCGGCAAAATTTCTCCCAATCAATGGGGGTTTAGGGGCTCGAAAATGGGGTACCCCATTATTCATATATGTTCATGGGTAAAATTTTGCCTGGAAACGGGGTTGGGGGTGTTGACCTTAATGAGTCCTACTTGCGAATACCCGGTTCCGCCACTTTGGACCACTTCTAGGGCAGAGAAACCCCCAAATTAACCATGGTCAGTTACATATATGAATAATGAGCTACTAAGTTTCCTAGTCCCTAAACCCCCATTCTATGGATAACATTTTGCCAAAAATGGGGTTGGGGTGTCGAACCTGATGGGCCCTACTTACGGAACCCCGGTTCCGGCACTTTGGACTACCCCCAGGGCGGAGAAACCACCGATGGAGCCGGGGTCAGCTACATATATGAATAATGGGGGAACCGATTTCCGAGCCCCTAAACCCCTCTTCAGTGGGAGAAAATTGGCTGGAAACGAGGTCGGGGTGTTCACCCTGATGGGCCCTACTTGGGGAACCCCGCTTCCAGCACTTTGGACCACCCCCAGGGCGGAGAAACCTCCAAGGGAAACGGGGTCAGATTCACATATAAATAATGGGGTACCCGTGTCCGAGCCCCTAAACTCCCCTTCAGTGGGTGAAAATCAGCCGAAAACGGGGTTAGGGGTGTTGACCCTGATAGACCCTACTTGGGGAACTGTGGTTCCGGCACTTTGGACCACCCCCAGGGCGGAGAAACCCCCAATTGGAACCGGGGTCAGCTTCACATATGAATAATGGGGTACCCCATTTCCAAGCCCCATCCTCTTCAGTGGGAGAAAATTTACCGGAAACGGGGTTGGGGTATTCACATTAATAGCTCCTACTTGGGGAACCCTGGTCCTCCACTTTGGACCACTCCCAGGGTGGAGAAACCCCCAACGGAACCGGGTTCAGCTTCACATTTGAATTATGTGGTACCCCGTTTCCAAGCCCCTAAACCCCCCAGAGTGGGAGAAATTTTGCTGGAAACGAGGTTGGGGGTTATCACATTAATAGCTCCTACTTGGGGAACCCCAGTTCCGCCACTTTAGGCCACTTAGGCGGAAAAACCCCCGACGGAACCGGGTTCAGCTTCACATTTGAATTATGTGGTACCCCATTTCCAAGCCCCTAAACCCCCCAGAGTGGGAGAAATTTTGCTGGAAACGAGGTTGGGGTGTTCACATTAATAGGTTCTACTTGGGGAACCCCAGTTCCGCCACTTTAGGCCACTCCAGGCGGAGAAACCCCAGACAAAATCGCGTTCAGCTTCGCAATTGAATTATGGGGTACCCCATTTCCGAGCCTCTAAACTCCCCTTCAGTGGGTGAAATTTTGCTGGAAACGGGGTTGGGTGTGTTGACCCTGATAGGCCCTACTTGGGGAACCCCGTTTCCGGCACTTTGGATTACCCTCAGAGCAGAGAAACCCCCAACGGAACTGTGTGCAAAATACTATAATTACGTTTCCGTTTCCGTATTTTGCCCATTGTTTCTGTTTCCATTTCCGTTTCCGGATTTTACCTACACCCTCGATATACAGGCATTAGTTTGGGCCGCACTTCGTATGGTTTAAACAATCGTTTTCTTTTCTTTTCTTGTATTACAGTGAAACTTGAATCCGTCTAAATGTATTTCACGTCAAACCTACATTTTGGATTACGTGCTAACTTATGTACATACTTTATCTTTTTTAGCAAGATAAATTCCTATCAAAAAGATAAAGATAAAGATAAAGATAGCCTGTTATTTTCCTAAAAGATAAAGATAAAGATAAAGATAAAATAAAGAAATCGTCAAGATAAAGATAAAGATATCTTTATCTTTATCTTTATGTTGCTAAAAAGATAAAGATAAAGATATCTTTTACAACACTAGTTATAGAGCAGTAATAAATCAGCATTTTTAAGCTATTTACAGTATTAGTGATGTCACAAAAGCTCAAAATGGAATAATAATGTTCTAATAAGAAAAATTTAGTGGTTTATTTCTTTTCAGATTTTCAAATGCATTCCTTGGTTGTGTTTATCGCGAATATTTAAATTTTTTCAAATTAACAAATATTTACTTGAAATTGTGCTCAAGGCTGCTGCCAAATCCACTGCTCGTCATTGTATCCGTCTTGATCGGCATCGGTCGTCGTATGTAATCGCCATTGTCGCATATTGGTGTCAAAGTCGTCAGCGGTTTTTGCGATACGAGCGCCAAACGTTGCTGCAATAGTTCCTTTTGAGCATCGAATCTGTATGATAAAAATGTTTGTCTAATATGAGTATCAAATATTACTTTAAAAAATTATAAGCAACGTTTTTGGTTTTTAACATTCTATCAAAAAAGACATCAACTTGTTTAAGTTGATTTGGAAAATAGTTTGCAAGGATTCCGGGGTCTAGCAACCAATCCATCGTACAGAAAAAGAAAAGAAGAAATTTTTTATAAATAACATGATGCGAAATTGAGGCCAAAAATGGACAAAAATTAAAATTTCCTGCAAAATGCTTGGAATTAACTAGAAAATGCGAATTGAGATAGTTTTTCCGCCGTTCTAATTAATGATAAATTGATAATTTTGCTTTATTTCAGGTAGGTGCCTGAAATATAAATGATTTTGGAGACCATTTTAGCACAAACAAGTTCTCTGGCAATCTTAAAACGCTACAATTACAGTCAAGTCCACACACTACCCGAAAGCCAGAATGACGCATCCCAACTTTTGGGGGAATTGTAATGGATGGGCAAACTTGAGTGAAGATTTTCTCCAAAGCCCTCATTTACATAAATATATATGAGCGTTCAAATATAGACATGTACGTACAGGCATACACGTGGGATTCGGTGGTCTAGATTACCCAAAATCAAAAAACGAAAAATTTTCTAAGACGAAATGAATGAATATTAGAAATTTTCTGCAAAAGTGCGTGTAAATTACCAGAAAGTGTGGATTTAGGTTAAAGCTACTTTGATATTTTCGGTGCTTGAGGATCAATTTTACTAAAAAAAGCTCTCTGGCTGACCATACTCGTTCTTGAGAGAGTTAGGGTTCGATGGAGTGGTTTGATCCTCGCAGAATGGCTGTGCTGACCCCCGTAAATGTCAATTTTCAGAAAAATCGTAGAAAGTGTGCTTTTTAAGCGCTTTTTACTTGATTGAACAGAGTCAAATTTTCGGCGCTTCGCGCCATATACTAATTATGAGGGTTGTCTGACAATGACGTAGCTTTTTGGAGGGTTTTGATTGCATAGAATTTTTGAACTTATAGTAGTATTCAAGCCAGTTTACTTTCAGCGACACTTACTAAATTACCCAATTTTCTGTCGGCTGGTTCTCAAAAAATTGTCAGTCAAGTAAAGTTAACTTAAGCGGTGAAAATCACTTGAATTATGGGAGTTAAATACATATATGTCACCTGATATCTGTCATAAAAGGAGAAGAATGGCAGAAATAATCATGAAAAATTGTCAAATGTTCTCTAAAATCCGACTTCATGAATTTCTCAAAAATATTTCTCTCTTTCGCATTAGATATAAAATTAAGACTTCCTGCATAATTTGCAAGAAGTCGGATTTTCACAACTAGTTAACTGCATATAACTGGCGTTTGCTCATGAACCAGCTGATAGAATATGATCTATCTTAGCAAGTTTAGCTAAAATTGAACGATCTATAATGTCATGTGTGTAAAAATGCTCTGTAATGAGAATTCGATAAAAGGCTACGTCATTGTCAGACAACCCTTACGTGGCTTAGCTTTTGATCAATTCGCTATTTTCCAACTTTTTGAAATTTTCACATGTTTTTTTATACAGGTTGGCCCATAAAAAAGGCTACATTCCGATTTAACACTTCATAACTTCGGCTGATTTGAACATGAAACTTTAGAACCGGCTGCATTGGATAGATAAATGTGTCTTCTTTTATACTGTGCATAAAATTTTGGCCAGCCGCCATCGGTTCGTCTGCATTGTATCACATTACCGTGCATATTGGTGTCCTTTTTTGACAATATAGCAATAAAAAAATTAACTGGCTCATTTTTTAGACCCCCAGAGTAGATACGTGTCCTACTAAGTGCGAAAATTTCAAGATTCCGTCAAAAGAAGTTACAAATTGATTAAAGGACAAACGATGCTGACGCTATTGGACATTAAACAATATTAACGTAAGGTGTTAACAAACCGTAGTAGCGCAAGAACCGCTGTCATCTAGCCAAAATTTTTAACACGGTATGAAAGGATACATTTCATCTATCCAATGCAGCTGGTCCTTAAGTTTCATATTCGCATCAGCCGAAGTTGTTACCTGTTAAATCGGAATGTAGGTTTTTTATGGGCTACTCTGTATAATAAACGAGCTCCGTCTAAAACGTCGAAAAACTATCCCAAAAAGGCACATTTTGAAATGTTTTCGAGGCTGACCTCCCCCAACAGAATTCCAATGCTGTGCTTGACCCCATACTAGTTGATCCCCAGATCGGTTGACCCCTAGAACGACCATTCTGTTCATCTATGCATACGCACCGTCGACGCCGTTCGTTGCCCACGCGTACCCGTCGAACTATGATGATGACGACAGCGAAAAATATGACGGGAGCCGCGACGAAAATGATGACGTTCGGATCGTGCGCCATCCGAGGCGTCGGGTGGGGTTCAATGATCGGTGGCGACGGCGTCGACGATCCACCAAACTGAAAGATTCTACATTCTAGATGTTAAACTGTGGCGGATCCGGAATTTTCGATTTTATTTTTTTCATTTTTGTAGAAAAATTATTTTTCGATTTTCGTATCAATCCAACTATTTCCCACACAGACAGAAAATAGGTCCGGAAATCCGTCACTCAGTAGGAAATAGCGTTTCTCACCATTTTCTTGTAGACAGAATCGTTTCTGGTACCTACAGAAAAACTTAAAATTATTAGAAAAATCTAATGGAAAACGTTTGTTTTTTTGGAATTTGGTCAGAGGGGAATCGGCGCAAAGCGCCCTTAACATCGCAGAAATCTGCCAGCGGGCTGTTGTACAAATCATACTTCGACCTGGCCAAATTGAAGAACTTTTTTTGATTAGAACATGCGTAAGCATACTTATAAGCAAATTCAATAAATGAGCTGTGTGATTGAAATAGTGCATTAAACTAGTGCCTCATTCAGGTTATGAATTGTTACCTACAGTAACATTTATATCTTTATTCAAAATCGTCAACATTAAAGGAATTTTTCAACAAAAAAGGATAAGCATAATTTTTTTAAAGGCTGGATTAAGATATCTTTGAAAAAAGCTAGACCAACAGCTTTTATCAAAAAAGCTAGTCAGAAAAAATTAGATTATATTCTTTTTTCAAAAAGCTAGATTAACATCTTTTTTCAAAAGAGCCAGATTAACATCTTTTTTTCGAAAAAAGTTAGATTAGCATCTTTTTTCAAAACATTAATTAACATCCTTTTTCAAAAAAGTGAGATTAACATATTTTTCCAGAAAGTAAGAATAACATCTTTTTACGTCCGGAAAATTTGAAAAACTCAGGATAGAAAACAGCCAGACAACTAAAACCGCAGCTTAGTTTCTGTTTATATTATGCAAGGCATAAAATGCAATGATAAGCAACAAAATAATTGTTAGAAGTAATACGCTTATCCTCAAAATTTTTTTGCAAGAAACTTTGTTGTGAAGCCAAGTTCTTACGGATAAATAAATGCTTACATTTTAACTTCAATCTCATTAAGTTAGCAAATTAAAAAATTTGACCAGCTCTCATTTCCGTAAATGTACCGCGCGACTAGTAGAAAGTAATACACATGCCTGTAATGGCTTAAAATGTTGGGTGAGGGAGGGGATCCCTGGCCATTTTAGAGAGGGGATAAATGACCTCAAATTTTTGGCCAAAAAACGACTAAAAACGGCTAAAAAGGTCAATTTTTTCCAAAAATCGGGGGAGGGAGCGGTCAAAAATTTTCTGGCATTGGGTGGATAAGAGGACGACCAATTCCGGTTTGGGGACCCCCTATCCCCCTGTTATATGTATAGTAGTAAATAAGAGAAGTGATATGGTAGTTATGGTAGTTGTACAGTAGTTCATAACACGTGTGACTTTCGTGATCAACTAGATTTTTGTTTAAATATTTTTACCTTTGATAAATCAATAATATCTCCTGTTGATGTATGCGAAACTTCGTCGGTCGAATCCGGAGGTTCTATGATGGGGAGCTGGCCCACTCCCGGTTCAATAGAGATGAAGAAACGGGCGCGAGCCGGTTGAATGCCGTCAAGTCGGAGCTCATAATCGAAAGAATCGCGAAAAGGAATGGCCACCTGAACATTTCAGTCATACATGCACGCATAAGAATTCTGGGTCATGGCCTAGACGCAAATCATGGTCGATCTGAAGAAAGTTACAGCTGATCAAAAAGGGGTCAAAATTGAGCTTTTATGGTGCCAAAATGACCTAAAATTATATATGGATGCTAAAATAGCGTCGCAAATCGTTATCCCACAGTTTCTGGCCAATTTCAACCACTTTTGAAGAGAATGTTAAATTTTCATTCATTTTTTGGCCTTTATTTTGCCCCGTTTTCTCCAGCAATTTCGCAATTTTTCTATTATGAAGGTGTAGATCCCGAACCCCCCCGTATGTTAAGTCAGGAGTGGAAATCAAAAATTTTTCTGAAAAACGATGGATAGCCGTCAAAAAACCCTTCTTGACGTTTCTGATGATGCTCTTTTTAGATGATAAGAACTATGAAGAAAATTTCACAAATATCAGCAAATTGAACAGCTGCCTAATTTGCATAGCATTAACACTGACTTTGTTGACCTTGAGCTGCACGGAAAGAACTCATCTAATCGAATGCTCGACCCAAGTTTGAAAAAGGTTTAATTACAACAAGGAAGATAAGATAAAGAGAAAAGATGGAAAAATTGGTGAAAGTTGCAGGAAAAGGATCGCATGCATTAATAGAATGCCAACATGGAAGTATGTAGCTGGGGACAGCTAAGACTAAAAACTTGAGGCTTTAGCACACTAAAATAGCTGTAAAAAGCGGTATGATCGTTAAAATTGCACACATGAAGACTACATTTGCAGTCTCTAAATGATTTTTAACATTAACACAAACAGATTCGATTTTTATCCATTTAGCCCGTTTTTACTTTTTTCTTCGAAAAATTTTTCCGTGCATGTCAGGATGGCACGTGCACTGATTTGAGCGTCAATAAAGCGTAATGTTCCTACCAGTATTTCATGAGGATTCACACCTATATTCCAAATCGATTAGCACAAAGAGGCAATTTAAAATTAAGAAAATCAGAATGAAACAAAACTCATTTTTAAAGATATATGTTAGGTTGACGATCGGAATTGAAATAATCCGAATTCGCCATGTTTAAACTATATGTTTCGGGCAGCTCTTTTTCAGTTTGCGTGGTTTAATTTGAATGTGAAAAAGATTTAAAAAAATCTTATATCTCAGGACGTTCAACATCGAGGATAAGCAGCATGTCAGCCGTTCAGCTGGTCTGAAATGTCAGTTAGCAAGTTTTTTGGGCCGAAATGACCTCAAAAATGGTACAATTGCTAAGACAGCGTTGAAACCACGGTATTACACAGTTTCTGCTCAATTTTAGGCTTCTATAAAGAAAATTTTCGATTCTCATCCATTTTCGTTCTTTATTTTGCCTCATTTTCCCCATAAAATTTCGAATTTTTCCATTCTGGGAATCTGACACCCCCAAACGCCCCAGTGTGCACGTCTAGTCGGTAGTAAGAATTTTAGCTTGTGCTTATACTCTGTTTCACATAAGTTTAGGCGTAAATTTGAAGAATTTTTTTCGAAAGTAAGCCGACGGTTTACGATTATTATATATCAAATCAATGCTTTAATCGCAATCTGTCGTCTTATTGTCGGACATTGGTTTTTTAAATTTATGCCCAAACTTGTGTGAAACAGACTCTATCGGTTTAATCAATTAATTAATTAAGTAATTAATTGATTAATAAATTAAATCAATTATCAACTGAATTAATTCACTTGTCTTAATTTATTGGCGTATCTCAAACGCCCCGCCTCGACGTCATCATAAGTGAATTTGGTCGCCGTCGTTCGAGTTGCTGTCAATAATCGCCCGTGCTTTGGCGGCTCAACGACGACAAACGTCGGATGTAGCGTTTTCGTGTACCGCTCGTCTAAAAGCCGTAGCGTTTTTGTATCGACGGCAAAAACGCCGCCGGCGCCTATCACAACGCGCTTGCATTGCAACACTAAGGGGCGAGGTCTGAGCTGCATACGATACCGGGGCCATCCATCGATAGTGGCGCTTGAAACAAGTAGCAGCCATAAATGTACAGCATGGCCGATCTAGGAGGGTGAGCAGACATGCTTGTAACGGGAGCTTTGAGGGTCCTGCCTGATCCTCCCAGAATGGAAAAATTGAAAATTTAAAGGGGGAAATGAGGCAAAATAGATGCCAAAAACGGATGGAAAATAAAAAATTTCCTTCAAAGGTGCATTAAATTGACCGGAAACTGTGTAATAGCATAGTTTTAACGCTACTTTAGCGCTTATACCAGTTTTTGAAGTAATTTTGGCCCAAAAAAGCTCAATTTATAACCCCCTCTCAGACCGCATGAGTGCCCCCCCAGATCGGCCATGCTGAGCCCCTATAGGGAGTAAGCCGATCAGGAAAATAAGGATTGAGCTTTTTGGGCCAAACTAACCTTGAAAAACTGTTATAAGTGCTACATTGTTAACAGTTTCTGGTCAATTCAAATCACATTTTGAAGAAAATTTTTAATTTTCATCCGTTTTTTGCCTTAAAAATTTCCCACATTTTCCACTCAGGAGGGTCTAGACCCCCACATGCGTGTCGCTTCGCAACATTGCAGGTTCTGCATTAGCTGCTCTCACAAGGGAGAGGTGGTTTGAAGTAGATACATGTAGGGCTTTGGGGTCTGCTGAACCTCAATGAAAAAACGGGAAATTTCTGTGAACGACAAGGCAAAATGAAGGCGAAAAACCGATGAAAATGGAAAGTTTCCTTAAAAATGTTTGAAATTGACCAAAAATTGTAGAGTAACATAATTTTAAAACTATTTTAGCATTTATTATAGTTTTGACGCAATTTTGGCCCAAAAAATCAATATTAAACTTCCCAGATAGGCTGACCCCCAGATCAGTCATGAAGTGTATGTATCGTTTAGACTGAACATGCATAGCATGACCAATCTTGGGGTCAGCTGGTCTGTGGGATCATGAATTGAGCTTTTTTGGTCAAAATGACCTTATAAACTGGTATACCCGCTAAAATGATCAAAATACGTTATTAAACAGTTTTTGGTCAATTTTAAGCACTTTTGAAGAAATTTTTCAATTTTAATCCGTTTTTTGCCTTCAGTTTGCCTTATTTACTGAGAAAATTTCCCATTTTTTTATCCTGAGGGGTCTAGATTCCCTAAAAACCCCTACGTGCATGTCTGGCTTGGACCCCTAAAATTCCAACCCCCTTACAGACTACCCCTGCAGAATTAAATTTTGAAAAATTTTCATTTTTTTCGCGATTTTTTGGAAACGAATGGATAGAGCTCAATGAGAAAGTTCGATAATTGTGGAAATATTTTTTTTATTTTTTCACCACTTTGAACTTCTTTTTCTTTGAAAGATTCTTGTTCACCGCATCAGAATTTCGAGAATTTCTGGGTTGCCCACGTATAGTTGTTATTTAGCACTAACCGTCCTTAAGATCTGTATTATCCCGTTTACTCGCGTGTCCCATCTCCTCGTGTGTCCCATTTCCTCGTGCGTCCAACTTGCTCGACAAATGATAATGAAGTGGTAGGTAATATTCATGCTCGTGAAGAAAAAGAGCATCCCACTTTTCGGGTGTCCCATTTCTTCGCCTGTTCTGTGTTCTCGCGGCTCCCTACCTGTTTGAAATTCATCAATATGACTATCAGAGGAACTTTTCGTGGAAAAAAACCCTGAAAACTGGTACACTTCACTGATCGCAAAAAAATCAAAAATTCATCCTTTTAAAATGCAAAGGCAGAGAATTACTGCTTTCAATGACTTCAAGAAATTGGTAAAAGTTTCTAAGCACTTTCGATCGAACTTTCTAATTTTCAAGATTTTGTCTTTATTCTGTCTTTTATTTCGCAGAGAATTTTCCCTTTTTTCATTTCTGGGGGTCTAGTTTAGACCAAACAAGCAGATTAGAGATTGGGAATATTCTTGACCCCCAGAATTGAAGAGTGAGAAATTTTCTATAAAAAATTGGGAAAATGTGAAATAGATATCAAAATTTTCTTCAAAAATGCTCGAAATGACCTGAACGGAGAACATGGTTTGTAAGCTATTTCAGCAACCTAACATGCATATTTTTAACGTCATTCTCTGGCTCAAGAAGCTCTTTTCATCACCCTAGATCGGCTGAACCCCCTGACACTTGAATTTTGTCGTTTTAATTTTATGAAGCTAGATTATACTGAAGTAAAATTTTAAAATCTACACGTTTTAGTTCGATCGATAGATGAATATTCATCTGATCAATGTTGGAGCCATATGTGGGCAGCACTGGAATTCTGAGGGGCGGGTGTGTAAAATTTTCAAATGCCAAAAAATGGACTTAAAAATAGTGGTATTGCGAAAAAACATCATTTTTCGGCGTTTCTCGTCAGGCTCTATCCATTGGCATCAAAAATTGCGGGAAAAACAAAAAAATATAGAAAATTAAATTCTGTGAGGGGTATTTTTTGGTTTTTTCAATTTTCATGTTGGCTATTTTGCCTTCTGGGGAGATAGGAAGCGTGAGGATATGGGATTTTTGAAGTAATGGGACACGCGAGGAAATGGGACGCACGAGGAAATGGATGCGCGAGAAAAAAGGACGCTCGAGGAACCGGGGCACAATCTTAAGATCTTACAACCATAACTCTCAGAAAGACAATGTAATTCGATAAATAATTTAAAATAGCTATTTGACGATAAATAAATGCAGTATTTCATATGTGTACGTACAGATCCGTAGCCAGAACTTTTTTCCGGAATGGAGGGGGACAAAGAAGGTGAAAGATAGATATCGCGAGAATTCTTAGAGGGTGGCCAAAAATAAGAGCGTTTGTGGACGTTTCTCACCGAACTCTACACAGCAATGAAGAAAAATTTCTAAAGAAATATAAAAAAATTTTCATTTATTTCATACTCACACATAAAAAATATATTGGCTTAAACTATCTGAGCAACTGATTTCTCATCGTCCACTTTATAAACAATTTATTCACTTTTACTCAATCACTGTGTTCTGCAAAGAAAAACAGTAAAAAAATTAGTGATTCGGTAAAAAATTTGATATTTTCTCCAAAAGTATACAGAAACAATTAATCCGGCGCAAAGCGCCGCAAAATTTTTTGTTTACGAGCTCGAAGCACGCAAAAAACCTGTTTTGGCGACCTTTCAAATGCACTTCAAGAAATTTTCATTTCTTCCTTTGGGGGACCCTTGTGAAAAAAAAATTACGGGGGCAGCTACCCCCTTTCCCCCTTCTTGGCTACGGGCCTGTGTACATACATAAGTAATCTCCGTCGCTTGTGTTGCTAATTATGCTGCATTACTTATTTTATATTCTTCCATGAATACGATATGATTTCTTATCCTATCGCTAATAATTGCATCAATATTTCTTATTATTGTTATAAACAGTACAATAATCGCAATGTATATACAATCATTTGCCGATGCGAACATTCCAAAACTTATGACTACACAGCAGCAAATTAGTGTCTTTAATGCTGGTTATAAGCTAGCGAATGGAAATTTTCAGACAAACTTCTATCTCGCGCATATGCGCCCTCCTGCAGCTATAACGGGACACTTTTGTAAGATAATAAAAAAATTCGCTGCCCGTGTTTTTTTTTAAATTAATACCCAGTATGTAAAGAGCGTGTAAAGTTTTACAGTAATGTTATAGCATAGTTTTTTAAAATGTTGGTCGGTCACACGACTTTTCTAAACCAGTTTTGCATTCTGTTTAATCTGGTTTTCTAAATTGTAGACAAATGAGTAAGGTCGATAGGATATTTTTTAAGTGACTTATTCTTAGAGTGGCAGTGTAAAGAGTGTAAAGAATCTGAGGATGAAAAACACATTTTTGCCTATTTTTTGTCTGCAAATAACTCCGATTATTAGTCCCGGAAAATTTATTTCAGCAGAAATGTATTTCAGCAGAAATGTACTTCAATTCAAGGGTTACTTTCGGCTTACCAGCAAATTAATTTACACACAATACGGTTTTAGATCTGGGGTTCAAACTTAACACTCTAGCGGATATCGTACAAACTGGATTTTGTCTAAGATTTCTCTGCCAACTTTTCCGCTTAAAAGTCGGGACAAATTGAGTAAGATAAAAACAAAGCTCGATCTAATGGCTACACTTTGCAGCAAACCGCGTTCAAAAAACTCAATATTGAGTTATTTATGGGGGTGTAAAGTAGGGATGTTCCGGTTCCAGGTTTTTCAAAAAAATCGGTTCCGGTTCCGGTTCTTGGAAAACGAGAACTTCGGTTCCGGTTCCGGTTTCGGTTCTTGCGTAAGTTGGAACCGTCGGTTCGGTTCCGGTTCCGGTTCCGGTTCTTCAACTAGAGAACCGTCGGTTCCGGTTCCGGTTCTCGGTTCCTGTGTTAAAGTGTGTACGCTATTGATAGCCTGACTTCACCGGAACGTATGACGATGTAATCGAAAGATAAATTATTCAAGAAGTCGTTTCAATCTGGCAACTGCACGTTCAAACAAGTTTTATGTCTACTTGACAATTTACTTATAAATCACTGAATATTATCTATGTGTTTCTTAACTGGAGGCTTATACTAAATCGAAATGCTTAATTCACGACGAAGATCTGTTGCAATGGTGGAAAGAGAAGTCGAAGAATTTGCCGATTCTCGCGTCTATAGCTAAGCAGTATCTTGCAGCCAATGGCGGATCTAGGATTTTCCTAAGGGGGCGGTATCCCAATTTTTCCAAAAACAGTCAAAAATAGGTCCAGAAATTTGCCCTTAACGCGCGAAACAGCGTTTTTTGGTGTTTTACAATGCATACTTTACATAAAATCACTTTTGACGCAATATTTTTTCTTAAAATTTTAAAATTTTCGACAACTTTGTGCGAAAAAAATCACTAAAATTCTTTGACTTTTACAAAAATCTGGCGCGAAGCAGTAATTTTTTTGTACAAGGTCCGTTTGTACATGCACAAAGATGATCCCCAAAAGTCTTTATACATTGTGTACACGCAAACTTACGGGTACTATAATATGGTACAGTGGCGATTTTAGTGTGGTTAAAACAGAGTTGTCCGACTATCGGTAGTGTATTTTAGCTAATTTATGGGTCTCTAAGGGCAAAAATCACTAAGAATCCTTTTAAAACGGCGCGAAACGCCGAAAAATTTGACATTTTTCCTGTCGAAATGCAATTTCTGCCATTATAAAGATAAATAGAACATACAATCACTCATTTCAACGCGAAGCGCCGTACATTTCAGCCAATGATAGGCGGCCGCCCCCCGCCCCTATTGAATCCGCCCCTGCTTGCAGCGCCAGCTACAAGTGTTCCATCGGAACAGCTGTTCAGTTGCGCTAGAATCATTTACGACACTCTCAGAAACAGGCTACATGGCAAGAAATCAGAACGACTGTTATTTTTAAAATATAATTTACCCGAAACAAAATTTGCATGCTAAGTTTTAATCTGTAAACATTTTGGGTAATAAAAGATTGAATTGCTGCTTCATGTCTTCACTAAATTTTATGAACTTCGATTTTTAACTCCACTCTTAAAGAACCGATAACCGACTTCAAAAAGATCGGTTCCGGTTCCGGTTCTTAGAAAATCAAAAATGGTTCGGTTCCGGTTCCGGTTCCGGTTCTTGGGAAATCAAAAAATCGGTTCTCGGTTCCGGTTCCAGTTCCAAAAAAATGGTCGGTTCCAGCCGGTTCCGGTTCCGGTTAACCGGCACATCCTTAGTGTAAAGTTTGGAAATCAGGGGTGTAAAACGGGCTAAAAACACGTTTTTTCCCCTATTTTGATTGGTAAATATTTCAAATATTTTGCGGAACAGAAGTTTTGCGCATACAAACGTACAACGATTAAAAGGCTACAAACTGGCCCGACCCAAATTTCTTTACACATAATGGGAAGTAAGGTTGAGATTTTTGAAGTTTACAATGTGGTAGACGATGGAAAAATACGTTTTTGTCACTTTTTTGTTCGCCACTTCCTCCGTTTGTTAGTCGGGACAAGTTGAATAAAATAAAAATGAAGTACTTTGTAAGAGGTACACGTCACAGCAAATTGCGTTTATTTACATCAATATTGAGCTTTATCGAGAGGTGTAAAGTTAAAAATTGGGTGTGTCAAACGTCTTTCTGTGTTTTTTTCCGCCAACCTCTCCGGTTATGAGTCTGGACATGACCTCAGGTCTAAAAATGTACCTGGAATCTAACGTGATACGCTAGTTGAGCGCGTTTGTTGACACACAACAGTGGTGTAAAGTGGTTTACATCTAATATTTATTTATCATCTGGCCATGTGAGACTAAAGTTTTTCATAAATGTTGATCGTAATATCAGAGTACTATCAGAATTACGACTCCGACTAAAATTGTCTTTAAACTCTGTAGTTGTGCAAAGTTTACACTGCAAATTAACTTTAGTTCTAGAGCCTTGCGGAGGATTTTTTTAAATGCTGACGTCAGAATAACGTTAAATTTTTTCAAAACATGTTCCGTGGTCAGATGACGAATCTAACTGTGTGTTTTCTTCACACCCAGTAATTATGTTAAGTTTATAATAAAAATTAAATTCAGTTTCAGAGAGTTGCAGAAGCTCAATTTTTTCAAAAGATTGAATGTAACGTCAAGATTGCGAATCTGCGCGTAAGTGTTCTTTACACTAAATAATTGTGTAAAGTGTATGCTGAAAACTTTTCATCTGTTTAAATAAGGTAAGGTTGTCTTAGTTAAAAAATAATGCCGATGTTCAGTACAATGTTGTTTTCTGCGTTCTCGGACTGCTGTCATTATTATGTCATGCTATTGTATGTGTTTACTGACTGATTTACTCAAATCATGCTAATTAAAAGTAGGGTACTAGGAGAGAAAAATGCTCTGATGAAACAAAAAAGACGAATATACTTGGGATTGCGGATTATTAAGGATGTCAAAGGAGGGGACTAGGAATAAGCTACCTATGTATATGCCTAAAGGTGCAAAATCTGCTAAAAAATCTGACTTGCTCTAAGCAGCGCAAAAATCGAAGTATTTTCTGCGGCCTCTGAAAAAGTGTAATCTCCTTTGAAAAATTTTCAATGCTTCACGTAAGAGTGTGTAAACATAATATAAAATTTTTACTTTTTGTAAATTGCTTGCAAGTTGTAACGCTGACTTGCTTCGTATCGTGATTGATAGAAAACTAAATGCAGTTGTATTTCAAGGTATTTTATTTTGTTATCATGAGCATTATAGCAAGCAAACCTGGCGTCAATAGTACAAATATTGAAATAGTGAAATAGTGCAAATAAAAAATAGTCAAATAGTGCAGACAATCGTTGCGGGCATGCAAGTATACCTACATGTAGTCTGTTTCACGTAATCTTACACGTGTTCTACTGCTTTAAACCAACAATTTCTTTGATTGTCTTGAATGCATCGATTTTTGCTATTTCATTCAATTGGCTTGCAAAGTCTCTCCCAATTTACTCCGTCTAATTTCCCATGGCTACTGCATAGCTAAAAAGCTGATTATTCAGTCGTTTTTGGTTCAATATATAGTTTTTTCAATCTGCAGGCCGCAGAATATACTTCGATTTTTTGCGTTGCTTAGAGAAAATCTGATTTTTAGCAGATTTTGCGACTTCAGGCATATGCATAAGTAGCTTTTTTCCAGTCCTCTCCTCTAACATCCTAAATAATCCACAATCCCAAGTATATTCGTCTTTTTTGTCCCATCAAAGCATTTTTCTTTACTATCTAAAGCATACGTAGGCATGCGAACAGTTTATCATTAATATGAGCGTCGAGGTCTGGACCCTGTAAACCCGAAGAATCTTTTAAAACTTGAAAAAATGCAGAAAAACTCTATTGATTTTGCAATTTTTTGATGCCAATGGATAGAATTCGATAAAAAACGTCAAAAATTACGTTTTTTTTACCTCAAACATGAAATTTTTGACTTTTTCAACTTTTGAAAATTTCTCGAACCCACTGCCTCCAGAATTTGGTCGGTGCCGATGTATGTCTGTGAAGTTAAATTTTTTTAATTTTGGGTTCTGATCAACGCGAAAGATTAAACAACTTATCGTGAAAAATTTAAGCTCCAACAAATATAAAGCCTAAAAAAATGACTTAAACCACAACAATCGATAAAACATGCTAGAAAACGAAGACAAGCCAATTTCGCGCTCACTTTGCTGCGAATTCGTCTGTAACACGCCGTCGAACAGCAAAACGGAATTCATCTTGATAAGCTTTTAGGTTCCATGGAATGTAAGTTATTTTGTTGGAATCAATCTCTCTTTGCGTGAACCTCAAAAGCACAAGAGAAAATTTATCGAAAAGGAGGAAAAATAATCAAAATAAACTTTTTGTAAGGAGGAAAAAATAATCAAAATAGACTTTTTATACATAATTAGAATTAATATATTTTTACAATCACTTTCGCAATAAATAGGTAACGCCGAAAATTTGTGATTACCATACGTTTTCTTGAGGGTTTCACCTCCTCAAAGAAGATTTTTCACCCCTCCCCAGGAATTTTTCAACCCCAGAATTCGCAATTTTTTGAAAATTTTTAAAAAATTCGTAGAAAAGGTGCTATTGTGTTTAAAGCTATCTGTTTGCTTAAAAGTGTCAGATTTTCGGCGCTTTGCACCACATACTCATGTTTTGACTCTTCGATCTATTCGAATTTTTTTATTTTTTAGAAATTTTTCGTGTTTTTATGTTCTAGGAAGGTAGAGCATCGACAGAAACGCAAAGGAACGATGTTTTTGACGTGAACCAATCATTTTTGAAGCCAAAAAAGGCAAGTTGAAATTTCATCCCCACAAGAATTTCCATGTTGTGCATGTATGGTGATCACCATTCTTGAAGTGTCTTTATTGTAAAGATTTATCACTTGAATGACACGACTGACTTAATGAAGAAAAATAAATACTAAAACTGATAAAAACATAAAGTAATAAATATAAAAAAACAAGAATTTGACTAAAATCTCAGCAGAGGGCAAATGGTTTAAAAATGGTCATATTCATACTTGGGCGTGGTGGAGGGGTTCAGGAATATGCACCTCCCAAGAAGTCCAAATACCCTCTCCCAAAACTAAATTACCCCCAGAATTCAATTTTTGAAAATTTTTGTTTTTTTTCGCAATCTTTTGATGCCAATGGATAGTGCTCGATGAGAAACGTTGAAAAATAGTATTTTTCGCTATAACACCATTTCTAAGACCATCTTTTTACCTTTGACATCTTGCGACCTCCAGAGTTTTGGTGCCGCCCACTTATGGTCATATTATCGTGATTTAAAGAAGCACAAAGGGGCCAATCTTTATACGTTTAAAGAAAAATTACAAGCTTTTGTAAGAAAGTTACTAACTTTTTCGCAGACTCTCTTTCTCCGACTTTTAACAAAGTCCCGTTCGTAGGAGCTTTTATAACAACATATTCGATAGAATCAGCTGATCGGTTCATGTCTAAGATCTCGGCTGCTAAATGCGTTGAGCTGATAACAATTTCTGAGACTCCCTGCCTAAAAAATGTTAAAGTGCCAGCAAAATTTGCAATTCTGTGACTCACGTATTTTGAATAATTCAGTCACAAATTACAGAATGATCTGACTGCTTTAAAATCGAAAAGGAGTTTAAACGAGTGCACAAGGGTTTAATTAATGAAACTAACATCAAATCTGTTACCGTTAACAAAACAAATAAAAACTCTTCTTAAAATCCTTTAATTTAAGGAATAATGATAAAGCTCATAAGATGAACAAGGTTTGAAAAAGAAAGGAGATAATCAATTAGTTATTTCTCATACCTAAGCCATTTCGTTGGCCGATTTTGCGTGTTATTCCTGAAAACTTTCTCACAACGAAGTGTACCAATAGTGACCAAAATTTATGCGTTACCATTCAGATGTTACTATTTTGATTCCTAATTACATTTTTTGGAGTGATATTTATTTTAATAAGTAAAGGTACCACAACAAATAAAACCTAATATGAAATTTTAGTTTGAAAATTCAACACAAAAGGGCACTAAATTGACAATACGATGCTGACATAGCATTAAACGAAGAATGACCCGAAATATTACAAGGAAGCAGTGACTATAGCGAATATTATAGCAATAATATAACAAGCTTATACGTACCGGTAGAATAATGCAGTGCTTAAGTTGACCATAGACACGAGACTTTGCTCCACTATAACTTCGACCGTATGCGTGACAGAGCCGCGTTCGAAGTCCGAAATTTTCAACGTGAAAAATCCCATTTTGGCCGCACTCCCGTCGTGCAAAAACGCCACCATCCTGTCGTTGATATCCTGCTGCGTGAAAAACAAGGTGGGCTGCTTGGGGCTACCCTGAATCTGGGGCCCCAACACAAGGAGGCCGTTGGACGGCTGCTCGGGCAGTCGATAGACGATGTCCGAAGGGGGCATCCATTGATTTTCGGCCAAAAGATCGTCGTTGGTTATTAGATACAGGCCGTGGCGGCGCACGCTGATCCATTTCGGCGCTCGAACCAATTTAAGGCTGGTCCATTGTGGTAATATTTCGATAGCCAATGGCAAACGAAGCCGAATAGCCTTGCTTGGACGACCACGCTCGCTTTCGGGGTATATTTCAAAAAGTACGTGGTCGTGGCAAATGCTCTCATCTGCAATTAACGACTACTCGTAGGCGTGGAGGTTCATTCCCCTAAGAATCTGGCAGACATCCCAGACAGAATGCCAACCAAAATATCGTACTACAGCTTTAATCCGCCAATGCTTTTCCGGCTTTAGAAAGTGCGAGAAGAGTAGTCATTCTTCACTAATTCACTTAGAGCTTAGGCTTAGAAATATGGATTTTGCTTGAACCCAGTAGGTAGAGCAAGCCGAATCGACAAATGTATTAAGGCTGTAGTAGGATATTTGGGTTGGTTGGACCATGTTTTTTATGTGCGTGGATTTTCGCCAGTCTTACACCACCCAGACCCCCCAGTCGGTTGCTGATTACGTGTGATTACGACTAGCTAATTGCTAATAACTTGCCAAAATCAGTAGTTATCATTTTTAAAAGGGCGATTCTAAAATTCAAAACACCACACGAACAATAGAAGAACTAGATAGCTATTAGATCGATTTATTTAGCAATCAAGATTTAGTTTAAGCTCTAGAAAGATAGAGCGCTGCAGAAACGCCGAAAAACGACGTTTTTGACTCGTACCCACCGTTTTTGGGCCCAAAAAAGGCACACTTAAAATTTCACACTCCCTCTTCCAGATTTCACATGCTGTGCATGCCTGATTACAACGCTTCCAATACTTGAGCAATCCGATTCATCCGATAAATGTTGATAAACGATCGAATCTCGCGTCAAGAAGTCCGAGTCGATGAGGCAAATTTTTTCATCGGTTGAACTATCGTTCGACGTATAATTGGCCAAAGAGTCTCCATTGACGATCAAAAGGCCGTACTGAGGCGATCGGGCGATTCCCAAAACGAGTTGAGAAGCGAGGATGGCGCGCAGTCGAGTTAAATTAAAATTTTGTTCGCTCAGGCGAACTTTTTGCCCGAAACGCACTTTCCAAGGCTTTGTTTGGATAAAAAGATTAACTTTGTCCGAATCCATGGCGGCGTAAGAAATCAAAATACGGAATTTTCGCACATCCTGCCGATTCATGATCGAACTCGTCGTCGCGGTTGGACTCGCTAGCAGAGCGATCAATTTGAAAGTAAAACCGTCTCGAGTAATCCAGGAAGTTGTCAGTCTAAAAAGCGAAAAATGAAAGATGATAAAATATTTTTTAGTAATTTTGCTAGTTTTCTAAAAAACGATTGATAGCTAGCTGCATCGATTTGTGCTTACGAAGGTCATTCCAAAGGTATCTGGACCACACGTGGGCGTGGGGAGTCTGTACGACTCTGGACCGGACATACAAGTAGAGGTTTGGGGTCTCCGGACCCCTGTAATAGAAAAATGGAAAATTTCTGGTAAAATGAGGCGAAAAGAAAGCCAAGAGATGAAAATGGAAAATTTTTTCAAAGCGTAATAGAAATGACAAGAAAAGTATACTTGAAATGACCACAAAGCAGGAGCAGATTTAAGGGGCGGCCGTCCCCCTCCCCATTGGCCAAAAATATTTGGCGAGATGAAGACTGGATATGAAATTTGCAATGATTTTAGGCGGTCAGAGATCATAATTTCTCAAAATTTTCCGGCGCCGGACAATACCTTTCAATGAAATTTATTTACTTTCTTACGATCTGGAAGCCATTTTTGCTCATGTTATAGCTTCCAGAACAATTTCAAGAGCAGAGACAACTATTTTAGCATAGATTTTTACAATTTTTGAGTTTAACTTAAAAAATTTTCGACGTCCGGCGTCAAATGCTACAAATACCGGAAACCGAGCGGTAAATCAAGCTTCTAAACGTCTTTCAGCCTAAATTTCACAAATTTTTCCGCCGGATTTCCGCTAAAGTCAGCGAAATTTAATGACTTTTTTGCACAAAATTGTCGAAAATTTTAAAATTTTCCGAGTAAATGTTGCATCAAAAGTGATATTAAACAAAAGTAGACAATGTAAAACGCCGAAAAAACGCCATTTCGCACCTGGAGAGCAAAGTTTTGGACCTATGTTTGGCTGTTTTTGGAAAAGTTGGGTTACCGCCCACCCTTAGGAAAATCCTAAATCCGCCACTGCCAGAAAGTGTAGAATAAAATAATTTTAACGCTTTATAGAATGTGTCATAGTTTTAGAAGTCATTTTGGCTCAGAAAGCTTAACTTTTGACCCTCTCCCAGACCCGCTGATCCCTCCCCAGATTTACGCCATACTGTATATCTATAATCTAGACCAGGTATGCACGTGGGAGGGTTTGGGGTCTAGAGACCCCAAATTGCGAAAATGGAGAATTTTCTAAGAAAATGAGGCGGAATGAAGGTGAAAAATGGATGAAAATTGAAAATTTTCGTCAGAAGAACTTGAAATTGACCAAAAACTGTAGAATAACGTAATTTTGACGCTATTCTTACCATTTATACCAATTTTTTAAATCATTTTGGCCAAACAAAACTCAATTTTCGACATTCCCTGACCGGCTGACGCCCAGATTGGTCAACCTGCGCATCTATGCTCTGGACTGGACCCCAAAAATATGAAAGCCCCAAAAATCGATAGATCCCCAGAATTTAATTTTCAGTACTATTTTTAGCAATTCCGCCCCACTAGACACTCAGAATTCGGTTGATGCCCATTGTATGATCTGGACTCGATAAGTTCACTTGAACAATTTCGATGAAATTCTCTCGTCTTCTCGAAGTACTCATTAAAACATTATAGACGTTGAATGACATCTAAATCAATTTTTAAGTAATCAGACATTCGATTCAGCGAAATTATGTTGACTTTCAAAGATGAAGGCTTTTAATGCGCTAAGCCGTAAAGCAAGTAAAGGATTAGTTTAAATTCAATAAGCGTAACACACCTAGACCAGGATTGACCCTCGTGTAAGCCAAAAATTTGGGGTCTGCAAAATACTAGTAGTCGCACAGTACTTCAATCCATTCAAAAACGCTTAAGTTTTCTTTCTTTATCAGACTGGTCTTCACTGGTGTAGTGGATTTCCCTGAACCCAGCCATAGCTCGAATAAGAAATAAACGGATATTGCTGTCAAAAAATGAATTCGCTATGTTTAATTCCTAAACGTTCGTGTGAATTATTAGTTTCATACAAAAATTTCGAAGACGTGATTTGTTTTCTTATACGGACGCGACAGAGACCAAAATTGGAGCAGATCGACTATCAAGGTCAAAGGAGAGCCGAAATAATTCACGGCATAGCTAGAAACATCATTTTTCTTTCGTCCTTTTTATCAAATTATATCCTAAGGAGTCTAAATGCGAAAAGATTTAACAATTAAGTAGAGGCCTAGCTAATGCACCGGGCGTCTACTGTGTTATTTTACATGAAATACGCGTCTAAGACTCCGACGTCGATCATATGTGTAAACATACAGCCGCGTCCCAGATAAGCATCAGCACAAAAACTTGATTAGAGGCCGGGAAAAATTGATATATTTTCTTTTCTCCAAATATTCGTGTAAATCGAAAGTTTTATTTTTTTGATTTTTTGACTTTTTAATTGACTTTTTTAAATTTTTTAAATTTTAATTAAACAGATTATTTTGAGAATTATCACAATACAGATTTTAATATCAAATTTACATAAACGCATCATTTTTAAGTGCACCATACTTCCTGAGCTTACGACTAATTGTAAGTTTCAGTGGAAAGACTGGCGTTGCTGTGGGGGGGGGGTTGGGGACTAGTCCTCCCAAAACTTTGGAAGTACGATGAATTTTCACAAAGGTCCCTAAGAGAAAAAATGAAAAATTCTAAAAGCTCATCAGAAAGACAGCTTGAATAGGTTTTAGCGCACTTTTGAACTAATAAGCATAAAACTTTCGGCCGCTTCGCGCCTATTTATTCACATACGGCATATTTTTTAATATATTTTAAATTAAGTAAATTCTTTTAAAATTTTCCGGTGCGTAGATCTCGCTGTAAAAAGCTCAAAAACACCATTATTTTTGTTCATCTATCGAGTAGTTGGTTGAGATATTCGATTTCAAAATTTTCGTCCTTTCCAAATTCAGAAGGCCAGCTACGTCTCTGGTGAAAGAGACCAAAAATGGAATCCAGGGTCTCTTTTGGCGCCGGTGATCAGTCCATTTATATCAGCAATATTTGTGTTCGGCCCTTCATACAACTTTCGCTTGAAAATTATCCATGGCAATCATATCATTAAAGAGCGATCAAATTTCGCACCATAGTACGCGTCAAACTTTAATTATACCGGAAATTACAGAAATTAATTCATTAAATTCAATTGATGAATCAAGTTATTTATTTTTCATCATCAAGCACATATTTCAATTATTAAAATATAAATTTTCTTGATCGATTGACTAATTAATTAGAAATTTTTCTCGTTTTTAAAACCAAAAAATCGAAATATGGCTAACTCTATAGGTACATGGTCAAATTTTCAGGTGGGGGGTGGAAAGCAAAAATTGGTAGATAGCTAAGTGCTTCGTAAAAACGATTCTACAGATTTTTTAGGCTCAGCAATTTAGACTTGTTGGGCTCAGAAAACTAGCTATATAGCCTTTTTGGACTAACATACATAGCTATATAGGCTTTTTGCGGTAAAATTAGCTATTTAGCCCTTTTTAGAGTCAAGAAAACAGCTTCAAATCCTGTGAAACTCAGAAAAGGCAACTATTCAGCATTTCTGGGATCAGACGCTATGTCTCTGAGTCCAAAGAAGGCTATATGGCTTGTTTTCTGAATCCAAAAAGGCTATATAGCAATGCTTATTCGGCTAAAATGGCTTTATAGGCTATCCGTTTTTCATAGCTCAGGGGGAGTAATACCCCTTCTTCACCCTCCATGCTCTTGTATGGCTCACTTGTTTTGATAATAATGTAATTTTTTGCCATCGATGTCCGCCTGGGTAAATTTTGTAACCATTTTACCGTCGATGGTCAAAATTCCGTATTTTGGCGGGCTGGTAATTTTGTACAGCAAACGATCGGGGTGCAAATTTTTCAATTGAGCCGAAAGGTGCAAGTTGGTTAGGGGTTTGGTGGATTCGGGACCCAAAACGAGACGATTGTTCACCTGAAGAATATCCTCGAAAACAGAAGCATACACGCTGAACCACTGTATTCCACTGTTATGCTTGCCGTCGGTCAAAACGAACGAAAAACCGGCTGGATCGCTTATTGTACCTTTGAATATATTTTAAGCATATGTGGGCGGCAACTATAGTTTGTTTCTTATAACTTAGTGCATAAATTCTAAGAATTTTCTTTGACAGTAAGTCGAGGGTTACGATAATTATATATTAGATCAATGCTATAATCGCAATCTTTCCGTTTATTGTCGGAGACAGTTTCAAAATTTATGACTGAAGTTGTGTGAAACAGACTATGAATTTTGGGGGTCCGGTGGGAAAAACCGCCATAAAAATAGCACCGAAAATTCGATTCTGGCGGTCTGACGACTTTTGGTGGTCTTTCGTATTCTCGGAGAGGGTTCAAACCAGACATGCACGTGGGGGGTTTGGGATCTGAATTTCTTGGGAAAAATGAGGCAAAATGAAAGCCAAAAGTTGATGAAAATTGAAAAATTTCTTCAGAATTGCTTAAAAGTGACCCAGAACTGCGTAATAATGTAGTTTTACCGCTATTTTAGCGCTCATACCAGTTTCTGAGGTCAAGCTCAACTTTTGATCCCCAGACTGTTTGAACCCAGGCACGTAGCTCTGGGAGGAATGAGGGTCCGGACCCCTCCCCCAAAATTCAGAAAAAGCCGGAAGAATTGGACTTTTTGAACATTATTTTGTGCTATTTTTGGCCTGTTTGGACTTAGTTCCTTGAAAATTGGTGTTGGTCTCCCCCAAATTGGACGGCCAGCTACGTGCCTGGCTGACCCCTTCTCCCCCAGATCAACCATGCTGTGCACCTATGGTCAAACTCCAAACCATACATGCACATGGAAGATCAGGGGTTTAGATCCTAGAATGGAAAAATGGGAAATTTTCTGCGGAAAATAAGTCAAAATTTAGAGTCGAAAATGGATTGAAATTGAATAATTTCTTCTTTGTAAGTGCTTGAAATTGACTGAAAACTCTGGAATGACGTAGTTTTAATGCTATTTTAACGTTTATACCAATTTTTTGATGAATTGTACTGTCTCCCTAAAGCGTTATTTATTTTGATCAAATTCGAAGCTATTCGTTCAATTAAAATTATCTTGTTTGCATAGTCGTCTTTACTAGAAATTTGGTTATTGAATTGAGTTGATAGAAAGAAAAACACATTTTTTCGAGTCAATTGCAAAACTATTCATTTATCGAAGTTTTGTTGTATTTATTTTATTTCTCAGCTTTACTACGCGATCAACCTTTCCTTGCGTCTTTACCGAAATTTTTTTGGTTGCGCATACTGAATACTATTTACGAATTTTTTTTGACCCGAACACGGTCTTAAAAGATGTAAATTCAGAATTTTCGAAAAAACCTCACTTCCATCGTGAGCGAAATAGACCCTGCTAGAATTCAAAGCTGATAAACTGAAATTATCGACAACGGTTCTACTCCGTCCATCGCCAGATTCAATCAATACTTGTCCGTTTTGTACGTCGGTCAAAATAAAAAAGACTTGATTGTCCGGCGTGTCCGAATCAAAGGCGCACAAATTTTCGCACGTAATCGGAATCGGTTGATTGTCCAGCACTTGTAGTGGTTTATTGATCAACAATTCCGGTCCTAAAGTCAAATGCAATTTGACGATATACGAAAGGTCATCGTCTATTCAAAAGGCCCTAACTAAAATTCAAAGGACCCCAAATTAGATTTTTGAAATTTTTTCATTTTTTCAGCCATTTTGTTATGCCGATTGATAGAGCTTGACTAAAAAACGTCGAGAAATCGTGTTTTTTTCTCCCTGCCACAAATTTTTCTGATCCTTTCTTCTGAAATTTGCGGACCTGGATTCTGAGCCCTGCTTATGTATGGTGATCGTTCTTTAATAATAAAACTTCATGCTTAGAAAATTGAGCACGCCGTACATATGAAGCTTTTAATTTCGTTTTCAGATATAATTTCCGGTTCTTTCAAAAAACATACATATATTTCAATATATACGCAAGTTTCTCTCATTTCACCGAAATATTTTTGTTTTTATCTGGCAAAGCTTGTCCGCAAAGAGACCAGCCTATAAGTCAAATTTATGAGTAGATTGAGTAAGAAGGTTTAAAATTAAATACACAGAAAAGTAAGGAATAAGGAAGCTTAAAAACTAAAAATCGCGACGTGATCGCCAAAAAATTCTGACCGAGGCCGATAGCCACTTTTACCAGGTTGATAACTTCAGCGCAATAAAGAAGAAATCATAGAGCGAAAGACGGAAGATTATACTCACTCTGGATATTATGAAGAATTGCCCTAGCGATTTTCATAAGAGCTACAGTAACCGGACATTACTGATCCACTACTGGTGTCATATCTATTTGATATATTATGCAAAATGTAAACTTAGGTAACTGAAGCTCATATGGAAATCGCTGGGGGATTCTAGATAGGATCGCTCACTTTTTATGTTCAACGTAAGCACCGATACGAATATCGTTTGGGGCGCTGAGGATTCGATTGGCAGGTCGCCAAAAAATTGCGAAATCAGCGTAAATCGATCCGACAAAGCCGAACCGCCGTCGTGTACGTAAAAAATATAGCCGGACAAAAGTTGAATTTGGGTAAAATTTCTTATCACCCGAAGATTACCATTATCGATCGACCCCATACCGATCATCCCGTGAGACGGATAAGTAGTGACGACGAAATGCAAATTTGACGGGTTCGATTCCAATTCGATTTTCAATCGATTCGAACTCGTTCTAATTCGGACGACGTCCCGGTCCAACTTGACGCTCGAATTTTTGACTACTGTCAAATTTTTCGTCGCCAAAACGAAATAGCTGGTGAAAATATGAACCTTGATGACGATTCGCGAGTATTTTCGGTTGTTCACCATAACGTCTAGTCCTATTTCGTCCGTCGTCGAAGCGTTTGTCGTCGGCGTCGCCGTGGCGTCGGGATTATGCAAATATTGAACCAATCCCAAATCGACGTCGAGTTGGGTGAAAGTAAGAGACGAGAAATTCGGCTTCGCCACGTCGTGCGAATCGATCGATTGCCGTTCCAGGATCAGATCGCCGAATTTCGGCCGCTTTTTTAACGCGTAAATTATCCACTCGAGCGGCAGCGGCTCGCGGTGACCTTTTGACCTAAGGTTGGCATCATACAAATGCATACAACATGGGACTTATGGGGGATTCAGGCCCGAAAAATTGTAAAAAGTGCTTTTTTAGGTTGAAAACGATGAGTACATCTCAAAAACACCGTTTTTTGACCTTTCGGACAATGCTCGTTCTTTGTAAAACATGAAAATATACAGAAATTTCGAGAAAAATCTTAAAAAATCGAATAAATCGAACAAAATATAGTCAAATGTGTATATGGCGCGAAACACCGAAAATTCAAGACGTTTGAGCCAAAAATCCGCTAAAAACGCATACCTACTTTTTAACAATTTTTACGAAAAATCGACAATTCTAAGGTCACAGCAGTTTTGCGGGGGATAGTTTGTCATTCTGGGTGGGTGAATACCACCCCAACCCTTCCCCAGAGGACACGTATGGTTGGCATGAAGAAATTTTCGGCTTTCATTGAATCGCTTCATCTAGTTTGCAGTTTAAGGAAACTCTCCTATTGATATAGAAACGTAGAGCAAATTAATAGCTTACCAATGTGCTATAATTATGCTCCTGGGACGAGAAAATAGCAAAAACGACACGTGGTCGTTTTGTCCCCTTATTATCCCTTTTTCTAATTTTCTCTAACCAGGAGCGAAACCACAACATTCGCAATACATATCTGGAAAGTTATTAACAGCCCTGCATTCTTGAATCAAAATTTGACAGTCTCCTATGGCTGCATGGTAAATAAACACGATATAGTAATTCTCAAAGAAATTAAAAAAATAAAATTAAGTTAAATTATGATTAAATTGAATAAAATCGGATTAAAAAAATTAGAAAAATAAACTGAATTAAATTAAGATAAAATAAATTAAATAATTAATAAATAAAATTACGAAACATGCTGAGCCTACTTTGACCTCGGCCTGCAAAATTTTGCTTGACACGACGGCCATTCCCCCGACGCTGACGTGCAATTCGTTCAGAGTTTTCATTTTGACCGAAATTTCTCGATCATATTTAGCGACAACGTCCGTTTTATCCGATAGCCCTATTGAAATTTCGACGTTGGTCCTCAAATGAAGAGCGACGACGATGAGTTCAATTTTTCGGTTGATAATTTTGTGGCTCCCTTTGACGTTCGAGACTATGAGCATTAATCTGCCTTCTAGAATATCTTCGTACGTGAAAAATTCGATTGATTTATTCCGTTCTTTGGTAACGATACTAGCGCCGTCTTTTAGCGTAACGAAAAAGTTTATATCTTTCGACTTAACGTTCATGTTTGTTTCTACGCGTAATACTTCGTCGTTCAGTTCAAAAAATTCGTCTTAAAGTAGAGCAAAAAGTGCGAATACGAGATAAGATTTATCATACGAATTTGTGGGATAGAAAGCTGCACGACCATACAATAACTGAGTGGGGAATTTGAAGGGTTTTAGCCCCCCCTAGTATTTCACCCCCCCTTACTCAGTTCGCGATTTTCCAGAATAAATCATAGATACAATCGTTTTCAGCAATCTTCTTGCTCAAAAGTTTCAAATTTTCGGCGCTTTGCGCCATATACTAATTTTTCGACCATATTTTGTTTAATTTATTTGATTTTTTAATTTTTGGTAAATTTCTTTTTACTTTTCAACCTAAAAACGTTTTGAAATTTCACCCTCTAGAATTCCCATGCTGTGCACGTCTATGCACGACAGTATGAAGATGGGAAAAATAAGGAGCCTCTTCGTCAGCCTTCAACTTCAAATCATGCAATTATCACTTTAAAATCTTGACTAATAGATAAACCTAAAAATGAAGTTATAATAATTTGTTTATCACGAGCAATGACAAACGATCCTATCCAATTTTCGAAAAAGTTCTTCTTTATTCTGAATCAAATAGGTATCGATGTGATGAATATGAGTTATTTAATTTTTGTAGTGCATTCAGTGCAACAAAAATCGTCATTTTAGAAGAAAATTTAGTGGATGATTCCTAGTACTTCAGAATTTCACATCTAATTCAGAATTATAAATTATGCATCTTGTTAGTCAAAGAGATAAGTAAATGAATGATGCATTTTGTTAGAGCCTGGCGGAAGTTTGAAGTTTTAAATTTTGAGTTGTTGGTTTTTTAAATAGTACCAAATTTTTACACGTTTTCTTTTTTCTCATAAACACTCAGATTTAGTAGCTTCAGCTTACCAATTTATTTTTAATGAAAAGAATCTATTCTTATTATGTCAATAAACTGCACGATGAAGAAACAAATTAAAGTGACTCTATTAGTCAGAACTATTTTAAAGTTATGCATTTTCAATATCCTCAATCAAAATCAGTGATGAATCATAGCAAAATACGTCTTTAAAACAGTTGTTGAACAAGCTAAAACACAACTGTTAGAAAAATGAGGCAAAATGGCCACTTATTGTGCCGCAATATGCTTAGTTCTTCAAGGAATTCGTAAATTTCGAAGAAAAAGCCTTTAAAACAACCAGGCAAGATTAAAATCAGTGACAGTTGTGTAGATCCTGCATGCAGCCAAATGTTTATTTACCTAGTTATTATTCAATAAATACGTTTGTAATTCAAGAAAGATTTTCGTTGCGATTACTTCAATATCCCGCAAAAGGAAGAACAAAAATTGTTGCGTTATCTGTGACTACCAGACATGTAGATGGGGGAAGGGGTGGGAGTCTAGTCCCCCAGAATGAAAAATAGAAAACCTTAAGGTATAACGAAGGACGAAATTGATGAAAATGAAAAATTTCCAGCAAACGTGCTTGAAAATGAACAAAAGCTGCACAACGTAGTTCTTAAGCCATTTTAGCAACTACAGCAGTTTTTGAGGCCATTGTGACACAAAAGCTCTCTTGTTGGCCCCCTCCCTCGAACCAGCCAGACCATGCTGTGCATCTATGATGACGAGACGACTAAGTGTAAACTTGACTCACCCGTCTCCATGAATAAATCTCGTAAAATAGATGCTTGGAGGAATGGAGCAGTCGCGTTGATAAATAGTTCATCGAAAGTTTTATGCACGCCATCCGACACGGTGAATGGTAGCTTGAAATAATTAGCATATCCGGCGTGCTTAAAATAGATTCTTTCGGCATCAATGTCTCCCTGAGTAAAAACGTCGCTTCTTGATCTTGTGTCGTTGAGCCAGCGGAAGAAATATCCGTCGGCTACGCGAGAATCAAATGTATATCTGAAGAAGACATTATTACACAAGGAACGACTTGAAATTGCTCAGGTCATTTTTGGTAAAGAAATGGCATTCTGATTTTGACCAAGAATGAAAAACTCCTAGAGAAGCTAGAAAATCAATTATTTCCAAGTTTGTAAATAAGAATCTTTATTTGAGGGAGGTAACGGCCGATTTCGACTGGGGAGGATCCTCATTCTTGCTTCGTACATATAAAATTCTGAGTAAGTGTTTAGAACAGCTGTTGGTGAGCAACACTAGCACAGCCGACTTGAAGCTTGATTTCGAAGCAAGTGAAAAGGCATGTTAATTCTTTCCAAAAAATCTAAGTCCTTAGCCTTTGTTGACTTTATCAGTAAAATCTCATTTAAAATAATGTAATTATGGACGTACAAAATAATCCGACTATGTAAACGCAAGAAGTAAAGTAGCCATGGTCGTGGATATATGATTTTGATAATACCGTTAGAAGAACTTCACACAATGCTCGACTTACACTTCAGCTCTAAAAACATTTCAAATCAAAAGACAAAAACTACTTGACGAATTTCTGAAATTTTCAATTTTTTGGATTCTCAATTTTTTTCAATTTTTCGAATTTCTGAATTTTCTATCTCAAAAAGATTTCAAAACGAGATTAGCTAAGATTGATTTAAATGTATTTTTGAAGGGGCATACTAAATTCGTCATGATTATCGTGACCGTGTGTCCTTTTGTCATTCCTCTTAATTCGTCGCATTTACTTGTACTCATTATTTCGTATTACTTGACAATAAATCTTCATTCATTCAAGAAATACATTGAATTTTTGTGCATCACTTGACTATTCTTAAGACAAACTTTGGGTTGATAAAGAGGATGAATACAAGATTTGTCGACATCTATACAGGGAACGACCGAAGCTTCGGCTTCGGCCGAAGCTTCGGCCGAAGCCGAAGCAAGAGCTGGCCGAAGCTTCGGCTTCGGCCGAAGCAAAATTTTGGAGCTTCGGTCGTTCACTGCATCTATATATTTCAGAAATTTGCACTACGATTCTAAACCTAATTTTCACACAAAGTTGGGCGTATCTCTCACGTATCACGCAAGAAATAAATATCTTATTCTTCACACTACTTTACACTCCGGTTTGTTATGTGCAGTATATCTTCCCAGAATGTGATCGTGACGTTGATTAACCAAATTCCGATAAAATAACAAAAAGTCTAAGTGCATGAAAAGAGCCGAGATTCTAACAACGAATATTAATCAAAATTAAATTAGAAAAGCTAATAATTTCAAACGCATACTTCAGATTTCTGCTATCGAAATCCTCGTCTTTGTCCTCGTATCTCAAAATGCGATTATTTATAAATTTTTCGCCACTCTTGACGACGTATAAAACGACTGGAGTGTCCAGTTTCCTCTTGCCGTCCTCGTAAGGCGTTGGCGGATTATCATTTTGAGCATGAATAACGATGCGCATTTGAATCGGTATTCTCTGTCCTGATTGGTCGGTCGAAAATTTAGATGGTCGAGCTAACAAATCAAAATCGTCCTCGAAATTTTCACCACCGCCGTGGCGATAAAACACCGAACCTGACTGAATATCTTGGCTTGTAAAAGTTGACCCGTAAAGCAGAGGTTTTAGCGTTTCGTTTGGATACTGTAGTACGGCGAGTTCGCCGTACTTCGGAACGTTGTCGACGATGAATGTGAAATCGTCCGTTTCTTTTGTAGATATGAACAAAGTTTCGTTGGTTATTGGCAGAAAGCCACCTTCGTTGACAGTAATGCTTCGATTAATAAGCACTAGGCTAGTCAGGTCCTTAAAAATACATAGAAACATGCGCAGCAAGGAAATTCTGGAGGTCAGTCACGAAAAATCCTAAAAAGTGTCTTCTTGGATTTAAAACCCATAGGTACACGCAGGCTCGTAGCCAGCATTTTATTTCGGAGGAGGGGGCAAAAATTGAAAGTCAGATATCTTGAGAACTATTAGAGGGTAGTCAAAAATAAGGGCAGTTTTGAACCTTTCTCAACGAGCTCTATCCAATAATGAAGAAAATTTTCGAAAAAAATTTGAAAATTTCTTAGTTCATTTCATACTCATACACAAAACATATATGGCTTAACTACCCTGATTTCTCATCGTCCAGTTCATGAACAATTTTTAACTTTTCGTATTTGTATTCAATCTTTCTGCTCTGCAAAGAAAAACCAGAAAATGGTGATTAGGCGCAAAATGTCAGAAAAATTTGATATGTTCCTCCATGTCTAACTCAAATTTCACAGCTTTAAATGCAAATGCAAAGACTATACAGAAACAATTAATACGGCCCAAGCGCCGCAAAATTTTATGCTAACTAGCTCAAAAGTACGCAAAAAACCTGTTTTGATGACCTTATAAATGCACTTTGAGAATTTTTTATCTCTTCCTTTGGGGTACCCTTGTGGGACACAAATAATTTTTTTGGTTTCGGGAGAGAGGCAACTGCTCCTCTTGAACCCCATTGGCTACGGGCCCGGTTACAAGTCGAAAAATTTTTTCTATGTTTTAGACGGGCATCGTTTTTTAGAACTTACGAAAACAAAAAAAATTTGAAAAAAATTGGAGTTAATTGAACAAAATTAGTCAAAAAATCTGACACTTCTGAACCAAAATATGGCTAAAACGCCTAAAAACACGTTTCCTGCGATGTTTTATGGAAATATCAATCTGGGGCTCAGCAGCTATTTTGCGGGGCCAGTACAGCAGTCATCCTGCGAGAGTAAAGCCCCCAGGAACATGCTTAGAAACTGTTTATAAGAAGCAGAGCATTATCTTTTAAAGCTTTTTATTTAAGCATATTAACTTTGTCTCGAATATAAAAATTTAAATCTTGCATTGATATTATGTTTGATCAATATAAATTAGGAAATATTATTAGATTAAATTTTGATAAATCAACTCAAAATTTCAGGAAAAAAACGCCATTTGCCGAATAAAAGTGCTGATTATTCGATACAAGTAATGCTTAATTCGCATTACTAGCATATTCAACAAACTCTTACTCACGTTTTGTTAAAATAATATGGACTGCTACCAAATATTTGTTAAATGAAAATAATATTTTCTTACCGTTTTTTAAATAATTTCTTTAATATTATGATTTAAAAAAGAGGCAATAAGCAGGACCAGTATGGACCTTTTTGCTTGTCGTAATACATTTATGTACAGTGAGTAAACAAAGAATCGCATATCGGTTCTTATAACTTTACATTTACCTATATTATCGAATCAAATGCGATTTGCATTGTCAAATTAGCTTATTTTGGTTGGTAAATTGCTAAAAGTTGTTTTTAAAGCAAAGTGAACTTTGCTTAAACGTAAATAATTCGTCAGCAGGAAGCAATGATCATATATGGGTTAGCTTATTCGGTAGCAGAATTATTGCTTATTATCTTTTTATTTATTTTGGGATTAAACGATTTCACTTGAAAAGCACAGCACTCCTAGAGCAACACACGTTCTTCTCAAGCAATAACATTTCAGACTAATTATACCTATTTCTGTAATTTGGAGATGAATACGTAAATATTTTAGATTTTTTAGATATTGTTCGTGTTTTCACTTTTTTGTTATTGAAGAGTTCGCGAAGCGATAAAGGTTAAAATAGCTTGAAAAACCTGAATGTATAGTTTTGTGAAAAACTTTGATTTTCGTTGGTTTTCAGACCCGTTTTTTACATTTCCCATTTTTCCTCCTCATTTCTTTGGTGTCCGGTCACCTATGAATTTAGAACATTAGGACTTCCATTAACCGATTATGTGAATTACAAGACTACTTATGTTTTGTGTATGAACATTTAGCTTCTTCCACTTCAATGTTTTTAACCTTATCCAGTACATACTAATTGCAAATACGCATGTGAATTAGGGCTCAGGGTGAGGTCGGACCAAACAATGGCAGCAACAAAATTCTGGGGGAGTCTGATAAGCAAAATCACTTCAGGTAGCGTCAAAAATAAAAATTCTGGGGGTCAATCGATTTTTGGGAGGTCTTTCAGATTTTCAAGGGATCAAACCAAGAGCGTGAGGGGTAGGGAACAAGAGGGTTAAGGACCCCCGGGAACCGGCAGATCCCCAAAACCGACAGGACCCTGGAATAAAATTTTTGGCGTGGTTTTGGGAATTTTTCCACGCAGACCCCCAGAATTTTGTCGTTGCCCAGCCCATGTATGGTTCAGATTCCTACGTCCGTGCGCGGTTCGGACCCTCGAAAATAAAAAAATCGAATACCTCAGAATAAAATTTTTGATGTTTTCGCGCAGTTTTCTAACGATTCGAAGCACCAGACCCCCTCCTGAATTCAGTTTCTACCCAACCCAAATGCGGTTGCAGTTATTCGCGTCTTGATTTTACCCGGTGCATAGGTGATGTTGAAGCGCGTCTCATTCGACATAGTATTGGGACCAACGATTCTAAAGACGAACGCGTCGCCGATGGTCTTGTAATGGGCGTAGCGCATTTTGTAAAAAATTCTGCCGCCGTCGATATCGCTTTGACTAAAATTGGCGCCCTGGCCCAATTTTCGCGTCCTGCCTTTGCCCGCGCGCATTATTTTGAATAAAAACCCGTAAAGCGGAGGTTTCGCGATAAGATATTCGACGTTAGATTGATGCAAATTTGGCATATTCGCGATCCACGCGTACAAATGACGTCGGGTCAGCGTCGCGTTCAACGTGTTGTTGAGAAAGAAAGTTTTGGCCATTATGACCCTGGCTTCGACCGGAATGTAAATTATGGAAAATAGATTTTCGGCGCCCGAAAATTCGTCTTTGCTAAATCCGATTAAAAAAGTAAAAGAATCGTTTCGAATGATATTTTTTATTTGATCCAATCGCGTTCTTTTATCTCTCGTATCTTATCTCGTCGTTGTTCAGCTGAGATTGACTAAATGTGGCGCATTCCACCCAAATATTGCCCTCGAAAACTTCGACGAATCCGTAGGAAGGATACGATTTGATTCGGTAGTAAATTTCGATTCGTTGATCGGGCGCGTTGGTGACGTAGGATAAATTTTGGCCCGTTATCAATGAATGGCCCAAGGGTAATACGCTTACGCCGGTGTTTGAACCGAGTCAGGAGGATCGGGTCGAATGAATCTACTAGCAGGGTCTCTTGATTGCTCCTCAAACCGGCCGAATCCTCGGCTATCAAGTCTATGCCGCATCCACCACCGCCGAGCTCTTGCTGACCTTTGTTGATCTCGTGCTGACCTTTGCTGACCTCACGCTGACCTTTGTGCCTGAGCACAATTTTTCCTGCTAATAATTCGTCGTATTGAAATGCGGCTAAAATTTTACCATGGGACGAGCCGGTCGAATCGGCGTCTTCGAGTTGGGCGCACATTTTTTCAACGTCGTCCGAGTAGCCGACAAAAACGCGGAGGTCAAAGGGTAAATTATCAGCGTCCGACACCGATAAGTGCTTGGGCAGCAAATTGAGGTGGGATTTTTCGGCCATGCGTATTGTATTATTTACGGGTAAATGCAATTTGGGCGGGTCATTTTTGGGTTTAATACGAACGTTTAAGTATTTAGGATCGTTGTTCGCAAATTGATCGAATGCAATAGGGTACGATGTCGTGTTATCAATCGATATCGTAAAACCAATGCTATCCGTCGTAGTCTCCGAACCGTCGTGCATGTAAAATACTTCTCTATTAGTGATGTGCTTAAGAAAGAATAACTAGACTTCAATAGTCTGTATCATACATGATCTTGGAGGTTGGGTGAAGGAGGGGAGAAAAATTTTTACTGCTCCCCAGAAATTTTCACTTCCCCCAGAATTCGCGATTTTCCGAAAAATTCCAAGAAATTCGCAAAAAAGGTGCTGTTTTGAATGTTATCAAATTTTCGGCGCTTTGCGCCGTAAACTCATTTTTTGACAATATTATTTTCTTCAATTCATTTGATTTTTCGAATTTCTTTTCAATCTTTTCAAATGTTTATGCTGTAGAAAGATAGAGTATCGTTAGAAACACCGAAAAACGATGTTTTTAAGGCGTGTGCACTTTAAGAACTTCGAATCTCCTAGAATTTTCATGTTTTGCAAGTCTGGTCTCTTCCATTCCGAACGGCTCTTTTCATAGTTGTTAGAAAATGTAAATAAGCTACAAAAGGGGTTAAACTTTTGAAAACGCTCTACGCTATTTTGCATAACAAAAGGCAATATATTTGTCTATCTGCATGCGTAATGGCATTACTAGTAGCTACATTGCAATTCTCTCTTGCAGCCTGTCAAAATTTTCCCGCTTCTTGTTAAAATGAGCCGTTCGGAACGAAACAGACTTTTGTCTATGACTTTAATGCTTAAGATATTAAAAGTTCATTTCATTTAACTTTGAGGTTTTCAAAGAATTTAAAGTGTCTACAAAAATTTTTAAATTAATACGGTAGGCGAAATGGGACGTTTTGGCGCCACACTCTTTGTAGTATTATTAATTATTCACATTTCATTTATGATTAAAGTATAATACAGATTCTGAAAGCCCATCAATTCTCTACGTGATGGTATAACTTACTTTTAGAATATCTTCGAATTTAGTGAGATAATTAACTGCATCTAAAAATACACTGGATTTTCTACAGTTTTTCAGTCATACACAAATGAATACTCATCGAATCGAAAAGAACAATACGCTATTTTGTAGCTTGTAGAACATGCTTTCTGCTGTCTGAATATACAATTTATTTCAAGATTGCTTCAAAATTGATTAAATTAGAATAGTTTATAAGTTGCTGGCGCTAAAACGGCGCCAAAACGTCGTAGACCCAATTCCTGCATACACGTCTGCTCTTAATTCTATTAAATTTTGAAGTTGATAATCGCTCACAAGTAAAGAAAGATAACTTAGCTGAGAGTGCTTTACAGAATGTTACATTTTATCAAAAATTGTTGAATCGATATTTTGGAGACCATTTATTCACTTTAACATGTTTCTCTCGGTATGCAGCACCTATCCGACTTTCGATTTTTATTTTTCTTTTATGCTTTTGTCTCAAAAGACAAAAGAGAAACAAAAATAATCAAAAGATACCATTAGCCTTTTGAAATTGGGCCAGTATCAGACATGCACGTGAAAGTTTTGGAGCAAAAAAATTTTTTTCGGCGAAGAAAGGCAAAACTGAGCTCAAAAACGGATAACATTTGCAAGACAAGAAAATGTCAATTAAGGATGTTTTTCTATTCCCAAGAGACCGATAATGCTGCGCATCTATAGTCAGTACTTTGCAAGTTCCGTAACAGTTGCTACATTTTGAACTTGATTATATGTATATACCAGAAATGTCGGAACATACTATGTAGGTGCATCGCAATCTAGCCTTGTTCATTGACTCACAAAGCCACTAATCACATTAAAGTCGAAAAGCAAATTAGATTTTCGTATTTTACTGAAAATATACCATCAAAAAATGTGTTTACAAAAATATATGCTCGTGAAGACTTACTGGTTCAGGCAGAAAAACAGATGGAATCGATTTACATTGTTCTAGAAGAGATCAAAGTAAAATTCGAGCAGTAATGCGGGTGGAAATCTGCAAAAAATAATTTTTCTTATTTTCTTATTCATAAAATTGAAAGTCCGAAATCAACAGAAAGTCTAAAATCTTTATTCAAAAAACTCTTACGCGTCTGAAATAATTTTTTCCTTGAAATAGAGCTCGAAATTTCCAATATCTCCGATAACATAGGTAATTACAGGTTGACATTGGAAAACTCAGTTTTTGAACCCTCAGGTAATCCGATGACAACAGAAAAACAAAAAGAGCAAAACGTACTGTCAGACGAAAAAGTTTGGATCTGTCGTCTGTTTGTCGAGGCCTCAAAGATTCAAACCCTAACACTTATAGTCTGTTTCACATAAGTTTGGGCATAAATTTTAAGAATTCTTTCGAAAGTAAGCCGACGACAGATCACGATAATTATATATATATATGCTATAATCGCAATATGTCGGCCTATTGTCGGACAGTTTTTAAAATTTGTGCCCAAACTTGTGTGAAAGAGACTACAACTGCATGCTTAGAAAAAGCTCTTAAACGTTCATAAAAAAGGAAATGGAGAATAATGTTTTAAAAAAGAAAACAATATAAAACGTGCAAAAATATATTTAAAAAAAATTTCAAATTATCAAAATATTTCTAAATGTATTCTCAGCCTATTGCGTCAGCTGTACCTTTACGGTAAACTGAGAAGCCTTCTGGAACGTTCCATCCATGTTCAAAAGGCTTATCCTGCCATGGCGTGGCTTTTCGCTGATTTTAACGATCGCTTGCAGATCTTCGAATAATCGAGCATCGGTTATAAAATCAAAATCGCCCAAATTCAATTTAACGCTACCACCTTCTTCCGTCATTACGAATGGCCCTCTTGGATCGGTTATTTCGACCGAATCCTTATAAGGCATCACATTGAGATCAATTTTATTAGACAGCTCCGATCGATTTAGCGTAGATTTTTGAGCCATTTCGTCCCTGTCATTCATTGACGTACACTCTTTTTCATTGATAATTTTGTTATCTCCGATTTGGCAGTTGGAACAACCTAAATCAATGAGCCTGGAGGCGATGAGTTCGGTCGTTCTGAGGTATTTTCCATTCAAATGCAGATGCATAAGGCACATTTTCTGAGGCTCCCGCGTTTGACCCGCCATTCTCTCAAATGCGCCGATGGTCAAGAATTCGCTCAATTCTGGAAGTACTGATTGACCTGAAACGCGAAAATTATTCATCTTCTCGTGCCTAAAACTAGAATTTGCTCCATTTTATCGACTAGAAAATACTCGCATGTATACGAAATCTTAAGAATCGAGTAGTACTAAAAGGCTAGATCAACTGTTTAGTGAGCATAAAATGGTTCTAAAAATCGCTATTATGCTCTCGAAATGCAAATTCGATATTTTAATCAAGCCTACTGAACTATAAGAATACATACAAAGCAGGATTTGACACTTCACGTCCTAGCTGACCTTCGCAAATTGGTAGGGGAAGTCTGTGAATTCAGGAGGACCCCCCAACAATCCGGAAGACCCCCAAAATCGATAGACCTCCAGAATTGAAATTTTGATACTATTTTTAGTGATTTCGACACATCGGCGGACCCCCAACCAGAATGAGGTTTCTGTCCAGGTAGCTGCCCAACAGCAAAATGGACTTAATTTACAACATATATATGCAAATGGATGAGTCTGATTAAAAGCAGCCAAAGTTTAACTTGCTGTCCATAATACGATATTTTGGCTTTTACGACCTTCCAACACCTTTTAACTCAAAATTTTGACTTAAACTGTGCCAAGCTTTTAAGACTTATTGCCAGAAAATTTCAGCTCTTGCGCATTTCAATTAAATTAGAACGGACAGCACCACATTACAGTGTGATAAGATTTAAAATGTGATTTGCAAGCAAAATTTCCAGTATTGATTTCATATATTTAAAATGAATAAATGAACCATTAAATATTAAAAAATTAACATATATTCACTCACAAAAACCGTATTTGTATAGATTGAAAGTTTATGTTAAGCCTAAACTTACATGTGGAGACGTGTTTAGTTACTTATTTGTAGTCTTCTGTGATCAGGCAGGTAGCTCGCCGTCCTATTTTGGGGGACTAACACCAATTTTTGGGGGACTAAGCCCAAAAAGGCCAAAAATAGCGCAAAATAACGTTTAAAAAGTCCTATTTTTCCGATTTTTCTAAATTTTGGGGGGTCCGAACCCCTCCCCATTCCCCCAGAGATACCTGCCTGTCTGTGATTGAGCCTAAGATTTTCCAGCTTTAAAAATACGAACAGCCGTTGCAGTCATTAAGCAGATGTTTAGAATCTTGGATAATTCATTATTCATATACCATCAGTTCTATTGCATATTTTTGAACAATTTTCGAAATTATTATAAATCACTTTATAACGAAGATATAAGCCTCCTAGAATGCTGAACCGTTCGGGACTTCAAATTGTCAGGATGTGCATCTCTGAATTGAACAAGGGCTAAAGCCATAATCTCCAATATGCATTTATGGATTTAATTAAAGTTGATTATTGATACAAATGCACTCTTACTATTACTTTTATTTATAATATTTTCACCATTTTATTCATTATATTACTTTTACTCTTTTATCTAGCATTTAAACGTCATTACTGAATGATATTATCATAGGTAGCGCGATAGCGCTATAATACACTTGGCCACTTTTTTCTTATAATGTTCATCACAGCAAGTGCGAATTTTGTGTCCACCCCTCACAGCAACAACGGCACACACCTGGGAGGTGTGGTTTTTTTAAATGATAGATAATTAAAAAATTCGATGAACCATTTTTTGGTTTACACTCAATACTGAGTTAGCAATGAGTGTGTAAAGTGTATATCGAAAAATCAAATAATTTGCGGAGGGCCAATTTTTTTTAAAATGTTTACCCTGAGCTGTAGATTACGAATCTGACCTTAAAATTTCTTTACACTCAATGGTTTTTGCACAAAATTGTAAAGTATACGGGTTTTTACTCCTTGCGTGTTTTCAGCTTTTCTAGCTCAATTTTGGATTCTGTGCAGTCCAATTGCTTTTATAATGTACAGGGTAACAATATCTGAAGGACCAATTTTTTTCTCATTTAACGCAATATTTCTTGATCTGTGATCGTTTTAGTGTAAAGGGTTCGAGACGAAAAACGAAATTTCTTCAGCTATTCCGCTAAGTATGCGGAACATGCTAATTATGCTCAAAATGTGCCTTGACCTTAGCGTTACAGATGCTAGTTTATTTTGTTTCTATACACCCAATATTGTGTTATTAGCACAAGTGTAAAGTTTATACTGAGAAGCTTTTTTCCGCCCAGAGCATTGAGTATCAAACAATTTGCGGAGGGCCCATTTCATTTTTAAAAATGTTGCCTCTGAGTCGTAGATTACGAATCTGTACCTAAAATTGCCTTACACTCAATGGTTCTTGCACAAAAGTGTAAAGTACACGGGTTTTTTACTGTTAGCGTGTCCTGGAGGTTATATAACTCAATTTTGGTTTCTGTGCAGTCCAGTTAGTTTTATAATGTAGAGGGCGACAATATCTCAAAAGGTAAAATTTTTCTCTTTCAATGCAATATTTCTTGATCTGTGATCATTTTAGTGTAAAGGGTTCGAGACGAAAAAAAGAAATTTCTACAGCTACTTGCACCCCCCAGAATTTAGGTGCCGCCCACCTATGGATAAATGGCCTAAAATATTAAATAAAAGAAGGGAACTAGCAAGAAAAATGCTCCGATGGAGCAAAAAAGGTAAATATACTTGAATTTCTTCATTGTTAAGGATGTAAAAGGAGGGAACTAGGGAAAATCTCCCTATATGCGCAGAAGCCATAGGAATGTGCTAAACAGTTAGACTTCCCCTAAACATCGCAAAAATCGAAGTATATTCTGCGGTCTAATGCGCGTTTCTGCAGATTTTCCGTAGTAATTTCGATTACGATGGCGAGTATTTTGATTACTTTATTTTGGAAGATTTAAAGAAATTTTTTGTGGTTTTTCATGCAAACTATTGAGTTGGCCATATAGGTGTGAAGTTTACACTATTATATTTTACGCCAAAGCATTGTGGAAGGTCAAGATGTCATTAAATGAATAATACATTGATTATTTAATAGTCATGGAAATGTCTTCCATGCTCTTTTGCGAAGCACTTGAGAACGTTTTGTGACTACACCCTCATTTTTCACAGGCCGCAGAATATACTTCGATTTTTGCGTTGTTTGGGGAAGTTTAACTGTTTAGCACATTCCTAGGGCTTCTGCGCACATAGGGAAATTTTCCGTAGTCCTCTCCTTTTACGTCCTTAACAATGAAGAAATTCAAGTATATTTATATTTTTTGTTCCATCGGAGCATTTTTCTTTGCTAGTAATATGATAAATGATATGTAGTACGATTCGATATTCCGAAGTGTTATCACCTGAAAAGTGCATTTCGTTTCGGTCATCCACTTGCAAATGCAAATGCGTCGAATTAAAATGCAAATTAATGAATCTCCACCTGTCGTCAGCCAGGTATAGATCAGAATGCTTTTCCCAGGTACTCTGAGAATTTACAATAAAAATATAAATTGATCCGTTCATTACATCTAGTTTGAACAAAGTCGGCTTCGCGTGTTCCGAACCGCTAGTCCTCAAATGCAACAAACGAAAATTTTGAGATTCTGTCCTGATTTTGAACTGCAATCGATGTAACGTTCTCGAATTTATTTGGAATATTGCCAATGAGTGGGCGCTTTTGAAAGCGATCGGAAAATCGTCGGCTTCGGGGTCGAAGATATTTGAGCAACTTTGCGTCGAATCGTTATATTTCGCATTTCGAACGAATTCCTGATTGAGTAGAGAGAAGTCGTTAATTTTTAAATTGGCCAAACATCCACGAAATAATGGTCCGGATGAGGACAAATTATAATCAAAATTTTTTAAACCACCAAAGTACACACCGAATTTGTAATTATGGACACATGGCGCGTAATTTTGTATCATCGTAAGTTCATCCGGATAAAATTCCCGATCATCGATCGATATTTTGGCTACCGATTCGATCGTTCCGAAAATCGTGGCGCAATGCCAGTCTATATCGTCTAAATCACCCGAGGCCTTTGACGAATAAGTCTTAACCTGATTGAGATGGCACGTTTTAACCTGTACGAACGTAATGATAAACGATAATTTTTGTAGTCAAAAAAACAAAATACATTCTTATTGGAAGATTGAATTTGAAGATTTAACTTAAAAAATTCTTTCAGAAATCTGATTTGTTCTCAAGTGATCAAAGAACATATCGTAATCATCATAATTTCTATTTAGCATTCTAAGTAAAAAGTTGAACAAATGCAACGGGGATCGCATAATCTAACGGATGGAAGTCGTCAGCATAAACGCACAGCATGGCCAGTCTGGAGGGGCTCAGCCAAAGTTTTATTAGCCAAAATGACGTACCTTAAAAACTGGTATACTCGTACATGCTAAGATAGCGTGAAACTGCATTAATTCACAGTTTTTAGTAAATTTCAAACAGTTTATGGAAAATTTTGTAGTTTTATCCGCTTTTTGCCTTCATTATGCCTTATATTCCATCGAAAATTTCCAATTTATTAGGAGTCTCTTTACATATATAAGTGGTTATTTGGCTATGCGTATACAGTCGAGACCATACACGAGTTGCAGGCGAATTCAGGGGGTCTGGTAGGTGTAAAACTGGCAAAATAAAAAAACATGAAAAAATACGGAGGTCTAATAGTTCTGTCAGATTCTCTGGAGGTCGAACCCCCTAAACCCCATCACTTCCACGTATGGTTGAGCCTTTTTATTCAAATGTCATGATTTTTCGCGCTACACAAGCATCGATTATGCAGGGATGGATTATGAAATAAAAAGCACATAAAATATGACTAAAACGAAGTTTTCGACAATGAAGCTATCACGTTAGAAATAAATAAAAATAGCTTTTCATAGAGCAAGTGACTGCAGAAGAATAAGTGACTCTATTTTAAGTGACTGCTATCCAGAAGACTAAAATTTGCGCCGATACCTGAATTTGACTTCGCACTAAATTTATTTGTAACACTGCTTGTTTTTCATGAATTCCGACTAGAAAAGCGTCGCTGCGTGATGTTTTGAAACAAAGTTCGATTCTAAATGCATTAGAACCATTCAAAATTGTTCGAATGCCATGGTATTTAGTATATCCTTCCAACGATACGAATTCGTGCTGCATTCCGAAAAAACTGACTGCAAAACAAATAAAACCATAGGCAGAGAAAATGAAAATTTGAATCAAAAATACATTAAATAAATCAATATTACAATATTAATGAAGCTCCAGGAACACCAAAGATTGCGACTCAAAATTTTCCACATGACGTTTTTAACTGGTGAAAAGTCATAAATACTTCACTTCATTCCAATGGTAAATTTTAGTTCATCCAAGCTCAATGAACGCAGCTTAAAATTTAAAAACTTTGATCGACGAAATCTGCATAAAATAGATGGCTTTTCTCACAATCGCATATTGATAAAAGTTTCAATAGTAACCTTTTAGCTCGTCATGCTTTCTTTTTAGCGAAGCTAGACATTTAAAAAATTTGACTAATTTGCATAACAGTACTTACCTAATATACGTATACACATGTTGATCGAATTTACATTTTTTGATTGATGTTAGACTTTCATGCGTATCTATCACCGGAGTTTTCTCGGAATATGCTGAAGAAAGGATTAGAAACATATGTTCCCAATAATAAGTGCAGCTTTTGTCCGTCAGGATATAAATTTTCTTCATTTTTCTATCGGCGCGGCTGAAAGAAAAGTGAGTGCCTAAGTTTTTATGACGTCTGATTCGAATAAAGTTTGCATTTTCCGGTTTCGATTCATTACCGTGTCAAGAACGTTTTATTTTTTGCTGTAACTAAGAAAACACTTTTTGTTTTGAACGATACTTCAAGAATTAACGACGTTTCGGACGTCTGAAATAGCCGACGATTCTATTTTTCAGAAGCAGTCGGATGATAAAAAACTCCACTTCCTTTTCTAATAAAATTATTATTTACTTTTCCAATAGCCTGGGCCAACTTAATAATGAATAAACCTCATTCATTACTCCCTCTTTAAAGTTAAACGTTCCCGACACAAAACCACTAAAAAATGCAATGCGTCCCTATTCCATGTTTCTGTTATAAAAAATTGATTCATTTAATGCTTCTGTTATGGTGCTGACCAGTGCTGTATCAAGAGGAAATGAGTGACAATCATATAAAGGCATAGGCAGCAAGTGAGACATCAGAAATTCAAAATTAAAAACCCACAATAAATTTTTATTCATTTGTTGTGTATTTTTAAATGTCAATCAATAGAGCTCTAAGAGAATCGTCGAAATCACCATTTTGTCGCTCTTTTGTGTTCCAAACTTCATAATTGGGGTTACCTGCATACGTGGGCATGGGGGTGGGAGTGAAGGATTGGGGGTATGCACCCCCAGAAAGCCGAATATCCCTCCCCCAATAAAACCAAAATACATCCCCTGAATTCAATTTTTAAATTTTTTTTGTTTTTTCGCGATTTTTTGATGCCAATGGAAGTGCTCGATGAGAAACGTTGAAAAATTGTGTTTTTCGTCATACCACAATTTTTAAGACGATTTCTTGACCTTTAAAAAGTCCTGCACCTCCACACCCCCAAGAATTCTGATGCTGCTCACCTGTGGTATACCTGTCTCTGTTTGGCGACATTCTTTTTCAATTCCGCTGTCAAAAAATAAGATCAAGATTAATGCAATGTTCGGAAATATGAAACTTAGGTGTCTTCTGATCAATCTTTAGATTTTCAATTCCTCGCGTCAAGTGTGAGCTATTCTTTAACGATTCTGCTTCAGGTACGTCAACAAAACAAAAATTCTAGCAGTCTTGTACGGAAAACTTCTAAAAAACTAAGAACATGCGCAAAAACGTTTCGTTCTTAGATGGTACTGTTTCTCTTATACCCTTTTCCATAACGTGTTTTTATTTGTTATCGATTATTCGTTTATTAATAGCTTGACGGAAAAAGATGATACTGTTTCAATTCGTGTAATAAATAGTTTATTAAATTCTGAAACTAATAGACCACCGAAAGCTGAAAAATCACCGACAAATAATTGAAAACCCATATTTTACTTGAATTCAAGGCGTACGAGTATGTGTGCCAGTAAACAAATGTAATCATTTCCAAACAGAAAATAAGTCAGCATGCATCGACTAAATTTTATATCCCAAATTCACAATCGTCTAAGTAGCTACGAAGTGACATTTTTAGATTCGTCTTTCAGAGGACTAATAGATTTTTCATGCATTTCAAGACACAACAAATTTATTATCGTTTTAAAACTCCTCAAAGGTCCGTTGTACCTTTCCAGCCTTGCTCTTCTTTCAGCATATTCCTTGAACCTCCTGTATATAACGTCTGAGAATAGTGCAGAGAGATAGTTAGTGTTTTATGCCAATATCAGACAAACAGGCATTTAAACTTATCTTAATCTCAATTTTCAATAAAAACCTAGTCTTTAAAGCAACTCTGAAAGTTTTCAGTCAATACAGGTTCATATCGTCTGTTTCACAAAACTTTGAAGTTACATTCAAAGAGTTTTTATCAGCAGTAAGCCGCTGACAGATTATGATAATTAACTATGCAATTATCACAATCTATCAGCTTATTGTCGGTTACAATTGTTAAAAATTATGCTCAACTTATTGAAAGTCAGACTATAGAATCTACGCACATAATTTTGATAGCATCTCCCTCAACAAACGAACTACCGAAATTAGTAGAGATAACTTGCTAAAAAACTTGAAAAAATCTACAACCTCATTTTGAATAATTTTTTCCTAACGTGGTAGGATATTTGAAGGAATTGAAAATCAGCTATAGAAGCAATAGAAAATTGAATGTAGCTTGACATAATTCTAAATTCTGCTTCATTCTGATCAATTAAAAGCCTTGCTAGTAAAAGCTATCTTATTGAACTTTCATATATATTCATGTATAGCATGTGTTCCCAAAATTCAAACGTTTATGACGAAAAAATGGATGAAAATGAATAAATAAAATAAAAAATAAATGAATGAATGTGAATTAAATATTTTTAAATTAATAAACAACACAAATCAAACTTACCGTCATTACTAATTTCGCGCCGCTTGGTTGACCAACAAAATCGGCACAACAAATTCAATATCGTCAGAAATGCCCAAAATTTGCCATAGCCAAAATACGAATTATCCATTTTGGCTAATTGCGGTCAAATCTTAATCGAGTACCTAGAATCGAGCCCGTCGATCAAATCGGACAAAAAGAAGCCTATTAATAGAGTCATAAGGCAACGAATATGCGTTTCCGGATTATCCGTCGCAGTACATTAGAATATCTCGTATTCCTCTCATTTAATTCGGAATATTAAGCGGAAGACACTTTCTCAAAAATATTCTATTTCGCGTATTTTGTCCGCAGGAGTAACATAATCCGCTTAAACGCGCTGCTAGTGTTTTTTGGCAAGTTCCAAAACCAGAAGCTTTATGTTTTAGCGTTAGCGTAATTATACTTAGCCCTGGTCCAATGCGTACGGATTATGTGAGAGAAGCAGGACGACATATGTACATGTATGTCGTCTGCTAATAAGCCCCTATGACTAAGCATTAGCAAAAGCTAAAGAAGGGATTTTTAATAATGAATGAGACTCCTGTTGTCTACCGCCGAATTTTCGGATAGAAAAGGCGCAGGGCCAGGCCATATTTTATGCAAATTATTGTCGTCATCATTAGTGCGTATCGTTAGGAATTCATGTACATATTTGAAGAACTAGCTTTTTACATTCACGCATTAGAAGCGTAGCGTGAGCGGAAATTTGCATAGAATATCACTTAGGGGTCATCTTCGTCGCGATTGCTACTGAGTTTTGTGACACCTGTCCAAATTGTCACCACGAAATGTACCTACATCATACACGTGTGAGCCAAATATAATTGACAGACGAATCGGTTCGAATGACTTTGATGAAAACAACCCCTTTCAAGCGTAATATTTCACTATACTGGGCGCAGTTGAGCGATAATATGGTAGTAAATTAATTGTTTACTGAAATACGATTTTGCGTGACTTGTTCTCGAATCGGAGAATCCAAGTTCCGCTCGAAACAGAATTTGACATGGGCAAATGTGCGAGTCAAATCGAAAAATAATTTTTTTGCTCTAATATTTCGAGTTATTCATTCGTATTTGTTATTTTAATTTTTCATTTTATTTTTTGAATTGTTTTCATTTTATTCGATAACTGGTCTGAGGGTCAGTCAGTCTTGAGAGGGGGTTGAGTCAGAAAGCTTTCTTTGAGTCAAAATGGCCTTGAAATTGGTATAAAAGTTAAAATAGTTCAAAAACTACGTTATTTCCAAGCAGAAAAAATTTCTAGCATTTTAAGGTCCTAGATCATTTAATAATAGTTTGCTGGTCAGTTTTGATTCCGAAAGATAACTTTTGCACATGGGTGGATTCAAGGGAGCGAGGGGAGGCCGCACCCATTTGGCCAAAAGAGAATTAGCGAGATAAAGATAGTATATGTAATTTGCAATGATTTTGGGCAGTCAGTGATCACAATTTCTTGAATTTTTAGGCGCTTCGCGCCGGATAATTACTATTAATTACATTTGTTTACTTTCTTAGTGGTATGGAAGCCATATTTTTGCACAGAGAATAAGTTTTAGACTATTTCAGGAGCAGAAACAGCACAGTTTTCTTCTATTTTTAACCGCTCTAATTTCATAAATTTTAGGCGCTTCGCGCCTGATTTTCGCTAAAATCAAACAAATTTAATGATATCTTTTCTACATAATGATACCGTTTCCTGCGCAGCCTAAGCAAAGGTCAGGAAGGCATATTTATAGGATTAATTTATATGAAATAGGCAGACTTGTAGCTGGCCGTCCTATTTTGGGAGGAACAACACCAATGTTTAGGGGACTAAGCCTAAAAAAGCCAAAAATAGCACAAAATAACATTTAAAAAACATTATTTTCATCCGATTTTTCTGAATTTTGGGGGTCCTGACCCCCTCATTCCCCCTAGAGCTGCGTGCCTGAAATTAGGCGGCAAAACACGTCAAGTATGTCTGGAGGCATCTAAACTTGTACTGGGATGTCATATTTCTTGAATAGGTGATAACACAAGCGGGTTCGAGCTTATACTGGTATGTCAAACTCCCTGGATCTAATGATTCAACAAGTACAGTGCTTAAGCATAGGTGAGGGGGCGGAGTCTTGCGCCCTGAGGTAGGGGTCAGGGAGCAGTGCTTAAGAACAGGCAATGTTTTTTCTGACAAAGTTTATAAGTTTTTTGACAAAGTTTTTAAATCTTTTCATGCAAAATACATGTAGGTATATAATTTTTATCTTTAAATTGCAAATAGTCATTAAAGAAGTATGGCAAATATTGCCGAATGTTCAGCAGATCTATCTAAGAGTACAAAAATTTAGCAATAAAGAGATGCAAATTTAAAATGAGGTCAGTAATTACTAGCTTGAATTTTCACTTATTTTTGCTTTTGTTTAAGCTGATTATCAATGTAAGTGCCTACATATTTGCACTTGTCCCTGCAATAGCATAGTAATCTGAATGGATAGGCGCCGGCACGTATAGTCTGATTATCATAACTTCGCGCTTAAATTATAAGAATTTTCAATGACAGTTAGCCGAGGGTTACGATCATTATAAATCAGATCAATGCTATAATCACAATCTGTCAACTTATTGTCGGAGATGGTTTTAAAATTTATGACCGAAGTTATGTGAAACAGACTATAGTTGTCGGGGTAGAGTGAGGTAGTCAGTAGTCACCCAAAATGTTGAAATCACGAGTATATTTATACTCGAAGCGCATGTGAAAGATCACCAGAATAAATAAGCACACTTTTGAGCTAGTAAGCCCAAATTGTTCGGGCGTTTCGCGTCAAATTTATTGCTTTTTTATAACTTCTGACTATCACTACAGTCCAAGTTAAACATAATGAATGTGTCAAAATGTTCTAACGATCCATGCGGAATTATTTATTTTTCGTATTGCTTCACTTTGCACGTATAGAATAGATAGATGCATTTTCAGTAATAACAAAGAGTAGGTTTTTATTGTTTCAAATTATGACACTACAATTTCAGATTGCAATTACAATTATATGGCGTAGTAGAATCAAGAGCAAATTAGTAAGACGATGACATAAATTTGAGACGCAAATTCTATTCTTCTTTAAGATAGTCTTCGCACCATTTCTTGCGATCTTCAGTTTCGTTCTCGTCACCCTTCACTTTGTCGCACAATTCTTTGAAATATTCGTCGAGCGTTCTAGGATTTAGTTCAAAAATTATATACAAAAGGGAACAGCTCATCGCTTGCAGCGTTATGTTCGAGATACCAACTTGTCAGCATAAAGGGGTAGCAATCAAATTCTGAAGGTCAAATAGGTTGAAATCGAGCACTAAATATCCAATTCTTGGGTTTTAACGAATTTGGCGAGGGGCTCTGGATTCTGCGTGGGAGGGCTTAAACTCCTTGTGTGATTCATACGGAAAAATGAAGTGTTTTAGCACGTTTGATTAAAACAGGAATATAATGCATGTCGAGCAACAAAATTGCAACCGTATATAAGCAAAAATGAATTACATGACTATAAAATCATTTAAATGTTCGAATACTATTGTTTGAGCATGATTTTCAGTGAATCAATGAAACAGCTTTTTGATGCTTCATTTAAGTATTTTTCAAGAATCAAAACGGTAAAAAATCAGAGATTCCAGCTGCAAATGATTATCATTTTATTAGAGCAAGTCTAACATGTTAGTCATTAGCTATTATCAATTTCCTATATATTTTGTCTGCGCTTATTTTCTCGCTGATTTTTGATTTCTTTTAAAACATGATCGTTTCAGGAGTTTCGTGACTATTATTCCTCAGACCTATTTAATTGACTTTTGTGTCAAAGAAAAATATGTGAATGAAGAATCACGTCCAAAAACCGAATCCGATTCAAAACAGTTCTAAACGAATCAGCAAAAAATGAATTACCGTGCGATAAAACGGGAAATCTTCAGACGTTTTTCCTGATTTCTACATACTCGTACGTGCACCTTCAGAACCGATATTTTTCAGGTAAAGAAATGAAGTCGGTCAAATGATTCACCTTATAGGAGTGACTACATTACTGACAAATTTTTTCTGCTCGAATAATTAGATGTCTTTTCATTACTGTATCATAAAATATGAAAAACAAGAATAAAGCAGATTTTAAAGAAATAGCTATACATACCCGGCCTTCTTGTGTTTGCAGTATTCTTTTTGTTCGTCGGTAGCGTTGGAATCTTGCTCGATTGAGGCGCAGGGATCTGCGCCTCCTATCTCACCCCCATTCTCTCCTTCTCCTTCACCACCTTCTTCGCCACCTTCTTCGCCACCTTCTTCGCCACCTTCTTCTCCACCTTCTTCGCCATCTTCTTCTTCCGCCGATTTCACATTTGACACTTAATAAAGAAAACAATTTTTTTACAATTTCTTTTCAATTTGTTTTCAAATAATCATCATTCTTTTTATTCCATGCATGAAATGCTCGAAGCTTACAAACGTTTTAAGAAACTGAATTTGAAGGCAATGGATCTTTGCCAGTAGATACGCATCTTATTTCCGCCAAACTCTTACATTTAATCATTCTGTGTATCAAGGAATTATTGCTGATAATATGCAGCACTTACGTCCGATTTCGTTACTATATAATTCTTTTTATCTTTATCGCGCTTTTGAGGAAAGATACAACTACAGTTGGTATTATGGCAACAGAAAATTGATCATTCAGCGATATTGTAGGCAAGAAATCATTTTAAAAACAGAAAGGCCGGCAAGATATATTAGCACATTTTACGGCGTGTGCATTTTTGCGGGATGAGTTTTACTACATAGCAAGCAACATTTTCATGCCTCAGAAGTTAGTATTTGAATTGGACCGGAACGGATTTATTTTGAGTGAATGCGGACTTCAACAAAATTTATCAGAGAAATAAAAACGTTCAACAAAATTCTTCAAAAAAATAAAAAGAATCAAAAAACAAAAAAATCATAGGTCATTCATTACGTTCAAGTCATTATTATATAAGAGAACTAAAGGCTGATGAAAGCCTCTTATTCTTTTAATAATCAGAGCATTGAAATGTTTTTATCGTCAATTCATTTAATGCTTTTGTCAATTTCTTTTTCTTTAATAATTTGTAAGTTTTCCTATGATGTATTCTACGTACACATACATATCGACCATTTCTAAAAAGACCGCTATGCATTAGTAATATGTCTGATTTTTGCTAATATAGCGCGCAAATTTTGCATAGAATACATATTTATGATGTTTATAATGCTTAGTCCAGAAGAATGTGTCCCAAAGAATTTTGTTAGACTTCCAAAAAATAAACCGTAAAAATATTAATCAGTCTTTCCTCATGCCTTAAACCTTCCATAATTTGTCTACGTGTATATAGTAGCCAATTCTAATATGCTGAAAATGTCCACTCAAAACGCGACTTTGAGTCATTTCATACCTAAAAGCATCACCAGCATGAAGCTCATGAGCAGCGCGAATACTTTAAGACTCAACATGGCTAAATAATATCGAATTGGAATTTTATTAAATCAACCCAAATAGAGTAAGCTATATGTTTTTCATTAGCTTTTGCTCACTCTTATATACCGAAGAGTCTTTTTCATCTACTCCCTCTGATACGCTGACAGCTAAATAAAGAAAGGAGATCAAAATTCTCTATGCGAATTTCGAACAATGGACCTATTGAAATTCCTTTATAATCGGAATGGCGAAAAACGATTTTGTGCATAAAGAGTTTTAGTCCTTTGATTTCATCCTTTATCATCATTTCTGCGAATGCAGCTGACAAAAATGTTTGCTCGGTTCTGTGCGTATGCTATGAATTCGAGAAAAATAACGAAATTGAATATTTTATCAATGACGCAACTCTGGTTATATGTTTACTATTCGCCAATTTCGAGCATTTCATTCCGATGATCACTTATCTATGTATTGTATACTTATCTATTGAATAGGCTCTTTAAACTTTCAAGTTAAAAATTCAGCAAACCTTATGTATGCTTGAAATTACACAATACAATACAGATATTAAGAATAAAATTCATGAATTAACCAATTAGGCATACATATGTATATTGATAACTTTGCTGCATTCTCATATCCAAAGAAATGCCTTTTTATTTTATCGAAAAATTACAAATTCTCATATTTTTAGCGCAAAAATCTACGAAAACACATAAATGCATCAGACCCATACATTCTAGAGATAATAAAATTTTGGGTACCTACCTATAATTCTATCTTGTGTGAGTAGACCAGCTCAATGCAATTATCGTGATCTGTCAGTTTTTCCTACCTGCTGTTCTAAAATCGTAAACTTGATACCCAAACTTATATGGAAACAGACGACATAGAGAATCAAAGAATTATACAGAAAATTTTGAGCGTAGCCTGTGTTTTGTCAATTCAATCCGAAGGACTGCTGGTGTGATCTAATTGCATCTTCTCGTCGTGACGTATGTTGCTACAATGGCAGAGCGTATACGTATTCTCGTAGGGTTTGACCTTTGACCAGAATGGCTGCTGATCCCTCTCAAAATGTTTGCGACCACACCTGGGCATGGGGGTTACACTTTCAGAATCTGGAAAACCGCCCGCGAAAATCAATAACTCCAGAATCAAAATTTTGGCATGTTTTTTTTATTTTTGCCGGTTTGACTCATCCAGAATTAGGCTGTTGCCCATGTATGGTTGCGACCATAGGTGGGCAGGACCCAAATTCTGGGGGTGCAAGATTTTTGAAAGGTTAAAAATTAGTCTTAAAAATAGTGGTATGGCGAAAAAACATCATTGTTTAACGTTTCTCATCAAGCACTATCCATTGGCATCAAAAAATTGCGGAAAAAATTTCAGAAATTGAATTCTGGGGGGGTATTTTGGTTTCTGGTTAAAGGGTATTCAGTCTTTTTGGGGTGCATACCACCAACCCCCACGACGGCGTGTGGTTGCGATCCTCGAATGGTCGTTTTTCGAATAAGTTTGAAAATATGCTGTTTTAAGCGTTTTAGATTTTTTCAGCTCGAAATTGTCAAAATTTGGGAACTTCGTGATAGAAACTCATTTAACTATATTGTTTTATTTAACTCAATTCTTAAATTTTTCGAATCTTTTTATGTTTCTCTATTTTTGAAAGAATAAGCATCGCCCGAAACGTTAGAAAACAGTGTTTCAGACGTATCTATCGTGCTCAAGGCACTTTGCAAAAATTTTTCGGGCAGACCCCCATCATTCCTTTACTGTACTCGTACTTAGTAGCCGGCACAAAACTTGAGATCGATGAGTGCGCAATACCGATCACTCTTTTGCAATACTTATATGATTTTTATTAGCGATCACGTGTAGCAATACGAATTAGCACCAAGGTACAGAGAGTGAATTCAAAAATTGACTAAATAAATTGATAATTTCTTGCAGTGCACGGTCTCACGTATATGCCTACGAACGAACTCTCTTAATTCTCGTGTTGTTTTATCTATTTTCTTTGATGAAGTTAACTTTATAGCGTACGCTGACTGACTGTTTAGATGACTAATATTTAAAAAATTTTCGCCTAATGAATTGAATTCATAGAGCTATTGTTGGAATTTTATTAATTATCTCTATTGGCTGTAAAGATTATTGACTCCACTAATATTTTTTTAAGGATTAAGAGCGAAGTACTCATCGAAAAGAAAAATTTTAAGCTGGCTCTTACCGATCAATGCCTTGTTCGAAAACAAAACTGGATTTTATTTAGAAGAAAGTTGTTAAGCAATTTTTATATTATAATCGGCCAAATTTTCTGTAAGTTACGCTCGACTTTTTTTCATCGCGGAGTGAAACAATGTTGAAATTCAATTTCCAATTGTTTTCTTCTGTTTCATTACAATCTCATTTATTTAGCACCTGTTCGAGGAAAAGAAAACTTGTTGTTAAGATTTCAGAGCTCTAAATGAGTATAGGGCATCTAAGCTTAACAATGGTACAGAAATGCAATTGAATATCGGCTTTCACTTCTGTAGCAGAACGAATCAACGATAGTCAGGAAACAGGAAAACCAGGTAATAAATGCATAAAAACAGGAAACGCAGGAAAAATTCAAACAAATCGATCCGATTTACGTACTACTTCTCAAATCGTTAGCGTTTTTGGACAACAAATCTCCGAATTCGCACAAATCGTCGAATTCATGCCATTTCAGCTGTTGTTGCGTCGAAACCGGATCGCTGCGACTCACAGTCAACGGATTTTTAATCAACGTAGTCCACCTATGGCCATTCACCTTCAAATATCGATCATATTGATCACTTTTCTGTAAGCGGAGCCTAGTCAGTTCAGAGGTCGGGATTGAATTATTTGCTAATTTCGCTTGATTCGGATCAAATCTGATCAGTCCCTCTGATATGACGTGCTTCAATTGACGACCGGAAGGCGAATTTTCGTTCATCGAACGCCGCGCGTCGAACAAAAATCGTTGCATAGTTGATTGGCCCGTCGAAGGCGCCAAAAAATTTTGCAGAACCAAAGAATCTTGATCCGGCGTCGTCAATAGGGCGAAATTTATACTTGCCGATTCGTCGTCGGTTTTTGCGGCGTTGCTGATCGCGGAAAACGACTCGTCGTTCAAACCTTCAAACGTCGTTACAGATATTTTAGGTTTGCTTCTAGCCTTGCTGACTATCTTTGCGCAATCCTAATGTATGCACAAAAATTTTCTCGTAGATCTTACCATCTTATGTGAATGCTATCACATCGGAAAAGGAAGTCGCTTCATGGGATTGGGGGTCATATTTGTTGGGAAATTACCAAATTCTTGGGGTCCCATCGGGCAAAATCGCTAAAAATAGCGCCAAAAATTTAATTATCGGGGATTCAATCGATTTTTGGGGGTACACTTGCAAAACGTAGAAATTCTAGAAGGGCTGAAATTTCAAAGTGCCTTTTTGAGCTCAAAAAAGATAGATACGCGGCAAGAGCATTATTTCTCGGCGTTTCTGATGACGCTCTATCTTCACAGAGCGTAAAGAACATAAAATGACTCAAAACAATGTCAAAAAAGTTAAGTTAAAAAAACGGCACCTTTTCTACAAATTTTCTAAATTTTTTTTGTTTCATTTATTCCAATTTTATAATTTTTTATAATTCAACATAATTTTTACATTTTTTAAATTTCATTCCATACATCCCCCAAGATCATGAATGAACTGCAGCTAGGGTGCAAGATTTTTTAATTAAAATGTGCGACTAAAAACGAATATTTATGCGCATTAAATACTTCATTTTGTGTTTTGTCGTATTTTAGGCTTGCTCAACTTATGAAATCATAAGACCTATTCACCTATTAGTTTATTCACTTGAAGTGAACACAAAACTTAAAACTGCTTGACAGTTTTTTTCTCCATAGTACAGTTTATACAAATAGAATTGAATAATAATTTTTACAAACCCTTTATGATAATAATATTTTTAGGAATGTTTAGTACTGTGCACAAGTAACCAGCTATCTAAAAGTAGAGTAGAGGTACTGGAGAGCAAACACATGAAATTAAGGTACTCAGCTTAAATGCCTTAGATACTACATTAGGTGTACTTGACCGGTCTTGGGGAGCATGCTTGAAATTTTCAGCCTGAGTTTAGAAATTATTCAAAGCAATTTTGAGAATATAATAGAATTTTTATTCATGCTTCATCCTCATTGCCCTTTCCCACTAAATCTCATTTTTTCCAAGAGGATCTGGATCCTGAATACTCCAAGTATGCGCCTGATTACAAAATGATAATTTTTTCACCATTTACTTTTTCGTTGCGTTCTACTGCAAAGTCCATGTGAAACAGCAAAAATATTATTAGAGACTTTTAAGCCCAAGGACAATAAGGACAAGTGTTTTTTAATATAAGGTCGTCCAGTAGAATACTTGTTTGTACTACAGCATGTGACTTTTATGATAAGACCAAAAATTTTTTCTAATTTTTGGGCCTGAAAAAGTAGTGTTTGTGTCAAAAACACTATTTTTGACTTTTTGACGATGTTCCTTCTTCCTAGGACAATAAAACATTACCATTTCATAAAATTTGAATTAAACTATTACAGGATATAGAAGAATTATAAAATTGATATTTAGAGCTAAAATCACTAAAAACGTATAAAGCAGCACATTTCTAAGGTTTTTAGGAAAATAGAAGATTCTGCGACTTAATCAGCATTTTACAGAAGTAAGCAGCCGTCAGGGAATCAAAACCATAGATGCACGGCATGGTGGCCTAAGGGGAGTCACATGGTCTGTAGGGCCAGCCAGAGACGTGTTCTTGCGAGGTGGGGTTTTGATCCCCCAGAATGGCAAACTGACATCATGCAAAATGGCTGCGACCCCCCTAGAATTGTCGTTTTTTCGCCATAAGCACATTTTTAAAGTATATATTGTTAAGATTTCTTCAACGTTTTTAATTCTAGAAAGAGCGAGCATTGTCTGAAACGTCAAAAAACAGTGTTTTTGACGTGTACCCATCGTTTTTAGACCAAAGAAGGCACTTTTTAAAAAATTTTTGGACCTGGACCCCCAGAATTCCCAAGTTGTACATGTATGGTCAGGCAGAGAGCTTTTTGGACAAAACGGCCTGAAGAACTAGTATAAATGTTAAAATAGCGTGAAAACTACTATAATCCATACTTTCTGATGAATATCAAGCACTTTACAGAATATTTTTCGTTGTCATATACTTTTGTCCTTTATTTGCGTAATGTTTACTAAAATTTTCCAATTTTTCTATTGTGGGGTCTAGACTAGATATGCACGCGTAGGAGGCGAATTCAAATGAGATCCAGATTCCAGAATGGAAAAATGGAGCATTATCTGGGGAAAATGAGGGAAAATGGAGGCTAAAAATGAGGAAAAACCAAAATTTTTCATCTAAAATGCTTAAAATTTACTGAAGACTTAGAAACGCCATGTGCACTTTAAGCGCTAAATCAAAGATAAGATCGCAGCATTGTCTCAACATGCGATTGTGGTAATTAGGTACCATAATTGAGAGAAGATAAACCCAACTTTTGAGCATTTCATGTCGAAAATATACTTGTGATCCAATTTGGATTCAGCGCTTGCAAATGTGAATGACGTTTAGAATTAGCTTATTTTTAACGCTATTTTCAGAATTTATGCCAGTTTCTTGAGGCCATTTTGGTCCAGAAAAGATCACTAACTGTCAACTGACCATCCAAGATCGGCTGACCTCTTCAGACTAGCCATGCTGCGCATCTTTAGTCGGGAAGCCCGTGCAACTTCAGCAGAAACCCCTTGAACCCCCAAGAACACGTACATAGGTATGCTTAGTGTTCGCTCAAAAATTTAAGCACTGTTAGAAATGATCAGACATGTAACTGGGGGAGATGAGGGGATCCCCACCCAAAGATGGTCGTCCCCATCCCCCCATCCCCCCAAAGTCGGAATATTTTTGACCCTCCCCCGATTTTGAAAAACTTGCGATTTCTGGCCCTTAGGTGTTTTTTGCCGTTTTTGGCCAAAGGTCATTTACTCCCACCCCCCCCTAAAAATGGCCAAGGAACCCCTCCCAAAATTTCAAGCCGTTACATGTATGGACTTGATCCTACCAGCGCTTCCTGAAAATCCCTGCGATTATCGACGACATTAACCTTGGGCGTCAATTTGCGCTTCGTCGTCGTCACTCTACTGTCCGGTTTATGAAATTTACGCTGTGCTATGGCTCTGCTTAATCTAGATCTTCTATCCCGACTTTCCAAGGTCGTCACACAAGCCAGCATGAGTGTGAAGGCGCCCACTGCCATAACGCACGGACCGACGTAGCGTAACATTTCGAACTGAAGCTTCGTCGAGGGACTGGTGAATTTCGTTAATTCGCCGGCTGAATCTGTGGTTTTTTGGGAATTTATTTTTATATTTGAAATGTGAATAATTCATTATGATAACCAGATTCACTTGAAAAGTATCGTGCTCTTGACCTTACATGAGCAACGCCTGAGTTCCAAGAGGTCGTAAATTTTTTAAATGTTAAAAAAGTGCAAAAAAATCGACCACAGGAGCAGATAACACAATTTTTCGACGATTCTCGTCGAGCACTATCCATTGGTATCAAGAAAACGCGAAAAAAACGAAAAAGATCAAAATTTCATTCTGGGGCCCCGCACAATTATCAACGCTCTGTCTCTTATTTTTCTTTTCTTGGTGCACTTTTTTTATTCTTTATCAAAACGTATTTCTGGTTTTGAATAAAATGAAACAAGCTAATAATTTTCATTAGTCTTGATTTGCGAAGAAAAGTATAGAAAATGCATCGTGCGCCACATTTGTCTAAAAAACTAAACATTTTGTCGCACGCATTTCAGTAATTAAAACTAATAACTTTCGTACTCCTGATCTATGAGCGTTGGTTTAGTATCGACATGAGCGAAAGTGAGATTAGAATAGAGATAAAAATAAAATACTACAGTCGAATAGAAAAAAGCGTTTCAAACTTTCTGCGCAGAAATTTTGAATAGTGTCAAATTTTTAATTTTGTCATTAATTTCGTATAATTTGCAATTTATTAAGTTGTGATTACAGATGCACAACATGTTCAATCTGGGAGATCAGCCGGTCTGTGGGGGACAAAAATGGAGTTTTTTTTTGGCCAAAATCACATCAAAAATGGTAAAAGCGCTAAAATAGCGTTACTACGTTATTATTACACAGTTTCTGGTCGATTCAAAGCACTACTGAGGAAATTTTCAATCATCATCCAATTTTGACCTTCATTTTGCCTCATTTTCCTATTCCCAAAAAAATTTCCGATTTTTCCACTCTGCAGTTTGAGTTGAGACCACACATTGGCATGGGGGTTTAGGGGGTTTACCTTCCACCAGAATTCGGTAGACCCCTAAAAATCGATAGATCCCCTCGTAGAATTGAACTTTTCGGCATGTTTTTTTCGAAATTTTTGCCGGTTTTAATCTATAAGGCGCAGCAGCCCAGAATTTGGCTGCTGCCCTTGTAAGATCTAGACCCCCAAACCTTCTATGTGTATGTCCGTTTGTGATCATACATGGGCAGCGAGCAAATTCTCGGGGCGGTCTGATGGAGCGAAATCGCAGAAATGTCAGAAATTCAATTCTTGGAATCTGCCGCATTTTAGGGGTTCTCAAATTCTAGGGATCTCAATCTCCAAGACCTCCACGCCCATGCATGGTTGTAGCGCGTACATCTCTCGTAGAGCAATGTTTTCTCAATCGTGCTTAGTGCATGTAGAATCCTGTCTTCTAATTTTTTGAAATTTAATTTAATTTTGATTTGTTCCTATAATTCACACAATTTTGCAGAATTTTCTGTTCGTCAGTTCAAATCAGACTATCAGGAGAAGCAATTAGCTATAAGTGTATGCATATGTATGTAAATAAGGTGCACTGTAAAAATGCACCTAAACGTAAACAGCGTAGAATGAAATTTGAAGACAGTAGCTGAACTTTGATTGCATTTACTATTTTGACTTAAAAATTAAAAGTAGTGCAAACATAGACAAAAATACGCCTAAACAAAACGAAAAGACGCAAGATACATATGTATATCAATACAACTCAAGCAAAATAATTCTCAATATCTATAAAAAGTTTTCGACTGACTGAAAAATCGACATTTTTTAGGTAGAAAAGATTGAATTTTAAGCACATACGCTTCTAAATCTAAAAAGACGAAATGATTATTTTGAAATCGTTACAAACATTACGAATCATCGACCATTACTCTATGTACATGAAAATGCAAGAGAGCAAACCAACCATTTTTGATTAAGTATCACGACACGATGAAATAATACACCGAATCACTGAGGTTCCAGATAACTTTCAAAGGTGAAATATGCGCTAAAATATGATAACGTTAAAGCATGGTTCCCCAGTGGTTCCCCAGAAGGCGCATTCATACTTCGTCCGACTCCGTCCGATTTGGTGTCGGAATGCGAAAATTGACAAAACCGCTCCGACATGCACCGACATGAGTCCGACATTATCCGACATCATGCGACACGCGTCCAAACTTTTCTTTGCACATGACGTCATAATCTGTTTTACAATGCGACTTTTTTGTCGGAACGGACAAGTTGAGTTGGTTTCAACTTTTGTCCGTCCGACACACATGAAATTTAAACTACAGCGTGTAGGAAGATTGGCGCTACATGTAGCCATTGCACGCCTTGTTTATTTTGTACTAAAGCAAAGAAAAATGCTCCGATGGAACAAAAAAGGGGAATATACTTGGGATTGTGAATTATCGAGGATGTAAAAGGAGGGGACTAGGAAAAATCTCCCTATGTTATATGCCAAAAATCGCAAAATATATTAAAAATCAGACTTTCTCTAAACAATGCAAAAAATCGAAGTATATACTGCGGTCTCTTAGAAAACGTATTATTTTAAAATAATTTTCTCTGATTGACATAATATCTTAAAAGCATATTACGTAATGCAACTTTTTGCAGACTTCATTGAACTTTGAGTTGCTTAATAATGTGACTGAAAGTGAAATGCTGTTAACAAATCATAATTAAGTTGTTCGTATTTCATTATTACTAAGCATGTCACTTAGCAGATACAGCCATTCTAAGTGTCAAAGTGCAAGCAATATTCAAATTACCAAAAAATTGATTGAAAAAAGCAGCGAAAACAGCAATGCAGTAGCTAAGCGAATTGAATGAAATAGTACATATCGATGCATTCAAGACAATCGATGATATTGTTGGTTCAAAGCAGTAGGAAACACAGAAGCTGACGTGCAACAGACCTTTTGTAGATACTCTTTTACACATGTCTACAGCAATTGTTTACTAAACTTTTACATTTTTCAAAGGCCGCAGAATATACTTGGATTTTTTGCATTGTTTAGAGAAAGTCTGATTTTTTACATATTTTGCGATTCTTGGCATATAACATTGGGAGATTTTTCCTAGTCCCCTCCTTTTACATCCTCGATAATTCACAACCCCATGTATATTCCCATTTTTTGTTCCATCGGAGCATTTTTCTTTGCTAGTACCCCACTTTTAATTAGCAAGATTTGGAAATACAATACTAGATTTCATTTACTGTGCGGTTCTTCTAATAATTGAATGGTTTAAACTTTACAAAGCTACTAGTTGTAGAAGAAACAAACATTCTGATTAGTAATTCTTATGTTACGTAGAACATCCTGTAAAGAAATATGCTTCCAAAACTTTCTAGAGCTCAACTTAATTTACATTTTAAACTTTACACAAGAGTGTAAAGAATTTTAGTGGGATTAATAATTTCGATATTGCTCTGATATAACGATCAGCATTTATTAAGAAATGAAACCTCTATAATGTTCTAAGAACAAATTAACATTAGGTGTTAATCACTTTACACTACTCTTCATGCGCCCCTTGCAGACGTATCACATCTGTTTCCATATATATTTTACGACTTTAGGGAAAAAATAAGTTACTGTGAGGCTCTAGAATGAAGCTTACTATATAGTGTAAACTTTACACTAGCAACGAGTGTAAAGAAGATTTTAGTCGGATTTGTAAATTCGATATTACCCGGATATTACGATCAACATTCATGAAAAAATTACGTCTCCATAACGGTTTAATGACAAATAGACACAGATGTAAACCACTTTACATCACTGTTGAGTGTAAACAAGTGCGCCCAGCTGACGTCCCTTATTAAATTCCATGTAAATTTTCAGATTTCGGCAAAAAATTTAGGTTTTTGCAAAGCTCTAGAACGAAGATAAACTACTTTAAATCACTGTTGGATGTAAACAAACGCGCCTACGTGAATTATAGGAACTACGCGCTAACGCGCTACCTATGATTACATTTTTCAAGCTTTAAACTTTTGATTAATTTGTTGCTCTGTACTAGTCGTATAAAAGCGCTGTGGTATATCGTGTCTCGTTTATTTTGTTCAATTTATTGTTGCAGTCAATTCATTTTATTTTATTTTTCAGGTTTAAAATTTAATTAATTGACGACGTTACGACGGAGTTATTAATCATAGCTGTTAAAGATCATCCTTATTTGTGGGAAATAAGTTTAAATAAATTGGCGCATGAAACGAATTTCGATACTTTCAGCATTTAATTTTTATTTCTGGAGGGGATGGGGGTGAAAAATTTTTAAACGTCAAAAAATGGTCTTAAAAGTGGTTGTATGCCGAAAAAACACCATTTTTCAATTTTTCAACGTTTCCCATCGAGCACTATCCAATGGCATCAAAATATTGAGGAAAAAACAAAAATAATTTTTAAAAATCGAATTCTGGGGGAGTATTTGGTTTCTGGGGGTATTCTAGTTTCTAGGGGGTTACATACCCCCAACCACACCTGGGCGTGGGGTATTTGGGGGGTATGCACCCCCAGAAACCAAAATAACCCCCCAGAAATCAATTTTTGAAAATTTTTTTCGTTTTTTTCGCAATTTTTTGATGCCAATGGATAGTGCTCGATGAGAAACGTCGAAAAATGGTGTTTTTTTCGCCAAACCACCATTTTTAAGGCCATTTTTTGACCTTCAAGAAATCTTGCACCCCCCCCCAGAATTTTCTTGCTGCCAACTTATGCCCCCAACCTCCCACGCCCAATTATGGTAGTTATGGCACAAACGCTGTTCGACAGAGAGACAATATAAAAATATGAATGTTTGTTGCGCTGAAAATATTGATTTTTAGTCGGAAGTCGGATGAAGTATGAATGAAAGTCGGATCCGATGTCCGATTCAACATCGGACGACACCGCATGTCGCATCCTGTCGGACGCGTGTCGGGCAGAGTCGGATGCGACTGTGCCCGACACGCGTCCGACAGAATGCGACATGCGGTGTCGTCCGATGTCGGATCGGACGAAGTATGAATGAGGTTTAAAGTTCAAACTACTCGATGTAAATTGTATGACGCAGAATTTAATTCTCTACAAGACGGTATATTGCAATCGTATGTTGCTTCCACTTATGTGGCTACACGGCAGGGGCGGATTTAGAGGGGGCGGCCGCCCTCCCCCATTGGCCCAAAATAGTGCGCAAAATTAAGCATTTTGAAGCAAGTTTTAGCGATTTTCGATTTAAAACGGCTAATTTTTTCGCCCAAGTCAGGGTACCGTCCCCCTTAGGGGTACCGCCCCCTTCGGAAAATCATAGATCCGCCACTGCTACACGGGTAGGGTAAATCATTATGAGACACCCTGTACAATAGAAGCAACACAACAGTAGAAACCGGTCAAAAAATGGCCTCAAAAATGGTGGTATGCATCGAGCACTATCCATTGACATCAAAAAATTGCGAAAAAAACGAAAAAATGTTCAAAAATTTAATTCTGGGGGGTATTTTGGTTTCTGGGGGGTATTCTGGTTTCTGGGAGGTTGCATACCCCCAACCCCCACACCTAGTTATGGTACAAACGCTGTTCGACAGAGAGACAATATAAAAACATCAATGTTTGTTGCGCTGAAAATATTGATTTTTAGTCGGAAGAAGTCGGATGAAGTATGAATGAAAGTCGGATCCGATGTCCGATTCAACATCGGACGACACCGCATGTCGCATCCTGTCGGACGCGTGTCGGGCAGAGTCGGATGCGACTGTGCCCGACACGCGTCCGACAGGATGCGACATGCGGTGTCGTCCGATGTCGGATCGGACGAAGTATGAATGAGGCTTAACTATTCACTCAATAGCGTCGAAAATTAGTAAAATGTCGAATTTCCCGATATAATACCTACTAGCGAAGAAAAATGCTCCGATGGAACAAAAAAGATGAATATACTTGGTATTGTGGTTTATTAAGGATGTAAAAGGAGGGGACTAGGAAAAAGCTACCTAAAGTCGCAAAATCTGCTAAAAATCACACTTTCTCTAAGCAACGCAAAAAATCGAAGTATATTCTGCGGCCAACAGATTAAAATAAATATTTAACTATAAAAATGATTGAAAAAAGCAGCACGTTAGCGATGCAGTATAGCTATGGGAAATGATATTGAGTAAACTAACAGTCTTTCTAAGCCAATTGAATGAAATAGCAAACATCGATGCATCCGAGAAAATTGAAGGAATTGTTGGTTTAAAAGAGAGTAGGAAACGCGTAAGTTGACTTGAAACAGACTAAATGTAGGTACACTAGCATGCCCGTAACGATTGTGTGCACTAATCAATCGGCCCCTGCTTTGCTTGCTATAATGCTCATAACAAAATAAAAGAACTTTAAATACAATAACACTTAGTTTTCTATCAATCAGGATACGAAGCTAGTCAGCGTTGCTACTTGCCAACAATTTAAAAAAATTAAACATTATAGATTTCGTTTATACACTCTTATCTGAAACTCTGAAAAATATTTAAAAAAGACACTTTTTTAGAGACCGCAGAATATACTTTGATTTTTTGCGTTGCTTAGAGAAACTGCGATTTTTAGCAGATTCTGCGACTTTAAAAAGCTTTTTCCTAATCCCCTCCTTTTGCATCCTTAATAATCCACAATTCCAAGTATATTCATCTTTTTTGTTCCATCGGAGCATTTTTCTTTACTAGTACCCTACTTTTAATTAGCATGATTTGAGTACATCAGTCAGTAAACGCATACAGTAACATGCCACAATAATAACAGCAGTCCAAGAACGCGGAAAACAAAATTGTTCTTAACATCAGCGTTATCCTTTTTTAACAAGACAACCTTACATTATTTAAACAGATCAAAGTTTTTCAGCATAAACTTTACGCAAATATCAAGTGTAAGGAACACTAACGCTCAGATTTGGAAGTAAAATAAATTTGCAGTATAAACTACATATTAACAACAAATGAATAGTGCAAACTTTACACAACTACTAGGTGTAGAGAAAACTGACGGTTAGATTCCCAATTCTGAGTTTACGTAGAACATTTTGAAAAAATTAAGCTTCCGCAAGGCTCTAGAACTAAAATTAATACGCAGTGTAAACTTCACACAACCACAGAGTGTAAAGAAGATTTTTGTTGGATTCGTAATTCTAATATTACTCTGATATTACGATTAAGATTTATGAAAAAATTAAGTCTCCACAATAACCCGAGAACAAATAAACATCAGTTGTAAACTACTTCACAACACTGTTGAGTGTAAGCAAACGCGCTCAACTGGCGTCTCACATTTGATTCCTGATGCATTTTTAGACTTTAGAAAAAATCAAGCTTCTGCAAGCCTCTAGAACTAAAGTTTATATGCAGTGTAAACTTCACACAACCACAGAGTGTAAAGAAAATTTCAGTCGGATTCGTGATTCTGATATTACTCTAATATTACGATCAACATTTATGAAAACATTAAGTCTCCACAATGGCCCGAGAAGAAATAAATATCAGATGTAAACCACTTTACACCACTGTTGAGTGCAAACAAATTGGCGTATCACATTTGGTTTCTCGTTCATTTTTAGACTTGAGATTATGTCCAGACTCATAATCTAGAACTTGGTAGAAAAAACAAGACAGAAATACGTTTAACTCCCCCATTTTTTGACTTTACACCTACCGGAAAAGCTAAATATTGATGTAAACAAACGCCATTCGCTGTGACGCGTACCCCTTAGAAAGTACTTTATTTTTATCCGATTTGACTTCGTTCGACTTCTGTACAGAGAAATTGGCGAACAAAAAATGGACAAAAACGCATTTTCCACTGTCCACCACATTGTAAACTTTAAAAATCTGAACCTAACACCCCATTGAGTGAAAATAAATTCGGTTCGGGCCAGTTTGTAGCCCTTTGATTGTAATACGTTTGTATGTGCCAAACTTATGTTCCTCGGAATATTTAATATGATCTACCAATCAAAATACGAAAAAAACCTGTTTTTTACGGCCATTTTACACCTCAGATTTCGAACTTTACACCCCTATAAACAACTCAATATTACGTTTTTTTGAACGCGACTTGCCTCGACGTGTAGCCCTTAGAAGTTACTTTATTTCTATCTAATTCAATTCATCCTAACTCATAACTGAAAAAGTTGGCAGAGAAATCTTGGACAAAATCTGTTTTTTTACTCATCCACTAGAGTGTAAAGTTTAAGCCCCTGTTACTAATTGCGTATTGATTGTAGAAAAGTTTACTGGTAAGCACAAGATAGCCCTTGATCCGTAGTACACTTCTGTCAGAAAAAATTTCTTAAAACTCATAACCGGAGTTGTTGGCAGACAAAACAAGTCGAAAACTCGACCAAAATGTGTCTTTTCACCCCCAGATTTTCGCACTCTTTACACTCCCATAAAACAAAAAAGTATCATCTGCAGAATTTCTTCCTCTACAAATCTATGCCATTAAATTGTTTGAAGAGTCAATACCAAGTTATTCACAAGTTCGGTAAAAAAACCCCAAAATTCGCTATAAGTTATAACGTTACGCCAAAACTTTAAACCTTCTTTACACAGTCAGTTTTGAGTGTAAAGAAAAACAAAAAAGACAGGCAGCGAATTATCTTTCTTTTAAAAAAATCGCACCTCCCAGATGTGTCCCGTTATAGCTGTAGGGGGTGCACAGGTGTTGGGGGTACCCAAGTATATTATAGGTACGCGCTAACGCGCTACCTATGATTAAATACTGACCCTAAAATAAAATAGTAAACATAAATTTGGAGATTTACAAAACGATAAATGAAGAAGCCAGCGGATTGCTTAACATAAATAGATGAATAAGTCAAATGAAGTGCATGGTTTTGCCAAAAGAATTAAATAAAATGAAAAAGTCAGTATTCAGAAGATTTGAACCCATTATTCTTCTTTTAAATCCACACTCGAGAACGGACACGTCAGCCACTTGCACGAACTCAACCTATCGGCGGATTTTAATACTTAGTCACTAATGATATATTGTAAACTTTACACTTGTGCTAATAACGCAATATTGGGTATATAGAAACAAAATAAACTAGGATCTGTAACGTTAAGGTCAGGGCACATTTTAAGCATAATTAGCATGTTCCACCTACATAGCGGAGTAGCTGAAGAAATTTCTTTTTCGTCTCGAACCCTTTACACTAAAACGATTACAAATCAAGAAATATTGAGTAAAAAGAGGAGAAAAAAGGGTTTTGAGATATTGTAATCTTCTAGAACATGAAACCAATTGGACTGCATAGAAACCAAAATTGAGTTAGATAAGCTGAAGGACACGCAAAGAGTAAAAAACCCGTATAGTTTACATTTTTTTGCAACAACCATTCAGTGTAAAGAAATTTTAAGGTCAGATTCGTAATCTACAGCTCAGGGGCAACATTTTAAAAAAATTGGCCCACCGCAAATTATTTGATTTTTCGGTTTACACTTTAAACACTCATTGCTAACTCGGTATTGAGTTTAAACCAAAAAAACACCGGCATCGAATTTTAATTATCTATCGATTTAAAAAAAGCCTTACCTCCCAGGCACACCTGATCGTGGGGAGGGGGTTTGAGGGGGTATGCAACCCCTCCCCCCGAAAAACCAAAATACCCCCCCAGAAATCAAAAAACCCCCAGAATTCAATTTTTAGAATTTTTTTCGTTTTTTCGCAATTTTTTGATGCCAATGGATAGTGCTCGATGAGAAACGTCAAAAAAATGGTGTTTTTTTCGCCATACCACCATTTTTAAGACAAATTTTTGACCTTTGAAAAATCTTGCACCCCCCCAGGATTTTCTTGCTGCCCGCCTATGCTCCCAGGTGTGTGCCGTTGTTGCTGTGAGGGGGACACAAATTTCGCACTCGCTGTGATAAACATATAAAAAAATGATGGCCAAGTATATTATAGGTGATTAAAAATTTAGAGCATTATCAGACCTAACGAGACTACCTATATGTTAGAAATTCGCGTATGTGACTGAGATGGGCAGTTGCCAAATTCTGTGGGGTCTGATGGGGCAAAATCGCCAAAAATGTCACCGAAAAATCCATTCTGAAGGTCTTTCGACTTTAAGGGGGTTCGCCGGATTCTTGGAGACGGGGATCTAGAGCATTAGAGTAGCTTATCTTCTTTGAGAAAACGTCTCCTCGTACCTGTAGCATATCTCCATCACGTTTGTAAGTCTTTATATATCATTTTTATTTTTTATATGTGTAAAATTTATTTATACTTTTTAAATTTTTTAGAAATTTTTTTACATGTAATTTTTTTTATAATTTTTTGAATCTTTTTACAATTTTCATCAATTTTTTCATAATTGTTTGTGTTATTAACCTTTTTATGAGTCGACTCTTTGTATTTGCTTGATTTTAGAGGGCACATAGTGGTTGGGATCACTGGCTTTTTTACACTAGCTTAGGCTTATGTATATCCTCATGCGGCAAAACAACAACACAAGCCTGCACACTGATTCGATTACCTAGACTAAGGATAAGCCTACATGTGCTTGGATGGTATAAGTACAATCATATTTAGATGGTTCGGCGCAGGGGTAATGTTGATTAGAAAGTCGTTGATTTCTTGAAGTGTGGGGCAGGTAGCTAGTGGATAGCGTGTCCTTCCTTGGTGCCAGAGAATTTAGATTCTATCCCTGCTAGAGTCAGTTTGTCTGTCGCAACCGTCGCACCATGGTATATACCACTAATGTAAACAAAACTTGAAACCATTTTCGATTTAATAGGCCATAAAATACAGAAGCACCAAGGTGTAGATAAGCTACACTAATACCGGGATCTCCCAATACCCCTCGCCCATGAGCCTATGTAACATCTAGAAGTGAAAAAAATGAATATTTTCTGGATAAGTAGGACGAAATTAAGAACAAAAGCGAACGCAATCAAGTTTTATACAAAAGTGCTCTGAAATCGATCAAGAAGTTTGATTTCAAGTAGCTTCTCAGCTATTTTAACATTAAGACTAACATTTTAAGGCCATTTTAGCTATTAAAAGATCTCCAACTGACCCTAGGACCCCCATATGGTTCACGCAGTGCATTACTTGTGCCGACGGTAGCGAAGTAATCGCGATAAAAGCCCAATACAGCCATTGCGATACCGAGGCCCAATAGTAAAACCCCGAATATCGTCGCTCTGCATACCGCCCAAAAAGTAGCTTTGTTCAGACTTTGGCTCAGCCTAGCCCTCAATGCCGTGCTGTTTTTTAATCTCCTACTTCGTTCATCCGCCGCAACGGGCATTATAGCATAATTATTAGATACAGTCGCTATTTCCGATCCGTCTTCCCGAATTTTCGACAATTTTGGCGCAACGCCAGAAATAAGAACTTCCTTAGAATTAGAGTGATTGCCTGTATACAAAGTCGAATTAAATACGTTTAATTCGCGAATCTCGTGCGATTTTTCGAAAGATCGCAACAAATTACTATTTTGAGTCAATGGCGCGATGCTTGTCGCCCTGTCGGGAGCATTTTCTATAAAATCGGCGAAATTAACGCTTTTGCTTATACAACGGTGGCCACCGCGATCGGTTAACATGATTGGAAGGAAAGGCGATGTTTATTAAACCGACATGTTGAACCAAACAAACAATGACAATAAGATTTACACAGCGAATATGCATACTACAGTGCAATGAAAAAATGAATTTGTAAATTTATGGAAGAGCGGTGAAAAAATATACCTATTATGTACGTACATATGTAGGCACATTTGTTTTTGCTAATGTCTAAAACGGATCGTTCTGTTCTCAAAAATACTGTTTAGGAATAGCAGGCTATTCGTACGGCAGTATGTGCTGATGATTTCATTAGCTTTATTAAATTTTTATTCTACTGCTCGTTTGCCACGCGCTTAACAAACCTAGGAGGCGTTCAGAATGATATGACGAAGCTGATTAGAAATTAAATTAAGTAGAGCAAAAACTATGGACGTTTTTTCTGTAGATGCATATTCTATGTTGTCATTCTATGCCTAAATGATTATAGATATGCAAACGTGTTCAATTTCGAATACCGTCGCACACGCATACCACATATAGCCTGTTTCAGTTAACTTTGCGGTTTTCTCTCGAAATTAATCCGCATAAATCGGGCTACAAAAGTGGTTTAAAATATTGACGCAGTAATGTGGCTTAGCAAAGGCTAACGTCTTCCCATAACTCGATAAACTGTGGAACATCACGACTACGGCGTTAGTTTAAAGCACTTTTGTAGTCACTTTAAATTTTTCCAAGAACCTCAAAGTTAAATGAAGCAGACTACGCCTAAACAACGGAAGAAAATTTGGAAATTAAATTTAATGAATAAGTGACGGGAAATATTCGAAAATCGGAAATACAACTCTTATAATTTCTGATTTTCTTATTTCATAAAGCACGACAAATATTTGCTTCAATTTTAACATTTACGCGATTTTATTCGAGTTAAATCACGAGGCCAAAAGAGTTCCTACGTACATATGTGGGTACATTGAAAAGGGCTGTTTAAAGCCATACGAGTATTTATTTTTTTACATTTCTTTGCTAAATATACATATTCAAGAAGGGTGATGGATGGTTATAAATACGACTATTTATATGATTATAAAAAGTGACAAAAAGGAAAATTAATAGGTACCTTTCAAAAACTTGGAGCGAATTAGCAAAATTCAATAGAGGTTACTCATCCCAAAAATAAGCGTGTGGGTTTGAGCCAGAATGGGAACATGAGAAAATTTCTGGGAAAATAAGCTTAAGGCAAAAAAATTAGAATTAAAAATTTTTCTATAGATGCCTGAATTTGACCAAAGTTTACGCAATTTTAGCATTTAGTTTTTGTGACGATTTTTGTTCTAAAAATCTCATTGACTGACCCCAGACCGGCTGACACCATAGGTAGCCGGCACCAAAGTTCTGGAAGGAGTGCAAGATTTTTTCAAAGGTAAAAAAATAGCCTTAAAATATGGCGAAAAAACACCTTTTTCAACGTTTCTCATAAAGCACTATCCATTGACATCCAAAAATTGCGAAAAAAAAACAAAAAAAATTCAAAAATTGAATTCTGGAGGGTATTTTGGTTCCTGGAGGTGCATACCCCCAAACCCCTCCCCTGCACGCCCAGGTATGGTTGACACTACACTACCAAATCACAGCAGTCAGATTTTTTAAAATAAATTTCGAAATGAAATACACGCTTGAATAGGGCTACATTTATGAAACGAAAGTAGATCAGAAACGGGATATCAAACTAAGCTCTCTGCACAAATAAAACTTATTTTATAAATGATTGTGTCGTAACTGTAGCATTCGCTGACTATAGTATAAAATTTATTGTTTCTCAATTGGTTTGGTAGAAGAAGTAATAAACCAGTGGAACGAAATCAAGGTTAGGTACTACAAAACGCTTTATTTTCCTCAGTAAAGACGTAAAGCATACTTTCATGATAAAGACAGATTATTTCGTGCTACAGATTTCAAAATTTCCTTGGATACACAGAGGAGTTTTTGCAGTGCAATTTTCTTGTTGCCCAAAGACGGAATCTCTAAGGTATACGTGTTACATATAAAAATTTTAGTAACGCACGAGTTATCGAATTGTTCGAAATTACCAAATATAATTTAAAAGCAATCTGTTTGTCAGCAGAACAAAAAATAATGTTTTGCAAAATCGATCTATGCGGTCGTAACGCCATTAGGCAATAATGTTCTAGATCTTGCAGCGATGAAAATCAAATTTTCTTAGTCACCTTTACAGGATTCAGGATATCGAGAAACGTCGGAAAAACACATTTTCTGCAATCGACCAGTATTTCTGCACCAAATTAGGCTAATTTGCACCAAATGCGCCAAATTCGCGAAATTGATAAAATTTGTACCAAATTGAAGAAAAATCAGGTTAAAACCATACAAGGGCAACAATAAAAGACTGACGGGTCCGATGGGACAAAATTGATAAAAATGGCAGCAAAATTTTAAATTATGGGGTCTAACAATTTTTTGGGTGTCCGCTGGATTCAGGGAGTCCAGGGACCCTAGGCCCGTGTGTGGAGCATGGATTATGTGTGCGGTTTACTACTGCGGAAATTTTTCGGAGATCAAAGCATTTTTAAATGTTTTGTTAGATGACAAAACCGCTACAGTCCGGAAAGTGACACTTCTGATAAAGACTGATGTTCTAAAATTCGAACTGGCAATGCATCAAGTGCTTTTATCGGCGGCAATAGAGCAGCTTGAAACACGAAATTTGAACGTTGGAAAATTTCTGGCAATGCGTCAAGTGCCTGAACGGACTCACTCGTGAAAAGTTTGCTGCTAGGGGTTAAGCAAAAACCCATTTGAGACTTTTGTCGCAGGAATAAATGCGGAAATTCGACTTATGACTTGTGTGATCCTTTAGTTTTGGTGGACGCGGAGCTTACGTTTTCAAATTGCTCTCAACTGATCGTAGAAAAGGATTTTTGTTCAAAAATATCGAAATGTGCGGCGTAATCGCATTTAGCAAGTTTTTGTTTGAATAAAGCCACGAATTATGTGTCGAATTACCGAATTTTGCACGGTGCCAAATCGTGCAAAATTTTGCACGTATTGCGCCAAATTAGTTATTTTTTTGCACCACCATATTTTGACTGCTCTACTTATAAACTCGTAAAAATATTCCTACACATTGCATAGAGAATCCATAACAGGCAATTAATAATTATTCAAATTATTAGTACATGATCTTTCTACTGTGACTTGTGTTGGATTTCCTGTCCTTTTTTGTGAATTAGTACTACGGCTTCCAGAATTTACTAATGCTTCGAATGAAAAATTGTCTGAAGCAGACTAAGTGAAGTCGTCTGTTTCTCACTGCATGCATGCCTCTGTAATACTAAAATACGTAAATTTGCTAATTTTAAGAATAAGAAGATTTAAATTTTAAATTATATTAGACGTGTATATATGTAGCTGCTTAAAAATTGAACCATAATATACAAATCTGAGTACTATCCTTGGTCCTTGCTGACAGAAATTCGGTAGTGAAAAACTTGGGTGAATGCATGCATGCAGGCAAAAATCGAAGAATCAATGATCTAGAATTATCCTTGATCCTAGAAGGAATCTGTAGTGGAATAAGAAGAAAACAATTTAAATATATCTCATTGGATGAACTAAATGTATTGACCTACAAAAATTTTATTCCATGCTACCCGGGATCAGAGCCAAAAAACAATAAAAATTGCATCAGCAATCATCTGGAGTCTGGACCATGCCTGACATTGCGCTGAACAATGGCAAATTCAAAAGAGGCGGGGCCGTCTATTATTGATTAAACATAGTTGGCGAGAATCACTGTAAAAAACAAATTGTTGGATGATCAAAAACTTCTAGAGGTTGTTGCAATAAAAAGGGAAAAAACCGGAAACGGAAACGGAAACGTTGGGTAAAATTCGGAAACGGAAACGTAAATGATTGTCACCACGGTTCAGTCGGGAGTTTTTCCGTCCTTGGGGTGATTCAAAGTGATGGAACCGTGGTACCCCAAGTAGGGCCTTTCAGGATGAACACCTATAAGCCAGTTTCCGGCCAAAATTCTTCCAATGAAGGAGGTTTTGGGGCTTGAAAACGGGGTACCCACTTATTAATATGTGATGCTGACCCCGATTCCGTCGGGGGTTCTCTGCTCTAGGGATGGTCCAAAGTGGCGGAACCGGGATTCCCCAGTAGGACCCATCAGAGTTAACATCCTCCAACTCCGTTTCAGGCTAAATTTCTCCAATGAAGGAGACTTTTGGTGTTCGGAAACGGGGTACTCTGTTATTTATATGTGATGCTGATCCCGGTTCCGTTGGGGGTTTTCCTGCCCTGGGGTTGGTCCAAAGTAGAGGCACCGGGGTTCCCCAAGTAGGGCCCGTCGGGAAGAACACCTCCAACCTCGTTTCTGGCAAAATTTCTCCCACTGAAGGGGTTTTGGGACTCGGAAACGGGGTATCCTGTTATTTATACGCGATGCTGACCCGAACCCGTCGGGGGTTTCTCCGCCCTAGGTGTGGTCCAAAGTGGCGGAACCGGAGTTCCCCAAGTAGGGCCCGTTGCTAGATCAATCTTTTTGAAATGTCGCTTCGCTCCCCATATGCAGAAAAAATAGATATAAATTATGACCAACAGGTATGTAATATTAATCGCAAAGCGCACCAAAATATACAAATTCAGCCCGGCACATTTGTTTTATCACTGTACAATGAATCATATTTTGCTCATTTTACTAAAGTTTTTGTCTCGCTTTCCCGCTTGTGTGACAATTAGAGGGCATTGCTAATTGCATAAAAATACCTACATGAAAACTTATCCGCATTGTAAAAAAACGCGAAAGTTCCATGTAAAATAAACCCTCCCCTTATGGAGGCATAATGAATCACTTTATTGGCATTTTTTCTATTCTTCATTATCCACGTGTCAAAAACCTTGTCTAGCCTCGTTTTGGCTTCAGTTACATCGTTTTCAATAATTTAGCTTGATGGAGAAGTTATTGAGGAGTAAAAAATAAGCATTTTTTGGCCTATTTACAGTAATATCACAAAAACTGAAAATAGGAAAATAACGTTCTAATAAAAAATTTAGACTTTTTTTAGCTTTTGAAATGCGACCCCTGATTGTGTAACGCAACAGAAATCTATTTTTTCTTATTTTTGCATGGATATCCTCCAGGCGCCTGTTCTTATGCATTGTAATAGTTTCAAAAATAATTTTCACAGACAATAAGATACCTATTTAGAAAAAGCAATACAAATTGCACTAAATGAAAGTAATAAATGCCAGAGCGTGTAAAGATAGGTTAGCTTAATATGGATCAGGAGTTCTTGCTATGATGGTGCACTTCGACTGCAAAAACATGATGGTAAACGGAGGCTTAAGCGCTCTAGAAGCAGATATATCTGAAATCGTGTCAGGATTTTCAAAAGCCGTGCTTTTGCCGCTATTATTCGATTTACATTTTATTACGTACGTTGGTTTACATCAACAGCATTCATTAGTCGGTATTTTGGCATGCTGCGAGCTAAGTTTAGCAACAATTTTCAGAACCTTCCGTAATTTTCTGATAACCCTTTTTTAGTTGTTTCAGGTACCAATTCAGGAATTTTGAGTAGTTTATCCGTAATCGGATGTCCAGAAAACCCGCAGGAGTCAAATTTGGGGAGAAACAATTAAACTGTGCTCATGCAAAGAAACAAAAACGTTAATTTTCTTATTATGGATAAGGTGTGTTTGGAGTACTGTATCTCAAAAACCAATCCTCGAATTCCCTTCAAATTATGAAATAAATTAAGTAAAGTCACAACTAAGAAACGTTTGAAGTTTAATCGAAATTCAATTGATATGAATTGAGATGTTAAGCAGAATGAACGTTTAAAATTTTTTTAAATTAATTTTTAGCTAATTTACACTGCATTGTGGAGTGGTTTACATTGTTCGATAGTCCAATAAAAGCGACCAATACTTAGGTGAAAGATACACCCTGCAGCAAGTCCTCCGCGCCTCTAGAACCTGTAAAATTTTTGAATAACCTGTCATTTCCGAACTATAGAGATCTCGGGCAAGTTTGGCAGAAAATTTGGAATCAGCGGCCCGGAATACTTAATGCAATATAGAGTAAAAACTTTTTCCACACACACACACACACACACACACACACACACACACACACACACACACACACACACATACACACACACACACACACACACACACACACACACACACACACACACGCACACACGCACACACGCACACACGCACGCACGCACGCACGCACGCACGCACACGCACAAGCACACGCATACGCACACACACACACGCACACGCACACGCACACGCACGCACACACACACACACACACACACACACACACACACACACACACACACACACACACACACACACACACACACACACACACACAAACACACACACACACACACACACAAACTTCAAATTAATAAATATAGACGTTGATTCAATCAAAAATTTTACGTCGATTGAATTAAATAACATGATTGACAGCCCGTGTAATAGAGTAAGCCAAATCCCATTAAAAAGGGTTTGCAGTACTCGCTGGTATTTAATTCCATCCTAAATAGTTTTGCAAAAATATAATAAAATATAAAAAGAATATATAAAATGTAATAATTGTATAAAATCATTGGCGACTCCAGAATTTTCTGATAGGAGCGGTACCCAAATTTTTCTAAATACACAGTTTCAAAAATTGCCCAAAAATTCTGTCTATCATGCCCAAAGTATGGGTGCAAAGCACCAAAAAACACTTGAGGAATCATAATAAGAATTAAAGAATCCTTGTCCTGTACTGTACATGAACAACTCTTCTGACGGAAAAATAAAGCTTTTAGAGCGCCAAGAAAGTCAGAAATGTTATGAATGAATACTTGAACGGCGCCCATGGTGCGTCAGAAAAATTTGAAAATCCGTTTGAAAAAAATGATCAGAATTATCAAAAAAACATCATATTCTATTGCGCTCAAATATTTTTTGACAACAGGAGGAGAGCGACTGCCTCCCGCCCCTTCTAAATCCGCGCATGTACCTATGAAATATTCATTGTATACAGAGAACATTTTCGATTCTTAGAACTGTAAATGTAGTTTTGACTGTTTTGGGAAACCGCCCCTTGCGAAAATCTTATTACGCAGCCTATCATGTGGGCAACACTCAGCAGCAAATTCTGGGGTTTGATGGGTCGAAATTGCCAATATATTTTTTGTGGTCCAGACCTCACGTATCCTCACCCATGTATTTATTTTAAACAATGAAACTGTATTTTTGGATTCGATTCTTGATAGGTACGATTTTGTTTTTATTACTGAATCATGGCTCAACAAAGATACTCCCGATGGTAGCATTTTCTATAATTCAGACTTTCAAGTTTTTCGAAAGGATAGAGCTTATAAAGGCGGTGGTGTTTGTGCTTTGGTTAGAAAATCTATAAAAGTTAGTATTTTTAGTTTACCAAACGAATATAGCCTGGCTGAATCCTTAGTTCTAGATCTCTTTTTGAAAAACACTATTCTGAGAATAATATTAATTTATCGTCCTCCTCATTACGACTTCAACCAGACAAAAATGGTATGTGAGCTCATTGATTATTGTCCTCGGGACAACTATCCTACTGTGCTCCTAAGTGATTTTAACTTTCCGTTAATTAATTGGTCTGAAACCAAAATTCCATCTGACAAAAGCTCACGTCTTTTCTGGATTACTGTAACTAGTCATAATTTTGATCAATAAGTTACTGAGCCTACTCGTTTTGATCACATTTTAGACCTTATTTTTGTTAACAACATAAGCTTATGTTTTGATATTTCTGTATTACCACCATTAGTGGGCAGTGGGCACATGTGATCACAGTCAAATTGATTTTAAATTTCTAACAAATATTAAGAAATCAAGAAATATTGAAAAAATAGAGATTTTAATCGTGGAAATTACGTTGATTTTGCCACTTACCTTGATTATACTAGTTGGGAAGAAGCTTTCTTTGACTGCACAAAATAGATGAATTTTATAAAAAATTTCTGTGTATTATAAAGGAAGGTGTATGTCTATTTATCTCTTTCAAAAGCAAATCACCAAAAAGATACCCTCTATGCATAAAAAAATTACAGCGAAAAAAATTAAACCTCTGGAGAAAGCTCAAAAAATTTAAAACGTCTGAATTAAAGCATAAATACCAACAAATTACTGCTTGTTTAGAAAGTGCTGTTCATGACCATTACTGTAAAAACGAACGAAAACTCGTTGAGAAGTCAAACGTAAAGAAATTTTACAGTTACGTTGGTAAAGGTTTGCAGGATAAAATGCCTTCTCCACCCCTAAAGGATGAAAATGGTAAATGCATTTTTGACGAATCTAAAAAAGCTAATCTACTTAACAATTTCTTCTCTGATGCTTTCACCCTCGATTATGGCATTTTACCTGATTTACCTACACCCTTTACAGAAAGTATTATTGATCATATTTCGTGTATGGAAGACGATATTATAGCTGCTATAAAAGGTTTGAGTTCTTCACCTTCTAGTGGACCTGATGGGCTTCCAAGTATTCTTTTCAAAAATTAGCTTATTCTTTGAAAACTCCTTTGAAAAAATTTTTCTAGTATCCTTACTGTCTGGAACCTTGCCTAAAATTTGAAAAACTGCTTTTGTAATTGCAGTCTTAAAGAAAGGCGATGCATCTTTATCGTCTAATTATCGGCCGATTTCTTTAACTTGTGTTAGCTGCCGAATTCTAGAAAGTCTTGAAAACTCAGTTAATGGATTAAGTGTGCGGAAAATTGCTAGCCAACAATTGCTCGAGAACAATTGCTCGCCAACAATTGCTCGCCCAGCAATTGCTCGCCCAGCAATTGCTCGCCCAGCAATTGCTCGCCCAGCAATTGCTCGCCCAGCAATTGCTCGTCCAGTAATTGCTCGCCCAGCAATTGCTCGCCCAGCAGTTGCTCGCCCAGCTATTGCTCACCCAGCAATTTCTCGCCCAGCAATTGCTCGCCCAGCAATTGCTCACCCAGCAATTGCTCGCCCAGCAATTGCTCGCCCAGCAATTGCTCGCCCAGCAATTGCTCGCCCAGCAATTGCTCGCCCAGCAATTGCTCGCCCAGCAATTGCTCGCCCAGCAATTGCTCGCCCAGCGATTGCTCGCCCAGCGATTGCTCGCCCAGCAATTTCTCGCCCAGTAATTGCTCGCCCAGCGATTGCTCGCCCAGCAATGGCTCGCTAAATAATTGATCGACGAACAATTGCTCGCTTAACAATTGCTCGCCAATCACCAACAATTGCTAGCCGAACGATTACTTGCTGAGCGATTGCTCGCCAGTGAATTAATCACATGGGAATCGCTCCCTAAGCATTGTTGCTTCTCATTTGTTCGAATCAGCAATTGTCATTCTATATTGGAATCATATACGTTACTAGCAAAAAAATGCTCCGATGGAACAAAAAAGATGAATATACTTGGAATTGTGGATTATTAAGGATGTTAAAGGAGGGGACTAGGAAAAATCTACCTAAAGTCGCAAAATCTGCTAAAAATGAGACTTTCTCTAAGCAACGCAAAAAATCGATGTATATTCTGCGGCCTCTAAAAAAAGTGTCTTTTTTAAATAATGTTCGAAGTTTCAGATAAGAGTGTACGAAATCTATCAAGGTTACTTTTTTAAATTGCTGGCACCTGATTGATAGAAAACTAAGAGGTATTGTATTTAAAGTTGTTTTATTTTGTTATGAGCATTATAGCAAGCAACGCAGGGGCCGATTGATTAGTGCACACAATCGTTTCAGGCATGCTAGTGTATCTGCATTTAGTCTGTTTCAAGTCAACTTACGCGTTTCCTACTGTTTTAAACCAACCATGTCTCCAATTGTCTTCGATGTTTGCTAATTCATTCAATTGGCTTAGAAGACTGTTAGTTTACTCAATATCATTTCCCATAGCTACTGCATAGCTAACGTGCTGCTTTTTCAATCATTCTTATGGTTAAATATTTATTTTAATCTGTTGGCCGCAGAATATACATAGATTTTTTGCGTTGCTTAGAGAAAGTCTGATTTTTAGCAGATTTTGCGACTTTAGGTAGATTTTTCCTAGTCCCCTCCTTTTACATCCTTAATAATCCACAATTCCAAGTATATTCATCTTTTTTTGTTCCATCGGAGCATTTTTTTGCTAGTACCCCACTTTTAATTAGTATGATTTGAGTACATCAGTCAGTAAACACATACAGTAACATGCCATTATAATGACAGCAGTCCAAGAACACGGAAAACAATAATGTTCTTAACATCAGCATTATCCTTTTCAAACAAGACAACCTTACATTATTTTAACAGATCAAAGTTTTTCAGCATTAACTTTACGCAAATATCAAGTGTAAGGAAGACTAACGCTCAGATTTGGAAGTAAAATAAATTTGTAGTATAAACTTCATTTTAACAACAAATGATTAGTGCAAACTTTACACAACTACTAGGCGTAGAGAAAACTAATAGTCCGATTCTCAATTCAGATTTTACGTAGGACATTTTGAAAAAAATTAAGCTTCCGCAAGGCTATAGAACAATAGTTGAGTTAATAGGCAGTGTAAACTTTACACAACCACACAGTTTAAAGAAAATTTCAGTCGGATTCGTAATTATGATATTACGATCAACATTTATGAAAAAAATAAGTCTCCAGAATGGCCCAAGGACAAATAAATATCAGATGTGTTAACGTAGACTCAAGCTACGTTCACTTCGCTTACTTAACCCGAATCTCAAGCTTATGCGCTCACACGGGGTTCTCAACCTTTTTAGGAGGTCGATCACCAGCCGGCGATTCGGGGGTAAGCGACCCGGCCTATTCAAGGTAGCCCGTCCCTCTATGCACGCACCTAGTGAAACTTACTTATTTAACCCCTTTGAGATTAAGTACCTAATTAAAGTAAGTTCCCCGGACACCTAATTGAGGGCTCAAAAAGATTATTATTTAACTTGTTTTGGACCGAATTCAGGTGCTTGAAAATATTAAGGGTTCCTAAGTATAGTGTAGCACAAGGACAGAATTCAACAGCACGGAAATTCAAAAGAGCCCAGCATCGTTAATTAAATAATTAATTTTTACAATATTTTTTGGACAGAAAAATTATGAAACAATTAAAAAGCGACAGCATGGAGGATACATGCTGCTGACCGTCGTGTTACGCTAATCGGGTAAAATCAAACAATGTAATTAAACAAGGGGACAAAGCCCTGCCAAAGGCATACAACCACACATGGGCGTGGGGGGTTTGGGGGGTATGCACCCCCCCAGAAGTTGAAATACCCCCCCCAGAAATCAAAATACCCCCCAGAAAAATTTTTTTGCTTTTTTAGCAATTTTTTGATGCCATTGGATAGTGCTCGATGAGAAACGTCGAAAAATGGTGTTTTTTCGCCATACGACCACTTTTAAGACCATTTTTTGACCTTTTAAAAATTTTTTCACCCCCTCCAGAAATTTTTTCACCCCCCCCAGAATTTTGGTGCTGCCCACCTATGCATACAACAACTGATGCCAATTGGCACAAACACGAATGATTAAAAACAAAGCGTGCGGCGAAAAGAAGCGTGCACACTACGCAGGAAAACTAACAGACGAGTTCTGCAGCCAAGCAGATAAAAAGGCACTTACGGAGTCTGCTCACGTGCGGCGACGAAAAGAAAAAAGATACGATCAGCGCGGAAGCTGGCGGAGAGGCTCTCAGGCTCAAAAACTAATTGTAAAATGTAAAATCTTAAAGTGCCGTCAAAACTGCGCTCGCACGCAGTTTTAACTGACGCGGAAAAAGAGGCGTAACAACACGAACCAAGAGAAATGTAAAGGATCTATGAACACGACAATAGGCCTATGGGCAAAAGCTTACGGTAAAGAAATGTACAAACGAGACAGGCACAAATATGAGACACACACATATGATCATAACACTGTAAGATATGATAACACACATACCAATTCGTACACAAGTCGCATTAAGCCCGAGTGCCCATTTTCCTATCCCGGATTTGGATTAAAAATATGTGTGGGAAAGGAAGAAAAATATGATAATTTTTAGGGGAAGGTGGCTTCGGGCGACTCGCTTAAGCGTTGCGCTTAACGGTCGTGTACGTGCGTATGGAAATTGAGCACAAGAATGTACATCTGGGGCAATCAATCGGTTTTTTTTCATCTGTTTCAAAAAAACCCGAACCGAATTTTTTCCAAAAAAATTTTTTCAGTGTAAAGTTTACAAACATAAGTTTGGCACATACAAACGTACTACAATCAAAGGGCTACAAACTGGCCCAAACCGAATTTATTTACACTCCACTTTCTTTGTTCAGAAGTAGGGAGAGGTCGAATAGGATAAAAATAAAGTACTTTTTTAAGGGGTGGCGAACAAAAATATGGACAAATACGTATTTTTCACTGTCCACCACATTGTAAACTTTAGAAATCTGAACCGAACGCCCCATTGAGTGTAAATAAATTCGGTTTGGGCCAGTTTGTAGCCCTTTGATTGTAGTACGTTTGTATGTGCCAAACTTATGTTCCGCAAAATATTTGATATGATTTACCAATTAAATACGAAAAAACCTGTTTTTTTCGCCCATTTTACACCTCAGATTTCGAACTTTATACCCCCATAAACAACTCAATATTACGTTTTTTTGAACGCGGTTTGCTTCGACGTGTAGCCCTTAAAAGTTACTTTATTTTTATCTATTTAAATTATCTTAACTCATAACCGAAAAAGTTGGCAGAGAAATCTTAGACATAATCTGTTTTTTTACTCATCCACTAGAGTGTAAAGTTTAAACCCCTGGTACTGTGTATTGATTGTAGAAAAGTTTGAAGGTCAGATTCGTTATTCTGACCTCACAGAGAACATTTTTAAAAAAAAATTCATCATCCACGACGCTCTGGGCAGAAAAAATTGTTTCAGTGTAAAGTTTACACCTGCACTAATAACGCAATATTGATTGTAAAGAAACAAAATAAATTTTGACGTGTAGCACTTAAGGCGAGGCAGATTTTAAAGGTAGTTACCACGTTCTTTCTACTAAGTGGAGAATATGGCAGGGAAAAAATATTTTTTGTCTCAGACTCTTTACAATAAACCGCCCCTAAATTCGAAAATATTACTTTTTATGAAAAAATAAAAAAAGTTTCTCCTAGATTTTATAACCGTCTGCCTTTTGAAACCAATCAGACTGAGTAGAATGTAAAACTGAGTTAGATATGCTCTTGCACATGAAAACAGTAAGAAACCGTCTAATTTACACTCCTGTGCAACAACCAATGAGTGTAAAGAAATTTTAAGACCAGATTCGTAACCTACTAATTAGGGAAAACATTTTTTAAAAAAATTTATCATCCACGACGCTATGGGCGGAAAAAATTTTTTTCAGTGTAAAGTTTACACCTGCACTGATAACGCAATATTGATTGTAAAGAAACAAAATAAATTTTGATGTGTAGCGCCTAAGACGAGGCACATTTTAAAGGTACTTACCACGTTTTGTCTACCAAGTGGAGAATATGGCAGGGAAAAAATTTTTTTGTCCCAGACTCTTTACATTAAACCGCCTCTAAATTCGAGAATATTACTTTTAAAAAAAATTAAAAAAGTCTCCCTAGATTTTTTAACCGTCTACATTTTGAAACCAATCAGACTGCATAAAATGTAAAACTGAGTTAGATATGCTTGGCCACATAAAAACTGTAAAAAACCGTCTAATTTACACTCCTGTGCAACAACCAATAAATGTAAAGAAATTTTAAGACCAGATTCGTAACCTACTAATCAGGGAAAACATTTTTAAAAAAATTGGCCCTCCGCAAATTATTTGAATTTTTGGTGTAAACATTACACACTCACGACGCGCTCGGTATTGAGTGTAAACAATAAAAAAAATGGGGGCACTAAGTTTTTTTATTATCTACCTTTTAAAAAAAACCGCACCCCTCAGATGTGTGCCGTTATAGCTGTGAGGGGGGACAGAAAATTCGCACTCGCTGTGAAAAACATATAAGAAAAAAAGGGTGGCCAAGTATATTATAGGTAGCGCTATCGCGCTACCTATGATAAAGATGGAACTGCGTTCCTTCCAAAAATCGACCGTTTCCGGATCTTGTAATGATCCGGTCTGAACAAAATTGTGTAATTAAGTACAATTTAGTTCTGCTGTGATCGGGAAAATTTCCGACTTGAATTACTTTGCTTCAATGATCAGCTTGTAACTGATCGAACGAATTTAACAAAACTTAAAAATGCATTTCTCGACTAATCACAGGTGATTGGCGAGCAATCGTCTGGCGGTGGCGAGCACCTGTCGACTTTATTGAGTGCATTAAAACTGAAAATTAAGATTAAACGAATTAAAAATCATTTTAGTACACTAAAAATGGAAACTTTCAAACTGAAACTACTGTTTCTTCTCTCTTTCCTACCAAAAACGAAACAATCTGTGTATAGATAAATGTATGAGCGCAAATGTATGCAACATCACAGCAGAACTGAATTATACTTTATTATACCATTTTGTTCAGACCAGATGATTACAAGATTCGGGGCGGTCGATTTTTGGATTTAACACACCTTCCATTTTTATAGCGTGATTCCGATATAGAATGACAATTGCAGATTCAAATAAATGAGAAGCAGCAATGCCCAGGAGCGGTTCCCATGTGATCAATTCACTGGCGAGCTGCTCAGCAATTAATCGTATGGCTACAATTGTTGGTGATTGGGGAGCAATTGCTGGGCGAGCAATTGCTGGGCGAGCAATTGCTGAGCGAGCAATTGCTGAGCGAGCAATTGCTGGGCGAGCAATTGCTGGGCGAGCAATTGCTGGGCGAGAAATTGCTGGGCGAGCAATTGCTGGGCGAGCAATTGCTGGGCGAGCAATTGCTGGGCGAGCAATTGCTGGGCGAGCAATTGCTGGGCGAGCAATTGCTGGGCGAGCAATTGCTGGGCGAGCAAGTGCTGGGCGAGCAATTGCTAGGCGAGCAATTGTTGGCGAGCAATTGTTCTCGAGCAATTGTTGGCGAGCAATTTTCCGGTAATCAATGGATTATGCTAAAATAAATAACTTGATTTCGTTTGAACAATTTGGTTTTCTTCCTAAAAAATCGTGTGAGTTGCAACTCTTGTGTTATTTAAATAAGATAATTAACAATGTAGACAATGAAGAGCCCATGGGCGCTATATACTTGGATTTTGCAGAAGCGTTTGATTCCATCTCTCACAGTAAACTGGTTCTCAAATTGTCAAAATACGGTATTCAAGGTTATGTACTTGAATGGATTGAAAACTTTCTTAGTGATAGGACTCAGAGAGTTAGAATCGCTAATAATTTTTCAAATGAGACCTATGTTTTTAGTGGTGTGCCACAGAGCAGAGTCCTGAGTGCAATCTTATTTCTGTTCTACATAAATGACATCACATCTTTACTAACTGATCATTATTCAAACATGCTTATTTTTGCAGATGATATTAAGATTTATGCAAAGTCTGAGCACTTTTTCCATCTTCAAAATTTGCTAAATCGAATTTCTGAATGGTCAGATTTTTGGTAGCTTTCTTTATCCTTACCAAAATGTCAGGTCCTTCATTTTGGTCATAATAATTCTCGAATGGTTTACACGATATAAAATAGCCTTATCTCAACCTCAAAATCCCGTGTAAAAGATTTAGGCATATTAATTGATGAAAAACTAAATTTTACTGCTCACATAAGCAAATTTGTAAAGTAGGCCTTCCATCGCATGCCACTAATTTTACTCTGTTTAAAAGTAAGGACTTGACATTTCTCATAATGACCTATAAAACTTATGTGCGGCCTCTTTTAGAATATTCGACTTCTGTTTGGTCACCACATACAAAGCAAAATATTCATAACATTGAAAAGGTTCAAAGATACTTTACTTAACGTGTCTTAGGGTGCCGTTATCCAAACATCATGTCTTATCAAGATCGACTTTAGGTATTGAATCTAGAATATCTGGAAAATAGACGGTTTTTGTACGATTTAACTATGGTATACAAAATGTTTCATTCAGCAGTTGATGTTAATCTAAATGACTTCTTTACATTATCAGACAACAACACTAGATCCACCAACACATTAAAATTAAAAGTCACTGCCCTAAAATCTAACTTGAAGAAATATTTTTTCAGTCACAGAATAATAAATGTTTGGAATATGCTCCCTGAATCTGTGGTAAAGGCTTCCAGTAGTAATGTGTTTAGGCTAAAATGAGAAAATCTAAAAATGAACTATGGAGAATAAACCTTAGTCATAAGTAAGAGCACTGCCTTTATGACCTTGCACAGCAATCTTTCTTCTTGGTACTAGCTGTATTCGCATTATTGCTTTTGTAGCAGGAGTGCTACTACACGGCTAGGAATGCCTACTTTGAAGTTAAACCCATGACGTTGATGTTTCATTGTTTCTCAATACTATTCAATACTTTGCGCAGTTGTGAGCAAGAGCCCGAGTAGTCCAGGGACGTAACCAGGATGTTATTTTGGGGGTATCTGAACAGTTTTGGGGGGTCTCAAATGGTAAAAAACGACGTTCAACTTGAAGATCGTAACGGGGGCGCCGCCTCCCACCGTTACGTGAGCAGAATTTTACCGGTAAAATTCTGCTCACGTACACGTAACGGTGGGAGGCGGCGCCCCCGTTACACTTTAATGTCTTTTATTCTGTATTCTACATTTTCCGCGACTGTACATTTTTCTCTTTGTTAGAGTTTCTGATGACGTATTTTCGCTGGTGCAATAAACTTTACTTTTGAAAAATGAGCTTGCTAAGCGAGAGTTGTAAACTAAGAGGAACTTAAAGTTTAAACCTACCATTAAATTATAAAGATAATAATAAAAGATTTAAAGCTTTAAGAAAAAGAAAATGTGGTAAATTAAAACAAATTTAAAGGATATGATGAAACATTATTGTTGAGAATAGGACGATCACGTGCTATGTATAATGACTCCTTGATTAAAAGATCAAAAGAGTTGGATGCTCGACTGATAACCTTGAAGCAATCTGATGTAATTGGATGATTGCTATTTGAGATATGTTTGTGAATAGCAGATAAACTATCACCCTGAATTGGCTTTCCTGTAGCAAATGAGATGCCAGTATGCTCTGCCATTCTACTCCCAAAATGTCGGCGAGTTTCACCGATGTAACTAGCCATACAGCTAGAACACGTATACTTATATACTAAATTTGAGATTACCTTACTCTAATCTGAGGGTAAAATGCAGATATAACCTTTAGAATTCTGCTGCGTACATTGTAGCCATGCACACCAGTGTAAGGCAAAACAAGAGAATAGCATAGTTTATCACACCCAAATTTTATGTCATCACTCTTATTATAAACTTTTGTCATAAAGTCTGATATGACCTTATCAATCAAGCTAAGCGGATATTCATTTTGCAGTAGAGTCTGCTTCAGCTTGTCAATATCAGAGACAAAAGTCTGATATGAGTTACAAATCATGTGAATACGACTCACTATTAAACCAACTTTATAGGCAAAAGGAATGAAGCTAGACAATTTGGCATAAAGGCCAGAAAATGTGGGTTTCTGATATGTTGATGTAACAATATCATCGGACTTCCTTTCAACAAGCACATCAAGGAAATTTAATTTCTTGTCACATTCAGTTTCAAATGTGAAATAAGCTTCAGTTGGATGTTGCATTTCTTAGAGAATGCATTGATAATGATTTGCTTCCTAAATTTCTGGCTTTCAAGGTTTCTAATCGGATGCTTAAGCGTTCTAAATGTTACATAACATGCCAGAGGCTTCTGCTAAATGAGGAATTGAAAGTTAAAATCAAAGAGGTTGAAAGAGTCCTAAGAGATTTGAAGGCGCAGATTTCTTTGTTTAATTCACGAGTATCCTGGCTGGATTCTCAGGTAGCATTAACATACATTAGACGCAATGTGTCTAAATCTCTCAACCATGTTAGACAGTTGCATAGCAAGAAGGTAAAAAACTTGCTTATGCATAAAAGTGTCAATAGTATCGATCCTGAAAAGGTTGTAGTTAATTTAAGTAACCGAGTTTTGACAGCTCATGAGAAGCTTGTGTTGTCTTATGGTATGAAGTACTCTATTACACCTAGGAAGATCGAGTATGGTGATTATCTGCTACCTTTTGAGAAACTGATGGGTTTCCTCAAGAAACAAACTGCCTTTAACTGTGACAATGTAAAAATGCAAATGATCAAGAATCAATTGCGAGACATTGCTCTTAGCTCATATTTTACTTATGATAAGAAGCATTGCGATAATCTATCAAAGCGTGACTATGAAATCCTCAGCAATCTGTCAAAAGATAAGAATATCATTGTTCTAAAGGCAGATAAGGGTAATCAAGTAGTAATTCTGAACAAAGATGACTACATTAGGAAGTTGAATGATGTCTTGAATGATATCTCAAAGTTCAAAGTCATTGACTGTAATCCTTGTCAGTTTATACGCTCAGTTGAGAAACGCATATCAGCCCATATACTGAAGGTTCATAAACAGAATGGACTATCTGCTGATGTCTATAAAAGTATAAATCCTGTAGGATGCAGTTATGGCAGGCTATATGGCTTGCCTAAGACTCATAAGAGAGATGTTCCTTTAAGACCAATCTTGTCAGCCATCAACACTCCAACTTATAAGTTGGCTAAGTATTTTGTGCCGATCCTACAAGACATAAGTACTAATGAATACACTTTATGTGACACTGGTAGTTTCCTGACAAGACTCAAGGCTTTTACATTCAAAAGCCATCATTTTATGGCTAGTCTTGATGTTCAAAGCTTGTTCACTAATATTCCACTCAATGAGACCATTGACATATGTATTAGGAAACTATTTGATGATCAGAATGTCGTGTTAGTAAATAACATGAATTGTCATCAATTCAAACTGCTTCTAGAACTCGCAGTTAAAGAGTGTTACTTTACGTGTAATGGTAAAATCTATCAACAGATAGATGGTGTTGCTATGGGTAATCCGCTTGGCCCAGTTCTTGCCAACATTTTCTTGAGCCATCATGAAACAAAGTGGCTCAGAGACTGTAGTATAAAGATTAGACCCAAGTTTTATGTACGTTATGTTGATGACACATTTGTAGTGTTTTCTGACAGAAATCAGCCTAGAAAGTTCTGTGATTACATGAATCAGCAACATCCTAATATGAATTTCACATTTGAAACTGAATGTGACAAGAAATTAAATTTCCTTGATGTGCTTGTTGAAAGGAAGTCCGATGATATTGTTACATCAACATATCAGAAACCCACATTTTCTGGCCTTTATGCCAAATTGTCTAGCTTCATTCCTTTTGCCTATAAAGTTGGTTTAATAAAGACACTTGTGAGTCGTATTCACATGATTTGTAACTCATATCAGACTTTTGTCTCTGATATTGACAAGCTGAAGCAGACTCTACTGCAAAATGAGTATCCGCTTAGCTTGATTGATAAGGTCATATCAGACTTTATGACAAAAGTTTATAATAAGAGTGATGACATAAAATTTGGGTGTGATAAACTATGCTATTCTCTTGTTTTGCCTTACACTGGTGTGCATGGCTACAATGTACGCAGCAGAATTCTAAAGGTTATATCTGCATTTTACCCTCAGATTAGAGTAAGGTTTGTTTACAAACCTGTTATGTGTATCAGCCGGTTTTTCAAGAACAAGGATGCTGTACCTGCTAAGCTACTCTCAAATTTAGTATATAAGTATACGTGTTCTAGCTGTATGGCTAGTTACATCGGTGAAACTCGCCGACATTTTGGGAGTAGAATGGCAGAGCATACTGGCATCTCATTTGCTACAGGAAAGCCAATTCAGGGTGATAGTTTATCTGCTATTCACAAACATATCTCAAATAGCAATCATCCAATTACATCAGATTGCTTCAAGGTTATCAGTCGAGCATCCAACTCTTTTGATCTTTTAATCAAGGAGTCATTATACATAGCACGTGATCGTCCTATTCTCAACAATAATGTTTCATCATATCCTTTAAATTTGTTTTAATTTACCACATTTTCTTTTTCTTAAAGCTTTAAATCTTTTATTATTATCTTTATAATTTAATGGTAGGTTTAAACTTTAAGTTCGTCTTAGTTTACAACTCTCGCTTAGCAAGCTCATTTTTCAAAACTTTACTTTACTTTATGTGTGCAGCCTAGTGTAAAAAAATTGCACTGTAAGACTCTATGTGCATATCAATCAGTACACACAAAGTCGTGATTCATGGTCTATTTTAATCTGCCTTTTTAGTCGATTTATCATGCTTGGAAGATTGTGATCTATGCCCAATATCTGTGTTTTTATGCGAGTATTTCGGCTAGTGTAAAAAATTACTAACAAGGCTAACAACTTAATGCCTGTAAACATGGGTTACCTTTTATTACTGTAGGAAGGACGGTTGCATTGCATGGCAAGTCGGCCGCTGTTCTTCGTTTTCTGTCCTGTAACGTTTGTGTTTGCTTCATCCTTAATCCTGTTTGAATTGATTTTATTAGCTCATTGTTGCGAATCAAAGCGGCGTTATGAAGTAAGATAGTTGGCTTTGTTCGACACTCTTTAACATCAATCGCCTTAAGTAAAGATTTATATTTTTTTAGGTTGGAAACGTGTTTTTATAGCGGCTTAAAGATATATCCCGGGCATGGAAAGCGGGTCGTTCGTACTGATGGCAGAGTAAGCTTTTAAAATCGATATTTGCTGAGGATTAGGTATTCCAGAATTTATTTTCAAGGAAAAAGCAAAACATGACGGCTAAACAGTGGCATATGTGTGATCTATGCCCAATATCGGCATTCGTGTAGCTGGTTCACATATGTATTAACATAGTCATAATATAAGGGCGTATGTGCGCAGTCGATTGCATCTGAGGAAACGAGAGAAAGTTGCTGGCAGTCGGATTCGAAACGTGGACTCTTTGCTCTAGAGTCCAGAACCATAACCAATCGACTAACGCTGGTTAATTTCGATAAAGATTGCAAGGTATTCGTGATGTTTTGCTGGTTTACCAGCTGATTAGGCTTAGGCTTAGTATCATGGACTGACCAAAATGTTGGTGCCAGCGTTTAAAATAAGCCTGAGTAATGGGATGCAACGAGCGGAGCGAGCGTAGCGAGCGACGCGAGTTGCATCCCATTACTTAGGCTTATTTTAAACGCTGGCACCAACATTTCGGTCAGTCACATGAATCTACGGGAAAAATCTGATGACTGCCTTATTTGTTTTCGACTTGACTCAAATCAAACCAGTTAGGTGGCAGCTTTCACCGGATACTACTTGCTGTATACGTACCTATAACGTGGCTATCTTAATACATATGTGAACCAGCTACACCAATGCCCCAATATCTATCAAAAAAAAGAAATATTTAAATTTTAAGGAATGGAGCTGTTCTGTTCTGCGATATTTTTTGGAAATATACTCTAAAAAGTGTGCTTCGCGCCGATCTCTCTAGTCCTCTGGCTACCAAATATTAGAGTGATTTTTTCCTTTACCTACCCCACTTGCTCTTTTTAGCCAAAAATCGCAAAAAATTTTCGCCGAATTCCACAATTATAATTAGAGTCTGTTCAGTCTTAAGCGCGCGGCTTAAACACGATTTTTTGTCTCTATACTGCCTAATCAGGTCGGTATTCAGCAAATGATAGGGAGGCACGTGCGTTCTGAAAAGAAATATGTTAACAATTTTTTCCTTTACCCCCTTTGCTTTTTAATCTTGAAATCACAAAAAATTTTCGGCGTTTCGTGCCGAAATTTAAAATTATAATTTGAGTCCAGTTAGTCCCAAGCGTTTTGTCGGCTAAACTTAAGAATATGGTACTTTTAGAAAAGGAGCAAAACGAATATGGAATGCCAAATTTTTTTTGTCAAAATGGTAGAACATGACAAATTGAAGCGCGGAAAAAAATTTGGTGGAAATCTGAGCCATACTTGCAAAATTGCAGGCAACTCTCTATGTGAGTGTTGGGTGGGACGATTGAACGGCTCGATCCAAGGACTTACACATTAGTCAGAAATAAATAATATGGGCTGAAATTACGTGAGGAAGCATAGCAATGAAGGAGAAGAAAAAAAGGCGCAAAAAGCTCTTTGAAATTTTGAAAAAAATTGAAAAATTTTCATATTTTTTGCATTTTTTTCGGTTTTACTTGACAAGAAATACAAAAATCTAAGTTTTTGCTTCTATTATACTTAGGCTTAGGCTTAGTATATCTGAAAAGGTGTTTTAAGCTGCTTAGGTCGAGGTCGCTCCCGCTCAGGTCGATGTATAGATGCTTAGGTCGATGTATTGATGCTTAGATCGATGTATAGATGCTTAGGTCGATGTATAGATGCTTAGGTCGATGTACCTATAGATGCTTACGTCGATGTATAGATGCTTAGGTCGACGTAAATTGGGTATCTGCATGTGATTCTGCATTCAGCTGTTTGGATCTTCAAACGCTCAGGTAGAGAAGTTGCTTGCTTAGGTCGAGGAGAGGCTAATTAACGAAACCCATAGCTTTTGTAATATTGATCATTTGTAATATTGATCATAGACGGATGAAATTTTTTCCGCGATTTCTTCCAACATGTTCTAAGTACTGAGCGAAAAAATTCGCTTTTCTGAAGTTTATTGCTTAGTATTCTGAAAGTATCATATTCTTAAGTTACTCCCGTTTTGTCTAAACACTTCATTTTTACTCTTTATACAATCTAAAGCGTATTTTGCATCGACATTTTTTCTTTTCTTCTCAGTTTTTATACAGAAACTAAGATTTGTTTTAGAAGCAAGAATGATAGCAATCTTTTGGCGATCATTGTAGACTGGCTGATGAACTTTGACCATTTTTTAGGGTGAATTCACAGCCGTGATTCGGTTGATTTTGTAAAAATATTAATGTGATTCAAAATTGAAGTGCTCTTTTTACAAAATATTCCTAGGCTCAGTTCTAAAAGAAATGGCTTCCGTTGGAATGTCACCGTATCTAGGGCATCCGGTCGGGTAGCAACATCGGCAAAGCAAAATTCACCTTTTGGTCCTCATTGTGTTTTAAAAAAATGTTGGTTGTCCCTTCCCCCGGAACAAAATTCTGGATACGGGCCTGAGCCTAATGCATATTTTGCATCTATGTCTTCTGTTTTGTACATGATTTATGCAGAAAATGAGATTTGTTCAAGAGGGTTTCCGTCGGCTTTTCAAAATATTTAAGGCTTTTGGATGGCAAAAGTTACAAAGCGTAAAGCTCTAGTGGTCGTAAAACGTCTTTCTTAATTCATCCTTTGGCCACCTTATGTTTTTTAAAAAATTTTGTCGTGCCGCCCCGAAACAAAATCCTGGATACGGGCCTGCCTGGCTATGATTTTTACGACACTTCTACAGAATAGTAATGTACGCTATAACAAAATCAATGATAATCTGCTTTATTTTTATCCTTAGGCTTAGGCATAGTTAAGTCGCATTAGCTATTATGCATTATCGCCTGTTAATAGAAGAGTTCATCACTTGCAATTGTTACAATCATTATCATCATACATATAACGGCTTTTAATTTTGGGAGGGGGTCCCCGCTCTTTTTTAGGGGTCTGTGACCTCCAATTTTATCCAATAATGCCGAGAAAGACTTAAAAATGGCTAAAAATGCAACTTTTTATCAAAAATGGGGGAGTCAAAAGGATTTTGTCGCTATGAGAGGGCTATTTATGCTTTCTCAGACATTTCTGGTTCATAGAAATTTAAAAATACGTAGAAAGTTCGTGCGCTTCGTACTTTTCTCCAATCAAAACGATTTATTGCTGAAAAATGGTAGCTAACTATTATGACGTCATCAGCAATGATATTTATACCTAGTAATAATTTTAAGAGTCCTATTTCTTATAATTCAATGACTTCTACCATACAACAGTCGATAGCTCATAAATAATTGATGCTAATAAGCTAAGCCTATGCCTCAGGATAATAATTAAAAAGATTATATGACAATCTCGTTTTAATTTTATTTTGAATTTATTTTGATTTATTATTTTAACAAATAGTCTAACAACAAATTTATTACAAACGATTCGGATCTCATGTGTTTTGAGGCGTTTGTTTGGTTATTCCGGTATGAGAATATACAAAAAATTTCGCGCTTCGCTCTAAATATTTTATCTATATATTGGTTGAATTAAGAAGTAAGATTTGGCTGATTTCGTGAAAATTTTGTGTTAAGAATTTAAGATTCAAGCAGTTTCATAACCCCATTAGTTTAAAAAAATTTCCCGCATCTTCTAATATTTCCCGCTCATTTTGCGTAAAATCATGACTTACCAACCAAATCAACTCATTTTTAGCAATTGTGAAAGTAATCATAAGCGGCAGTGTAGCCTATTTTTGCATTTTGTTGCTTTTTCCATTTTTGTTTTTAAAGCTATTTCTGCTGCTTCAAGTTGCATGTTATAAATGCATGTAAAGATCCTAATATCCGGTAAAAGTTGTGAAACTGGTTCAAATCACACCACGGGTTTTTTCTTTTTACTTAAAATAATGCTGATGTATATGCAGACCCAATTTTTGTCATAATTCTTGTACTCTGTTTGACTAAACTACCGGATAGTAGTATCAGTATCAGTGGAAATAAAAAGATTCTGAAGATTGAGGTGCTTTTATCGAGTTTGTTAAACCTTGTTAAAGACGGGGAACCGATGCATTGTGGGATTTAAAAGCCCGATATTTTCGAATCTATTAAATCACGTGCGCTAAAACATTTCAGTTGCACATTTTTCTCAATGCCAAATGCGAACGCTCGTTCAAAATGAAACGGAATCCAAGGAAAGTTTGCTGGACAGTGTTGTATCGTCGAAAACATAAAAAGGTACCTATTTAAATCTATTGCTTTATCTTGGCTAGCCATTCGTGCTTATATTTTCTTCTGAATATGCCTTATTAATAAAGTGACAATTTTCGATGATTTGTTAAGGTTTTTAGCTGATTTAGTTTCAAATTAGATGTGGCGCTACCATACACGTACGGCATGGGAATTCTGGGGGGGTCAGGCCCAAATACTTTTTAAAAGTGCCTTTTTCGGGCCAGAAAACGATGGGTACACGTCAAAATCATCGTTTCTTGACGTTTCAGACGATACTCGCTCTTTCTATAACATAAAAATCTAAAAAATGGAGTAAATAGAACAAAATATAGTCGAAAAATGTGCATATGGCGCGAAGCGCCGAAAATTTGAGATTTTCAAGCCAAAAATGAGCTAAACAGCTTAAAAAGGCACACTTTTACAACTTTTACTAAGTTTTACAAACAAATCGACAATTCTGGGAAAGGGGGTCGCAGCCATTTTGTTGGGGGGGGTCAGTTTCCATTTGGGAGTCAAACCCCCCCCGAATCCCCCCTCCTGAACAACACGTCCGGTCACTACGCTCAGCTTAAGGTACGGAATGGAGAAAGTGTATTCAATACTTGAATCTTATCGTCTGCTGTGTTTCAGGAAAGGAACTCGTAGAGTTTTAGTATTTCAAAATATTTTGAATTATAAAGTCTTTTTGAATTAAAAATGCTAAATTTAAAATGTTTTGCGTTTGCAGCACGCGTTAACAATTCGGCGCTATAAACTTTGAAAAATTTCCTAATATGATCGGAAAAATCAAAAAGTCCTTTGTAGATATTTTTGCGAGTAACCAGTTATATTGGATGGCTTTTCTGGTTTTCGATTAGTATATAGTTTATAACTGTCGAATTTTTTATTTACATATATGTAATTGATTAATGCTTTCGGTTCCACCAACGCAAGATTTTCAGCTAAGATGGTTAAAAACTTAACATTTTGGTTGAGAAAAGTTGGAAAATTTGAATATCTTAGCAGTTTTTTTTGCAAAATGTCCGTTTGTACACGTACAAAGATGGTCCCTAAAAGTCTTTGTACATTTTGTACAAAATTTTGTACATTTCCCAACCATGCTTTTACGCCCGCACCCCTCCAAAGTCACAAAATTTTTGACCACCCCCATTTTTGGCTATTTTTAGTTGTTTTTTCCTATTTTTGGCCTAAAATTCCAGTCGTTACCCCTCCTAAAAATGGCCAGGGACCCATATTGAAGATTTCCAGCCGTTAAATGTATGCAGAGGATCCCCTCTCCCAAAATTTTGAATAGCTAAGTGCACTTTTGTCATGGTAAAAATTAAGTCAAAAAAATTCAAAAGGTTTTCACCAAAATCATCTGACAGGGACTTGAGTTTTGGACCCTGAGGGGGTAATACCTCCCCCTCTCCCCTTTATGGGTTGTGTGATATGGGCAGATTTTAATTAATGACTTGTATAATATATTTACATTGTACAGCAGAGGCATAGTTAGGATTCTATGTGAAGAGGGCAAAATGTTTGAGAAAGAGTATCTCGCGAACTGTCTGGAGGTAGACAAAAATATGAGAGCATTTTTGAGCGTTTTTCGTTGATCTCTACGGAAAGGTAGTGAAAAAATTTCAGTTTCTTTTCTAACTCAGAGGTAAGCTCCTGTATGACGATTGTACATGCGCAGTATGGAAATTTTGGGGAGAGGTGAAATCAAAAATTATTTTCTTCAGTGTTTTTCGAGCTAAAATCTGAAGAAATTTGAAATTTTTGTCTTTGTATTGAATGTCGGGTCTTTGTAAAGAAAAATACTAAATATTGATGACTCGACAAGCGCGTAAGAATTTCGATATAGGTATTTATGCCGCTTTTTTATTAATACAAAAACAGAGGAGCAAGAAATGTGGCATGAAGTGCTTTAAAATTCTGACATTATCAGCAAATGCTAAACCTGTCTTCACGAATTTACGTTATAAATTTTTCATCTGGTTTTTTGCTAAATTTTGTGAAAAATAATATTCTTTCATTTCGGCGCGAGTCCTCTCCCTGCTTACGACCCTGTCTACAGCTTAAAACATTAAGATGGACGTCTCGATTATTTTATAGATTAAATCTTGATTTCCTTATTAGTTAATTGTTGTAAATGGCTTACTTTTGATCTAAAGCGAACGAAAAAGCGCAACTTTTTTAATTTGACCATTCTATAAGCTCAAATTTATCATGCAGGACAAATTTTAACGGAATGATTTTACCACGGAAATCTATATTTGAGTAATCGATTTGAAAATCATTCAGATTGTTTACTCATATTGAATTCAAGGTATTCTTTTACACACTATAAACTGATAACTACATGACTAAATCATGCATGCACATGGTTAAAAGCTTTGGAGGGGGTAAACGAGTTTTTTCGGTGATAAGGGATAAATGAGTAATTTTTCAACCATAGGTGCACAAGGTCAGGGTCGGCAGGGGGGTGAAATGCCAAAAATCTAAAACAGTAAATTTGACGTTCACGATTTTTTTGCTGTTTTAATGATCAAAATAGCCTATAAAACGTTTTCTCGTGTTAATAACACATTTTAAAAGCATTTTTAGTCCATTTTGACTGCATTATATCACTTTTAACACTAAAAAATGCAAAAATTTATCAATTTTGGGCGCTTTTTGAGTTAAAAGTACTTAAAAATACTAATCTGGCGCGAAGCGCCGGAAAAATTTTGACATTTTTACTGATTTTGATGTCAAAAATGATGCAGAACAAGACCTGTTTGCTCAAAATCGCCGGACAGTACCGGTCTAGCTGACCTTCAGGGGGTAATACCCCCTCACCCCCTATGTGCATGTGTGTTTTCAACCGTTTCATGTCAAGTTTCTGTACTTAATTCGTCGTATTTTATTTTTCATCAATAATTATGGTTAAATTTGCATGAAAACAATAACGATAAGGGAAATGGGATGATCTGTGCTGTAATTAGTGATCGACCGGGTACCCGGACCCTGACCGTGTCCGGCCGGTCAGGGCAGGCCATATGCACTTGAAATTACACTGCTAGACGTCATTTGACGCTATTTCATGGTTCGAGTAATCGGTTTTGGTCCAAAATGGTATGAGGGGGTGAAATATGTTGTTTAATAGTCCTTGTAGGTACCCCCCATACCACCAGTGTGCATGTGTGGACGCTGTGAAGAGAAGAATTGGATATTCATATTCAGGGCACGCAAGCTGAAGAAATTTCGAAAAAGAAGACGCGAAGAACTCAAAAATTCCAAAGGCCGATTGGCACGAGCACATTGCAAGAAATTTTAGCTAAACGAAATCAAAAACCCGAATTTCGCGATGCTCAAAGAAAGCAGATGATCGAGTACGTTTTCGTATTTATTTAATACGAGAAAATAGGATACTGTAAACTTTTGAATCAATGTGATTTGTACACCAACTCATTTGTATGAAGGGAAACTGAGACTATTGTCATGTTCCCTTGTTTATCTAAATTTACAGGGGTTTCTTTCCCAAGTAGTGAACTTCTAAAAGCTGCTTTCCAAAAACATTCTTTCTTAATCTTTGACTTGCCTACGTCAGTAATTGACATTTTTTAAAATTTTTTTCTTTAAGAATAGTTTCTTTAAAAACTGTAATTGCATGGTCAATGACAATTTTAAGATTTTTCAGTTCTACGTATATAAATAAAATAGGAAATCATCAATATGACAAGAGTAAAAGAATGAAGGCGAAAAAAGAAGAAATGGAAAAGAGTGATACAAATAAGGAATTGTAATAAATGAAAAAATTAGCAATAAAATGAAAAAGTGAAACAAGAAGAAAATAAAAATAAAATATAACAAAAGGAAAATGTCAAAAGTGAAGCGTGCTGTTACTGCAAAAGGAAGCGAAAGGACGCAATAAATTTTATTTTACAATAGCTCTCAAAGATTGCGATGAAGAAAAATGAATTTTAAGAGTTGAAAAATGAGTTTTATAGTTGACTTAGGTATTTAAAAAACCTTAACGCGTTCAATCGTTCTACGCAAATGTATTACGTACTTTTCGTCAAAGTTTTGACTAAAATGTATTGTTACTGTAGCTCTTTTCCTGATCAGTTTAAAACATTTCTGTAGGATGAGATTAAATTTTAAATTTAAGGAGTACAATGTTCGCGTATTTCTAAATTTTTTGCTGGGTATCGTGAAGGAATTATGTACATTAATGTACTCGCTATGAATAATGTCCATTTTTATAATTTAGATAGATCGGTACATTTTTTGACTTAATATTTTTAAATTCTAAACATGCTTTTTAACTCGATCTCAGGGCTGCGAAGGAGCAGAAGCGACAAGCTAGCAAAACTAAGAAAGCTGAAAAGGCTAAAGTAAGTCGTATTCCTCAACCAAATACAGATTTACGTTATTCGTGTTTTTCTTGTTGTTTTATTAAATGTGCATAGGCTGGCCCGTATCCAGGATTCAGCAAAGGGGGGACCAAATATAGATTGGTCTTTATCTCGGAAAATTCGTCGGGTAGCTCTTAAAAACCGAATTTTTCGACATTTTTTTCATGTTCTTTCTTATTGAAATCATACAATTAGAGCTTTTCGTGAAAAAATTTTTTGCCTAAAAATTAATGTTTTTTGGCTGCGCTTAAACCAAAACTATGGAAAATACTGCATATCTGGCACGAAGCATCGAAAAGTTTAAGATTTTGCTTCAAAGGCATGCAATTTTTCCATCTTGCCATGCATTATCTTTCCTACCAAATTTTTTTCCGCCCCCTAAATTTGGCCCTGTACATCGGTACTGTATTCGTTGTTCTTATTCAAATGTTAATCATTACGATTATATTTTAATTTTTATTTGCTTGTTCTATTGCACTCTACATATTTGCAGTTTATTCTATTCGGCCGTAGTCGTTTTAACTGCAACTGTTTATTTTTCAGTCTATTTAACGATTATCTTATCATATTTTCATGACGTAGTACTTAGGTACTTACTTATTTTTCGTGCCATCATTTCCCGTTATTCCTGTGTATTTTATACACTTAAGCTTATTCAAAAATATTTTCTGCTTATTTAGCATGAATATATACGAAAATAAAAATCTAAGGCGAAGTAAAAGATGGGATTAATCACGAAAGCCATCATTAATATTGAGTGATTCCATAATTTCGATTTCATGTTTTCAAAGTTATTGAAGAATTGAGCGTTTTTCATGAAGTTGTCCAAATGTCAGTTCTGCATTTCTTCAAATTCTGACGTTTTATACATACTATATATGTTGCAAAACCATATTTATAATTTGGGTCTACCCACTCACGAGAAGGTGAAAAGGGCAAATTCAAGGCCATTTCTAGATTTATATCAATGTTTTAGACGTCCTAGATTAATGTAGCTCTTCGGCTTTCTTGGCTGATCCTTTAGATCACAGTTATGAGCTGATATCATTGGTGGGCAGCAACGGAATTCTAGGGGGTTGCAAGATTTTTCAAAGATCAAAAAATGATCTCAAAAATGGTGGTATAACGAAAAACAAATTGAATTTTGGGGTATTCGGCCTTCTGGGGGTGCATGCATACCCCCTACCCACGCCCACGTGTGGCTGATATTTACCTTTACGTGAATACGCAGTTGAATATGGTTTTTTTCTCGCAGCTTTTTGAATTCAAAATTTTTCGACGCCACTTTCGTTAATTCTTAATTTGAGGCAATCAATCAGCCGAAGATGAGCTTGGAAAAATGGTTTTTCTCTTAAAAAGTTAAAAAAGATAAAGGCAAAGATTTTTTGAAAAAAATGTATAAATTTATTTCAGTAGAAGATAAGTCGATGCCACCACACATGGGCGTGGGGGTTTGGGGATATGCACCCCCAGAAGTTGAAATACTCTCCCCAGAAATCAAAATACCCTTCCCCCAGAAATCAAAATACCCTCCCCCAGAATTCAATTTTTGAAATTTTTTTTTGCTTTTTTGGCGATTTTTCGATGCTATTGGATAGTGCTCGATGAGAAACGTCGAAAATGGTGTTTTTTTCGCCATACAACCAATGTTAAGACCATTTTTTTACCTTTGAAAATTTTTTTACCCCCTCCCCCAGAAATGTTTTCACCACCCCCCAGAATTTTGGTGCTGCCCACCTATGGATGCCACGCTGGCGTTTTAATGGGCAGAGAACTCCCTTTTTCCGTATCTTTTACAACACTGGTAGACACCCATTCTTCTAAAGTTTTTATTTTTGGCGCAATAATAATTTGTACCTAATTGATTCGTAAAAAATCTTTCGACCATTTCCGATCTGTAGCTTATAGTTACATGAATATTTTTCAAGGAATTTTTCGGTTATTCTTTGGCATTTGTTTTAGGCCCAGTTGAAACAGCAGGTGACGAAGCAAAAAGCTCCTAAGCAAGTCAAAACACAAGCACCGCGTGTCGGCGGAAAACGATAAACATTTCTGTCGTATATGTTTGTTGATTGCTTGACAATAATAAACTGATTACTATTATTGCGGTTTGCATCTAATGCAGCAACACATCTAAGCAATGTGCTTAATGAAAAGCCTTATTAATTGAAAATTACCTATTGTTCAACATAGTAAATGTGCAAATGGTTTGATTTAAAACCAGGCCTCTTGCATACATATATGTAATGGTCCGAAATTTCGTATGTAGCAACTGACGCTAGACGGGAGGTGCTTCGCCCACCAGACCTGCGCGTAGGTACAAAAGGACAAACAGGAAATTTTTTCGACGAAAATCTGAAAAGTTCTTGAAATCTAAACAGGTCATTAATATGCCTTGATTTACGTTTTTTGTCAATTCTCTATTTTTGCCGATATATCACTGATGATAACGACTGTTTAAGATCTTTAAGAACTATGGTGTTATCCGTGGGCGCCTGAAATTGAGTTGAAGACGTCCGTTTCCTATTACCTGTGTACGTGCAATAATTCCTTCATATGTAAATGGCTGAATCCGATCCTGGGGAGGGCACGCCGCCGCCAGTTCTGACCGTAGCGACTCGAGCAAACAAATTAGCGACCCGAGCGCTCACTTAAGTAAACAAAAGTGCGCTATTAATTATGCTGGGCTGACCTCGTCGGTCGACTAATTATGCGTCTGGTACTTACAGTCATGCGCCCGACTAGGGAGCATTTTTTTGAACATAATTTTTTTACAGGGGGAAAATCAAATTTTAATGTTTAGTTTTTCGAGTTCATCGTAAAAATTGGAGCAAGAAAATATATAATATAGCATTTCATTCACTCTAGAAAAAGTTGACTGATTTCCAAATTGAGAGCACTAATAAATGCAGTTTTATAACTAGCGTTCTATTTCTTGGCATGGGCACATATTTTGAATTTTTTGCATAATGCTTTATAAGTAAATACCCATAAAAGATAAAAATAAACATTCCAATGGTCTAAGGCAAAACGGGACCTTAGACGAAGGGTTGGACGAATGAACACGGCGACTCATGAAGGGTTTCTGGTCGAATGGATCTGGCGCTGCAAGTTTGATATGATGGAGCGATTGTTCAGCGATTTTTGCGATGCGTGTGCTTCTATGTATGTATAATGAATGCTCGTTGACAAATCGTGGTAGTTTTTCATGTTGACGCTGTTGGCTTAGTATTATTTTAAAATATTCAACTTTTATGGACAAAATAAATATCAAGTGCTCTCAAAATTTAAAATAAGTCAACTTTTTCCAGAGCGGTTGAAATGTTGCAATATTATATATTTTCTTGCTCCATTTTTCACGATGAGCTCGAAAAACTAAACTTTAAAATTTGATTTTCGCTCTGTGAAAAATTGTGTTCAACAAAATGCTTCCCTAGTCGGGCGCATTACTGTAAGTACCAGACGCATAATTGGTCGACCGACGAGATCGCATAATCAATTGATTACGCACTTTTGTTTACTTAAGCGAGCCCTCGGGTCGCTAATTTGTTTGCTCGAGTCGCTCCGGCCGGAACTGGCGGCGTGCCCCCTCCGGATAGGATTCAGCCAGGCTAAATTTATTTTATGGGGAGAGAAACGATGCCAAAGTTCTTAAACGCGCATCGTTGAAGGCACCCATCAAAACGGCATAAACCATCTTTTGTCAATATTGAAAGTCATTAGTGTATGATTAAGACGTTTGCGAGAACAATTGTTTTTCACGCAACTTTTCTACTGCTTTGGACTTCGTGAACATTAAATTAGGGAAAACGACGGCTGCAAATATTTTTTCTGCCTAGTACATATGTAGTATAAATAACATTTTAAAGTGCGCTTCTGACGTCTGGAATTCGCTCTGATCTGATTTTTGACTCAACATTTCTTCCGCAACACGAATACCTTGATTTAAAATTTTCGGCCAATTTTGCTTATTTGCTGTAAAGTTAATTTTCATCTGCTTTTGACCTTAATTTTATCAGTTTTTCCCTTAAAATATTTTTCTTTTTGATATATTGGTAACAATAATTCTCGAGTAGCTTACATGATAAATAATTGCGTTATATCAACCTCGAAATTCCCCGTGAAAGATTTAGGCATATTAATTGATAAAAAACTAAATTTTTCTGCTCAAATAAGCAAATTTGTAAAGTAGGCCTTCCATCGCATGCCACTAATTTTACTCTGTTTTAGATAAGGACTTGACATTTCTCATAATGACCTATAATAGTTATGTACGGCCTCTCTTAGAATATTCGACCTCTGGTCACCGCATACTAAGCAAAATATTTGTAATATTGAAAACATACAAAGATACTTTACTAAACGTGTCTTAGGGTGCCGTTATCCAAAGATCATGTCTTATCAGCATCGACTTCAGATATAAAATCTAGAATCTCTAGAAAATAGAAGGGTTTTTACGACTTAACTATGCTATACAAAATATTTCATTCCGCAGATGATGTTTATTTAAATGACTTCTTCATATTATCAAACAACAACACTAGATCCACCAATACATTAAAATTAAAAGTCACTGTTCTAAAATCTAACTTAAAGAAATATTTTTTCACTCACAGAATAATAAATGCTTGGAATATGCTGCCTGAATCTGTGGTAATTGCGTCCAGTAGTAATGTGTTTAGGCTAAAATTAGAAAATCTAAAAATTAAACGTGGAGAATAAACCTTGGTCATAAGTAAGAACACTGCCTTTGTGACCTTGCTTGCTTACTTGCTTGCCTATGGACGGTTTCACCCAGGGTGGATATTCGTCGCCTCAACTGAAACGTCCTTCCATTGACGCCGATCTTTGGCAATCGTTTGAAGATGCGTAATCCACGTTCTTTCGTATATTTTCCGACTAAGGTTAAATGGTTTCATAATAGATCGTTCAGCCGCTTTTTGGAAATATCGTTTGGTGGTCATTGATACACCATCCTGAGGTTAAATCAAGGTTACCCGTTTTTTATTACTTTAAACCGAGATTAACGCGTATTTTGCAATGCCGAAGATGCATCAAGGGCAGTCAATGTTTATTTGAACTGCTGAATCATATTCTACATATTGCGAACCGTTTATTGGCCATGTTACGTAATATGCAGTAATGCTGTTTTTGAATCGTCAAACATTGCGTGGTATTTACACATACATATGCGATGGAAATAAAATTAAAATCAGACAAAATAATAAATATAATTAGTTAAGACGTAAAATGAAGAGAACAATTAAAAATAAAATAAGAAGTCCCTCAATCTGAATCAGCATCGAAACAACGTGACCAGACCACCTTTTGTAAAATACAGTGATCGTACGGGGTCAGATTTTCACCCCCGATCGGGGTCGGGGTCGGGGATGAAAAACCCCGGTTTTCGGGGTCAGGGTCGGGGTTGAAGATTAACAATTAACATTGCATGATTACATACCAATTTGAAAAAGGATAAAAACGATACCTTCACTTGTTTGTAGAGCATACTAATAAAGCTGGTTATGTTCAGCATTTTATTTTCATTCCAAGTTCAAGCATGGTTTTAGAAATTTAGCATTACTTTCAATTTTAATCACTAATTGCTCTCGCTTTTTCGTATTATTCCACAGTTTTCTTCATAAAGGTTCTCTATAGCGCACTGATTGTAGAAGAGCCAATGGCGCGAAGCGCTGAAAATTTTCGAAATTTTTACCGCCTTCATGTAGAATTTACGCCTTTTTTATTGACAAACAGTTCGGAAATCATAAGTGGCGCAAAGCATCAAGAAATTCAGTCATATTTTACCGCCCTATGATAATGATCGGCGGTGCTAAGCTCAGAAAATTTTTGACGTTTTTTACTCTTTAAGCTCAATTTATACCGCTTAAATCATACAGAACAGATAAACTAATTGCGGCGGAAAATTATTAAAAATTCTAATCCTTTTACCTTTTCTGTCCTAAAAATCTCTTTCAACATGTAGAACGAGATTGTACGGCTGAGGGTCTGGGGTGGCGCGCTCAAGCCGCCACCAGCGAGGTCCAGAGCAGAACCCCCGAAAATTTTGTAAAAAAGCACTCTAATTTTTAATTAGTAAAGTTAAAATTTTCGCAAAGTGGCAAAATCTCGGTTCTGAATTAAGTCCAAAAAACTTTAAAATTGATGAACACCTACACTGCACAAAACTTCAGAGCTGAAATGCGTTTTTCGACCTCTGCTAAGTATGTAGCGCAGCAATGGGTCGGAACCACACATGGGCGTGGGGGATCTGGGGGGTCTGGACCCCCCAGAAACCAAAAGACCCCCCCAGAAATCAAAAGACCCCCCCCAGAAATCAATTTTTGAAAATTTTTTTCTTTTTTTCGCAATTTTTTGATGCCAATGGATAGTGCTTGATGAGCAACGTCGAAAAATGGTGTTTTTATTGCCATATCACCATTTTTAAGGCCATTTTTTGACCTTCAAAAATCTTGGACCCCCCAGAATTTTCTTGCTGCCCATGTATGGTCGCAACCAATAAGTCATTGAAAAGACGTATCAATGAGAATTTTGTGTTCAACAAGCATGTGCAGTTTCATTCAATGAACTAATAGTGCATTAAATCACTAAAGTGCTGCGAAGTGCTGGATTATTTTAACAGATTCAAGCTTTTAAATTCATTGGATCTGTTTAACAATAAATAACGATGACTCGGTGCGAAGCGCCGGAAAATTTTGACGTTTGTGCCTTTTTAAACTCAATGTTCTGGACACATTGTGCCAGAAAAATAGCCATAATTTCTGAAAAATTCCGGGGGGCACGTGCCTCCATTCCCCCCGGCTACGCCTGTGATTCCGCAGTAATTTCGGCGCACTTCATAATGGAAAATATGCGAACATGTATGTACGTCTTAACAACATGGCGACCAGGCGTACTTTTTATGAAATATCGCAAGTGTCGAGTTTAACATATTAATTTTGCTGGTGAATGAATCGTCCTTGTTCCGAATTTATTTGCCATTTATACAATTCTTCTATGTACCAACAAATAAAATGCTATATTTCAATCCCGAAAAAAGGTTCAACCCCGACTCGAAAAATCATGCCCCCGGTCGGGGGTCGGGGTCGGAGTTTAGGCCGGGGTTTTTCGGGGTCGGGGGTCGGGGTCCCCGTACGATCACTGAAAATACGTTCGGAATAATTCGAGCTTTTAAAATTGTTTTGACCAATAGCATAGGCACTGACTTTCTATTTGCCATAACTTTGAAACTGCACAGCGCTGATTAACTTCTCAACTCAGCAGAGTCAAAGCATATATGGCCAATAATGTTATAAGATAGACAACCGGCGATTCAACCCTGCTAGGAGCAGGATTTAAAATCTCGGGTTAAATCGACCATTTTTAACCCGCCGTTTGTTTAACCCGCTTTCTGTCATACCGTTATTTAAGCCGAGACGTTACCCGACTTCAACCTTGAGTTAAAGTTAACCCGCTTTCTGTCATACCAAAAAGAGATTTTTGTCGAATTTTACTCGACTTTAACCTAAGGTTACGTTTAACCCACCTTCTGTTATGTATTTTTGTGTCATCGTTAGCGGTGCTCACTTTATTTATTTCAAAAAATAGTATAATCTTTATTGCAAGTGTTTTTGCAATTATGTAGGTATTCTCTAAATTCAGCGCATCAATAGGATTTCTTCTATTATGCCTAGCAATTACATTCACTTAATGACAGACTGTTTTTTGGTATTGGGAATACTGCAGCCTCACTATCCTTATTCATCGAATCGATTAGAGCATTGTTTTTAATTGGTTACCTTGCCTGTAATGTTTCCATGAATGATTTGCATGCCACTCTGTCACGCTCGAATCTGTCCATATTTTTTCGTTTTTCCATTATGTTGGGTCATAATAATGCGAGGCTGTTCTAAAAATGTGCAGAGAAAACGAACCGCTTTTATCAGCATGCGTCGTTTTGGCTATTTTAGCTCTTTTTCTAATTATTTTAATCGTATTGATCGTCGTATTCTTGCATTGCCGCCTGAAATATCAGCAGAAAAAGCTATTTGAAATTTCAAGATTACAGGGTAATAGTCCTTATATGAAATTTAAATTGATGCCAATAGGTATGGGCAGTGGGCAGACTTGCAACTGCTCCTCAGGGTTGTCAAGCTGGGGGTTTTTCTCCATTTGAAAGTTTTTTTGAGGCCGTTGGAGGTATTTTTTTAGCGATTGAGATTTTTTTGCGCCCAGGTTTTTATGACAAGAGCACTTGGCAATCCTGCTGCTCCTAATATCGGATGGGGCAGCCGGCTTTTATCGTTGAAGGAATAGCCGAACTTCCAGTTTTCGCTCTGAAACGTAAAAAATACATGAAAAAGATATTTAATGGACAAGTTTTTAACCTAAATTTGGTCGAGTACGCATACACTACACATGCATAACTACATACCTATAGTCTGTTTTATTTAACTTTGCGGTTTTTTTCTTTTAAATTTTTCCGCAAGAATCGGGCTACAAAAGTGGTTTAAACTTTGATGCAGTGATGCGGCTTATCACTGACACACCTCTCCAAGTGACTCGATATACTGTAGAATATCGTATTTATCGTATCAGTTTAAAACACTTTTGTAGTCACTTTAAATTTTTTTAAAAATTCTAAAGTTATAGTCTGTTTCATACAATTTCGGTCATAAATTTTAAAACTATCACCGACAATAAGCTGACAGATTGCGATTATAGCATTGATCTGATATATAATTATCGTATTCCTCGGCTAACTGTCGATGAAAATTTTTAAAATTTATGTGCTGAGTTATGTGAAACAGACTATAGGTTAGTTGGGGTTTAAAACATCGGAGGAATCGCTTTTTTACTTTTTCTTCTTTGATTGAAACCAGAATATAAAATGAGATTTGTGTATAATTTCAGTACCTGCCTACTTATTTGTAATATTCAGTGGCGGATCTGGGATTTTTCTAAAAGGGGGGCGGTATCCCAACTTTTCCAAAAACAGTCAAAAATAGGTCCGAAAATTTGCCCTTAACGCGCGAAATCGTGTTTTTCGGTGTTTTACATTGTATACATAAAATCACTTTTGACGCAATATTTTTTCGAAATTTTTTAAATTTTCAACAATTTTGTGCGAAAAAATTGACTTTTACAAAAATCTGGTGCGTATCGCCGGAAAATTTGTGAAATTAAGGCGATAGACGTCTAGAAGCATGATTTACTGCTTGATTTCCTGTATTTATAGCATTTGATGCGAAACATGGAAATTTTCAATTGAAAATGAAAGAGAACTATGCAAAAATAGCTGTTTCTGCTGTTAAAATTGTTCTGAAACCTACATAAACAGAAAATGGCTTCCAGGTCGCCAAGAAAGTAAATAAATGTCATTAATAAATATACGGCGCGTAGCGCCGGAAAACTTCGAGAAATTATGGTCACTGACGGCCAAAAATCATTGCAAATTGCATATCCATTCTTTATCTCGCCAAATATTTTCGGCCAGTGGGGGCAGCCGCAGTCCGCCCCCTTAAATCTGCGCCTGGCAATATTGGCAATTAGTATTGCTTGGTATACAGACCTACACACTATAAAAGAAATATTCTTATGCAGTATAATAATAATAATAATAATAATAATGATAATAATTTATTAGCAATTACTGCTGTATAAAATGCAATAGAAACTACATGAAAAAGGATATATATAATAAAAGATGTCGAAGGAACGAAAGAACGTTTATCAGCATAGCATAGTAATGGCTGAGACGTACAGGCGGATCGCGCTCACGTACGCCCTTTAGAAACTCATCTAAACAAAGCTTAGCATGTCGTTTGATCGAAAAGCATATGTAAATTATAAAAATTTCGCATATTTACTGTCAATTTATGGGACACATTTTGACAAGTAGGAATTTTTAAGCAGCCGTTGTCTGTCGAGCTAGGTGGGATTCACCGTTTAATATTTAATGAGTTTTACTGAAATTAGGTAATTAATTTTGTAATACATAATTCAAATTTATGTTCCATTCTGCGAAACGATCGATTAGCCGAAACATTCCGTGTTATATTGGAAAACTGTTGGATATCAAGTAGATAATGCTACCTGGGGCCATACATGTAACGGCTCGAAATTAGGGGGGGGTAAATGACCTCAAATTTTTGGTCAAAAACAATCAAAAAATTCGATTTTTTTCCAAAAATCGGGGACGGGTCAAACTTTTTCTGGCTTTGGGGGGTGAGGGGGACATTCGACTTTAGGTGGGGGATCCCCCCATCCCCCTGTTACATGTATGCGTGAGGCCGTATTCACAAACGCAGATAGATGCCTACCTGTTGGTCGAGGCAGATTTTCTAGAGCTTAAGTTTACTTAAAGTCGTATTCATAAACCCAGGTAGAATTTTTCAGTGGGTAAAAATCTATCTACCTCAAGGTAGGCTTTGCACGTAGACCCTACCCAAAGGTAGGTTTTATGAATACGGCCTCTGAGCGAAATGAATTTAGGAACAGGTTATCCGTAGGTATTATTTTGATTGGTTTAAATAGTTGTGCATGTCTGAGCCGTCCTGTGATAGATTCAAGTAGTGGCTAAAAAAAGTTGTACCGAATCTGTTTGTTATAGTTTCCGTTCTATGCAACATACGACAGTGTAGTATATTGTATTTGATAAACAACCAATTTTCCATTAGCGTTCTTCAAAGTAACTGTATTGAAGCAATTTTCGTTAGTACTTTTGTAAACATTGCATATTGCTGACGAATCGCACGAAAAAAATTTCTGGAAAGTCACAATCAAAATTTACATAATGTTATAGCTTAGTAAAGAATTTGTACATTCTTTATGCAAATGAGCAAAGTTTCGCCGGAGTTAAAATGGGAATTCCTATTTCGATTATTAGAATTGAAATCGCAAACGCTTTCAGGAAGTTTTTTGCGTTCGATTCATCAAAAATGTAATGTTTACAAATGTGTTAACAAAAATCGCTTCGATAGCAATAAATCGATAACTAAAAAGTCTAACTGAAACTTGGTAACTCTATTGAATGAAGCTAATCGCATGAGCAAACCGCATTGTCCTATCTTCTCTGGAACCGGAACTAGATCCGGCACGTTTTTTTGAGCTTAGTACTTTTATTTTTTCACGACGCGGTGATTACTTTTCAATAGCATTTGTTTATGACGAATCACAATAATTAAATGTTAACCTGTACATTCGTTATGTGCATTCAGTTAATGTCAATAATGTCAGTGAGCTAATCCGTGTACGTGTTACATAGTTTCGAGTACATGAATATATACTTAACTTATGCGCATACATGTAACGGCTCAATGTTTTGGACGGGGGTTCCCCGTTCCACGCCATTTTTAGGAAAGAGGGTGGATGGTCTGCAGTTTTTGGCCAAAAACACCTAAAAATGGCCGAAAACACGAATTGTTTTCCAAAAATCGAGGGAGGGGTGGAGGTAAAAATTTTCTGATTTCGGGGGACGTCCAACTTTGGGTGAGGATTCCCCAAACCCCCTGTTACATGTGTGCTTATGCATCATTTTCTTAGCTTCTTTTGTTCTTATCTTTAACCATTTATATTCTTCGTGTCTTCGCTGCGATCTGGCTACATAAATTCAGATTTAAAACCATTCGATTGTGATAAGGCTATTTTCGTTTGCCCGCAATGCAGTACGTTCAATTTATTACTTTATCGGCGCCTCCAGCTGATGGATACATTGTCGTCGAAAGCAGTTCGAAGGTTTATCATTTGATAACACGATATTTTTTCAAATAGTTGCTTATATTCTTCGCTGTTTTACGCCTAAAATTTTGGAAACTTGCATAGTTTCACCGTAAGGGATATTGTTGGAATTAGCTGGGCAGCATAGATTTACATGGTCAGTCGTGGTCGAGGCATAAATAAAGACTTCATGCTTTTTTGCTTTTTTGATAGTCAAATGACGAAAATGGTCGAAATAGCCTATATAAAAAGGTTTTATGCGGTAAGACCGTGCTTTTTGCATTTTTAGCAAATTTCGACTGCATTACAGTACTTATGATCATAAATAGAATTTCAATAATTCGACCGACAAAATTTGATTTTTAAACCACTTTGGCACGACTTTGGGCGCTTTTTTGGGTAGACAAGAAAAAAAGATTACGGATAAGGCGCGAAGCGACCGAAAAATTTCGGCTTAAGTGCTTTTCTTCTACAAAATGATTCAGAAAATGTTCCACTGGCTCGCGAAGCCTGACAGTACTTATCTGTTAGGCAAGAAGGCTTGGCTAAGAGGGAGGGGAAGGAGTGAAATTCGTATAATGATGAGTTTATATGATCTTGGCGGGTTGGGGGTTTTCGCCCCCCACAACCCCAGAAATTTTTTCACCGCCCGCTAGAATTCGTGATTTTCTAAAAATTTTAGAATAAGCGCTGTTTCAAGCCTTTTTACGATCTATCATGTTTGCTCAAAAGCGTCAAATTTTCGGCGCTTCGCAGCATATTCTCATTTTTGGTCATATTTTGTTAAATTCATAATTTTTCTGTTATTTTTCCGGAATTTTTTCATTTTTCTACATCTTACGAAGATAGAGCATCGTCAGAAACGATGAAAAATGATTTTTTTGGTGCGTATCTACAAATTTTGAGCCCAAAGATGTACTTTCAATTTCATCCTCTCGAGAATTTTCATGCTGTGCATGTCTGGTTTTAACCCCAGCCCAGAAATTCTTCAACCCTCGCAGCATTTTTGATTTAAAAAAATCGTAAAAAATATGCCGATTAACCGTTTTTACCGATCTTTTGGCTAAAAGAGTATCAAATTTCCGGCGCTTCGCGTCATACTCATTGTTTGACGAAATTTTATTCAATTTTAAAGATTTTTTTACATTTTTTGAAATATTTTTCCTATGTTGCTGTGTTCTACGCATCGCCAGAAACGTCAAAAATTGCGTTTTTGACGCATGCAACCAGACATGCACGATATGGGAGTTCCGGGGGTGTGTGAAATTCTAGGTGCCATCTGGGCTCAAAACTGGTGGATACCACACATGGGCGTGGGGGCTGTAACCCTCCCAGAAGTTGAAATCTGCCCTCCCCCAAATTACTGTCAGAATTATATTTTAAGTAACATTTTTGGCAATTTTACCCATCCTGACCCCCAGAATTTTCTTGCTGCCCACGTATGGTGGATAGTGTCAAAAACAGCGTTTTTCGGTGTATCTATTTATGCTCAATCATAATATAGCATAAAAACATAAAAAATTTCAAAAAATCAAGAAAATTCGAACAAATTGAGCAACTAAAGTCAAAAAATGAGTGCGCTGAAAATTTGACGCTTTTGAGCAAATAGTTGGCTGAAAACTCTTAAAGCAGCACCTTTTCTACGAAGTGTCAGAAATTTTTGGTAACTTGAGGAAACTCGTGAATTCTGGGGCGGGCTGAATAAATTTCTGGGGGAGGGGAAACCCCCTAAAGCTCCCAGATTATGTACGATGCGTTCACAATCATAAATATAAGAGAGGGGATGGGGGATCCATCACCCAAAGTCGGCCGTCCCGCCCATCCCCCAGAGCTAGAAAATTTTTGACCCTCCCATTTTTAAAAAAATAGAATTTTTTGGCCGTTTTTAATATTTTTTGGCTGTTTTTGACCAAAAATTGTAGGTCATTTACCCCTTCCCCCTCCTAAAATTGGTTAGGGACCCCACAAAATTTTCGAGCTGTTACATGTATGTTATACAATTGTTTTGAGTCCGCTAAAAATCACTTTTGAAAAGTGGTTTCACCCCTAGAATTCTCGTGCCGTGTGTGTCCGATGATGAGTCATGCCCAAACTTGTTTGAAACGGACTTAATTTTAGTACGAAATACAATCCGTCAAGGCAGCCGGCTGTCGGAGCCAAGAACGGCAATTCTGTCGCCGTCGATCGCTTGCGTTTGCCTGCGGGGCATCGCAGCGACGCCAGCAACGCCACCGTTGATCTGAGTCATTTGATCAACAGCTTCATGATTGATTCTGCAAATACTTTTCTTGTGTCGGCTAGGGGTACGAGTAGCGCCGATCAGGGCCTGGATTCGCCAAAACCGTCGCTCGGGTCGAAAAATGACGTTGAAGGGTCGCCTCCGTTGAAAAAACTTAATTATGACGTCAGCACGTCGACGAAGAAAAGTTCGGGAGGCGTATTCTTAGCCGCTGCCGCCGATTTTTTCGCCCATTCATTGGATCAGTTGGTAGGTGTATGCCTAAACGCGTTCAAGTAACAGGGGGATGGGGGATCCCCCTCCCGAAATTGAGATCGTCCCCCCATTACCAAAAGCCAGAGAATTTTTGACCCTCTCCTCGATTTTTTGGAAAAAATTGAATTTTTTGGCCGTTTTTAGATGTCTTTCGGCCGTTTTTCGCCAAACATTGGAGGTCATTCACCCCCTCCTCCTGATAAAAAATGGCCGGGACCCACTGTTTTTTTTTTTGTACGAGACAAAGATTTTGAGGCTCGTACAAAGATTTTCGGAGCCATCTTTGTACAATGTACAAAGACTTTTTGGGGCAAAGTAATATAGATTTTAACGTTTTTTTGGAGTATTTTTTAGCAAAATTTCTAAAAATTTTCGGCGCTTCGCGCCGAGTATCATAATTACATTCTATTTGACTCCAGGCGCGGGCATTAAACACTCCAAAAATCTATCTGTAAGCATCTTTGTACAGATTGAAGCATCTTTTACATCTATTTCCACTATTTTATAAAGATTTTAGGCAGAAAAAAAGAACTATTAAACAACTGTGCACTGTTTTCTGCCGTTTGAAGATAAAATTGACACTTTTATCTTTGCGTTGCATTAAATTCATAAGCAAATTGGTGTCTATTATGAGATTCATTCAGCAAATTGCAACCGCTTATTATTTATAATTGTGTAACACAAGTCCTTTTAGCTTGCTGAGTCGAATTTTATGTGTAATTTCAACCTAAGTCTCATGAAAATTTTGGCGTTTCGGGCCGAACTAATATAACCAGCTGAATTTAGGACAAAGTTACACCTTTTGCGAAGCGTGCGGGTCACAGATAACAATCTAGTAGTATGTAAAAATGTGTACATTCAATTGCATATCTATATGTTATATGTACAAAAAAATTTTCGCTCGTACAAAGACTTTTCCGGGGATCTTTGTACATGTACAAAGAGGCTCGTACAAAAAAAAAAAAACAGTGCCGGGACCTCCCATCCAAAATTTTGAGCCGTCTCTTGTACGGTTCCCATCCCATCCCCAAAGTCAGAAAAATTTTGACCCCCGCCCTCCCCCGATTTCTAGCGGAAACTTGCGTTTCTGGACCATTTTAAGGGCTTTTTAGCCATTTTTGATTGAAAAATAGAGAGTTCATTTACTGCCCACCCCTAAATTTGGCGGGAGCCACCCAAAATTTCGTGCCATTACACCTACAAGCAGGGTTATGGGGAGACCTCGCCCCGTCGGTCGTCACGCGTGGGTTTTCCGCCATTTTTAATTTTTTGGTTTTTTAATTTTTAATATAAAATTTTTAATGAAAATGGTGTTTTTTGCTCCTACTTTAGTTTTTTAAGAAAACTTTTGATGTTCGGGCTACTCAACAGATTTTCCAAATTTTAGCCGTGTCTGTGTATCCCGACCGAAGTCGCCTTCTAAAAATTGAAATTTAGCCTTCGCCGAATTTTGGGCAAAATATTGGTTTTTCAGTGTTTTATGTTTTTTGGCGAAAATTGTCAGGTGGTCACTAGTCAGTGACCATGAACACCCTAGAAATTGACCGGCCGCTCCATCCAAAATATGACCTTTTGCTGCTTCGGACTAGCACAAATTTAAATAAATGAATGAACGCAAATTCTTTCATCCGCGTATCAGAAATTTTATATTAATGCTACGAGGAAGAAATGAATATTACGCCCACTTTTTTCAAAATTAAGACTACATATTGTGATATTTTATTGAGTGATACTTTTAAAAGAAATGAATACATTTTTAGAGGATCGTTTTAACATCTTATATTGTTAGGTAAAGAGCGTCTTTCAGCGATCCTGGCCGTGATTTTAATAAAATTTAACTAAATTTTTAATGTCCTCTATGTGGACTTTTGGAATTCGTAGTGTACCTATTAAAGGCTTAAGTTGAATTAAAATAGGATTTGGTAAACTTTAAAATGTCAGACAAGTAGTTAATGATTTTACACGATTTCTTAACCGAAGTTTTGAGCATTATCTAGTCTATTTAAAATCTTATTCCAATTAAATAACTCAAATCTACATTACACCTATTTATGCATTTTTAGTACTTTAAAAGAGCTTTTCATCCAGAGTTTCCAGAAACGCCCACCTTACGCTAGCCTGAGCAGCTGGCTGACGCCCAGTCCTGCTAAAGTGTTCAGGCCCTTGGAAGAAAATTTATTCGACCCCGATGCTAAAAAGATGTGTAATGCTAAAGATGCAATTAACTCGCCGCCTCTTATAGTCGTTTGTCCTTCATCTTCCTTTATAAAGCGTGCAGAAGGAAGGAATTGCATTTTATCAGCAAATTCAGATCCAGATATAGGTAGGTACTTATATACATGTAATGTAACATACAAGTAACGGTTCGAAATTTTGGGTGGGCGTTCCCCGGCCATTTTCAGCGGGTGTGGTGAATGACCGTCAATTTTTAGCCAAAAAAGTCAAAAACGCGAATTTTTCTCAAAAAAATAAAGGCGGGCTCAAAAATGTTCTGGCCCTGGGAGGGGATATGAGACGACCAGCTTTGGGCGGGGGTGTTACACGCATGCATGCAAAGGCTCGGAATTCAGGAGAGGAGGTCCTGGCCTTTTTGGGGATAAATAACCTCCAATTCATGGCCAAAAATGGAAAAAAATCACCTAAGAATAGTCAAAAAACGCAAGTTTTCGGCAAGAATCGGGAGGATCATATTCTGGCTTTTGGGAGGGATTTGGGGACGACCGACTTTGGATTTGGGCCATACATGCACATAGGGGTAAAGGGTTACCTTGCCCCTCACTGAAGGTTAAGAAAGAGACCACGAAAAAGCTTTTTATAGGGAATTTAGACCATTTTGGTTGTTTGCCTAGCTAAAAAAAATCCTGAACACTAAATTTACTGGTTTGGATTTTTTCCCCATCCTTGCTACCCTGACTTCGTGCATCTGTGAAGGGCGTCCCTCCATCTTCCCTGTTACATATCTGGGTAGGTAAGTTACATACATACATATTATCCGAACACAGGGGCGTGTACCGTGGGGCGGGGTAGGCCACCCCTGACACCCAAAAAAATTTCGGAAGGTAAGGTAATGCATGAAAATAATGAATATTGCTGGTGTATTGAAAAATCTCAAAATAAATTTTTGCTGTAGGATCCTTGCTTTAACGGTTAAAGTCTGTTTTCCAGCCGGGAAAAGCCGATTCCTGATGAAAATTTGAAGATGAAAGAAAAATTTTAAAAACTCGATCCCTTTAGCTTCAATGAATAGAACTATCCTGCGTACGCCACACCCCTGTCTGTACTTATTGTATATTATAATTAGAGCCCGGATTTTTAAGTGGATTCACGTAAATTTTTTTAGGATTGATTTTAAATCTATTTAGCGAGAAATGTCTAAAAACGAAGTTTCCGCGTGGCAGAATAATTTTTTGATTCCATGTTATTCCACGTAATTTGACATTTTTCTGCTTTGATGCACATGTTAAACGATATTTACTACTTGCCATGTCAAAAATACAGGTGTCTGAGCTTTGTCTAATTGTACGACAATATAAAAAACAATTCATATTTATCGATTATTCTCTAATCAAATATGAAATCTGCGGTTTAGTCATGAAAATTGATTATAATCAATAAACGCAACTGGTTATTCAGCAGCCAGTATCATGTTGATGATGCTGTCTGGTTTTGCCGGTGAGAAATTTGCATCGAGTCTACCAAAAAAGTCCTGATTTAGTAACGATTTACGTCAAATAAAAAATCCAAAATCTTGACTAAAAACGTTATGTGCACCTTTGGTTTCGATGAGCAATCTTTTTCATTTTTTCACAATACAAGTGAATTCTCAGTGACATTCATACATGATTATGGGGGTTTCATCCCCCTAGAAAAATTCTCTATCCCTCCCCTCAGGAATAACCCCCTAGAATTCGCGATTTTTTGAAAATGACGGTGCTTTTCAAGCGTTTTTAGCCATCTGTTTGCTCGGAAGTGTCGAATTTTCGACGCTTCGCGCCATATATTCATGTTGTGACTATATTTTGTTCAATTTGTTCGCTTTTTAAAATTATTTTTTCTTAATTTTTTTGTTTTTATGCTCTATAAAGATGAAGCGTCGTGAGAAACGCGGAAAAAATGACGTTTTTGACGCTTACACCTACCATTTTTGAGCCAAAAAAATGAAAATTCTTCCTCCCCTCCCCAGAATTCCCATGCTGTGTATGTATAGTGATAGACATTGAGGTTTTGCGTTTGAAAATATTGGGATGGTTAATGTTAAGTGTTTAAATGCATTTCTGAATGAATAAAATGAGTTCTGCGGATGCTAGTATGCACGAGTATTGATAAAATTCCACGTAAAACGCCTTGTTTTTCCACATAATCTCCGACGTAAAGCGACATTCCCCCTAATTTTTTCGAAAACCTACGTTTTTGGTAATTTGCAGGTGCTGTTTTGCCATTTTTGGCCAAAAATTATAGGTCATTTATCCATTAACTCTATAAATTATCGAGTACTTCCTCCCAAAATTTCGAGCCGCTATATATAGGGTTGGATGCACAACCGCCACATAGTTCACAAGCGCCGCATAGTACAGAACCGCCGCATTGGAAAGCACAACTGTCACATATTCACAACCGCCGCATAGTTCATAAATCGCTATACACATTATATGCATGTGTTCTTGGGGGTTGACCCTTCAGAATGACTACTGACCCCCCGCAATATGGTTGCGATCCCCCAGAATTTTCGATTCTCAGTAAAATTGTAACAAGTGCGCTTTTTTAGCTTATTTTTGGCTCAAAGGTGCCAAATTTCGATGCTTGAATGTAAAGGCCCTAATTCCTGAGTTTTACGGAAAATTCAACGAATTTTCTGAGATGTTAATTCAAAGGTATTCTTTGGGGGGGGGTTCAACGGTCCAATGTTCATTCCATGCATGTGCACACATAGAACCATTTACATGTTCAAATATTATGCACATCATTGCTGCACCAACACGAAAAGGTTTTGCCATGAGAGAAGTTTCTGTTATGCATATATAATTCACAAAGTCGTACTGGTCTGTTTCTTAGACGGCTATTTATTATTCCCAAAAACGACTATTACTAAATTTTGTTTAATTAAACGAGAACTCTGCACAAATTATATGTTTTACACGTATTTGTGCCTGATCTAAGACACATTTCTTGTGTTTTCTTTGTGGTCCTTTTTTGACATAAAAATTTTTACGTTTACCCTTCAGAATTTTAGCAATGATTTTCATGAAAAATAAACGATTAGTTTAGGGCGCTTAAAACCTCAGAAAGATTTATATACGTATTTACTCGTAGTAGCTAGATGAATTGCTTCGTTCGATTTTGTCTTAACTAAACCGAGATCGGTGAAAATAAGAAAACGAATAAAATTTCTCTTGGCTTCAAGAAGAATTTTGTTCATATGCTGTAATATTGACCATTTCGGAATATCTTTCATCTTTTGGTTATTACAAGTGATCAGAAATAAGAATTTACTCAAAAAATGAGGTAACCTACTTTTCTAGCGTCCACCATTATTAACGAATAACAATTTTTTTGGCAAAGACCGGTACCTATATACAGGGGCGTAACCAGGATTTTATTTCGGGGGGGGGGCCCAAAATTTTTGAAGTCCTATATCTCGGGAACCATTAGGAGATACGCGAAAATAATGGCATTTTTGAGCGATTCTCGACAAGATCTATATTATGGTGAAGTAAAAAATTTAAAAAAAATTCAAAAATTTTCTTGCTTTATTTCAAATTTGGATATAAAAAATCTATCTTTTAACCTATCGGTATGACTAATTTCTCAATATCAAATTAAAGCTTGACTACAAAACATTTCGAAATTCTTTTCTTTGCATTTAAATTTGCAGTTTTGTTAAGAAAACTAATTCAGAACATAATAAATCGGCGCGAAGCGCCGAAAATTTTGACTAATTCGCTATTTTTAAGTAAAATCTGGGCTTCTAAGGTAAGAAAAAACATAGAACATAAGAAATCCGGCGCGAAGCGCCGAAAATTTTCGACAAATTCGTTATTTTTAAGTAAAATCTGGGCTTTAAGGTTAGAAAAAAGATAGAACATGAGAAATCCGGCGCGAAGCGCCGAAAATTTTGACAAATTCGCTATTTTTAAGTAAAATCTGGGCTTCTAAGGTAAGAAAAAACATAGAACACAAGAAATTCGGCGCGAAGCGCCGAAAATTTTGACGAATTCGTTATTTTTAAGCAAAATCTGGGTTTCTAAGGTAAGAAAAAACATAGATCATAAGAAATCCGGCGCGAAGCGCCGAAAATTTTTGACAAATTTTTTATTTTAGTCTTCTAAGGTAAGGAAAAACATAGAACATAAGAAATTCGGCGCGAAGCGCCGAAAATTTTTGACAAATTCGTTATTTTTATGTAAAATCTGGGCTTCTAAAGTAAGAAAAAACATAGAACACAAGAAATTCGGCGCGAAGCGCCGAAAATTTTGACGAATTCGTTATTTTTAAGTAAAATCTGGGCTTTAAGGTAAGAAAAAAGATAGAACACAAGAAATTCGGCGCGAAGCGCCGAAAATTTTGACGAATTCGTTATTTTTAAGTAAAATCTGGGTTTCTAAGGTAAGAAAAAACATAGATCATAAGAAATCCGGCGCGGAAGCGCCGAAAATTTTTGACAAATTTTTTATTTTAGTCTTCTAAGGTAAGGAAAAACATAGAACATAAGAAATTCGGCGCGAAGCGCCGAAAATTTTTGACAAATTCGTTATTTTTATGTAAAAAATGGGCTTCTTAAGTAAGAAAAAACATAGAACACAAGAAATTCGGCGCGAAGCGCCGAAAATTTTTGACAAATTCGTTATTTTTATGTAAAATCTGGGCTTCTAAAGTAAGAAAAACATAGAACACAAGAAATTCGGCGCGAAGCGCCGAAAATTTTGACGAATTCGTTATTTTTAAGTAAAATCTGGGCTTCTAAAGTAAGAAAAAACAGAACATGAGAAATCCGGCGCGAAACGCCGGAAAATTTTGAGTTTAGAAGCTAAAAAATGTGCTGAAAACGCATTATGGCTGTCCACAATCCGTTTCCACTTCACTGGAAGAAAAAAGCAAAGGGTCCCCCCTTTGCTTTTAAAAAATTATTTTTCCATTTCGGGGGGGCCGCCCCCCCCGCCCCCTTGATTACGCCCCTGCCTATATACATGAGCAGCATTCAGCAATTAAATTTTGAGGGGTCCGGTGGGGAAAAATTACCACAAATGGCACCAACTATTCAATTCTAGGGTCTACAGACTTTTCTTGGGGAAGGGGGTGAGGGTTCCGCCGGATTCTATGAGGTCCAGCCACACCCCCACGCCAACGTGCGGGTACCTACCTGTATGTGTACTACTGATTATCGTCATACACACATATACGTTACATACTCGTTTTTACTGTATGTTTCATTCAACTTGGCAGTTTTTTGAATTTATCGGCAAGAATGTGCCTGCAGAAGTGCTTAAAAATGTAGGTGCACTTAAGCGGATTAACAATGGCATACGTTTCTCTGTATAACTCGATATACATAATGTAGAATATCACATTTACCCTATGAGTTTAAAACACTTTTGTAGTCACTTTAAATTCTTTCAAGAACCTCATATGATTATTGGCAGGACATGCACAGCATTAATATTTGGATTAGGGGGTGACATTTTAAAGTATTTTTTGAACCCAAAAATTGTGGTCACGCGTCAAAAACTCGGTTTTCGGCGTTTCTGACGATGCTATATTTTTCTGGAGCATAAAAACAAAAAATTTTTGAGAAAAATAAAAATAGTCGAATTAATTGAAGAACATATAGTCAAAACATCGTTATATGGCGCGAAGCGCCGAAAATTTGACACTTTTGAACAAATAGGCAGTTAAAAACGCTTAAGAAAGCATCCTTTCTACGAATTTTAAGGAAATTTTTGGAAACTTTTGGAAATTCGCGAATTCTGGGGGTGAAAAATTTATGGGGGTTAGAACCCCTTCCGCAACTCTTTCCCAATTATGTATGACTGGAGGTATGTAACCATTTACATGTGTACTTTCATAATAGAAGTTGATATGATGTACCTATCAAATTTGATTGCTTTACCCCTTTTCAGATTATAGCACATCTGCTATTTTTGTGAGCGAATCCAAGAAACCTTCGCCTGGCGAATCCATGCCTGCAGAAACTAAGCTTAAGCGACATAATAATCAATTCAGCCCAAAGCTGGACTGTCATTCAGCAGTACAAAATTGTCAATGCGAAGTTGAAATGGTCGAATTAACGGATGAAAATAATAACTCGATATCTTCGGTATTCTGTGATTAGTCGTCATTTGTGCTTTAACGATTTTTTAATCGTTGATTTGCGTCTATTATCGTATTCACTCGTAATTTATCTCACCGATGTGCGAGTAGTAGTCTGTTTCACATAATTTCGTGCATTAAGTTCAGACAATAAGCTGATAGATTGTGGTTTTAGCATTGATCTGATAATAATTATCGTAATCCTGGGCTTACTGTCCGTGGAAATTCATAAAATTAATGCACGAAATTATGTGAAACAGACTATAGGTATTCATTGACCTATTGTAAATTTGATGCCTTTGAATGTATAAAATTATTTAAACTAGCTTGCTTTTGTGGACTGTACATTGAATTAGGTCAGCAGCCGATGTATCTGCTCCAAGAACAAATTCGATCCCGATCTTGGTTTTGCATCAGTTGCCTTTCTTGATTCACAAATTTTTTGGCTTTATATTCTTCTGTTTTGCGAAACTTGGTCTATTAATAAAAATTTTTGAATGATGCATTTACTCGTAGATTACAAAAGTGATTTAAAGTGAAGCAACAGTCATATATAGGTACTGCTTACAGATATCATAGGTGGATGAAGCTTTACTCTTTCTGATCTGAAATCGTCATGATTTGTTTTTTAAATGTTAGCTGTCTGGTGGAGAAATAGACTACAGTCTATTTCAGGAAACCTTGTGCATGATAATCGATTTTAAGCGTTCAAACAAGAAGGCTACGTACGAAAGTGGCTTCTAAGCAGGTTACTGTAGCACAATTTTGCATAATAAAACATGTGCTCATCAATTGCTGTGCACAGTATCGTAAGTGCTATATCAGTATAAACTGTTTTGTAATCGATTTAAATCAATTCAAAAATTGTAATCCATGCAGAAGGTTTCGTGAAATAGACTATAGTCTATTTGACGAAACCCTGCGTGTGGAATTGAATTGAATTTTCAGCACTAAGGTGGCTATCAAAATTGCTTTCAGACACGATACGTTCCATAATTTCGTGTAATATGACCAGCTTTTTATTTGCTTTTTTCTGGCCCTTGGACCTTATTATTACGCTATAACATTACCTCTTTTACCATGGTCATGCGCGTACATGTAAGGGCTCAAAATTTCGGTTGGGGGTTCCTGGTCATTTTTAGGGGTAGGGGGTAAACGACTTACAATTTTAGGCAAAAATATCAATAAAAAACGTAAAAATGGGCAACAAATGCGACTTTTTTTCCAAAAATGGGGGATGAGGGAACGTCCGACTTTTGGTCGTGGGGATCCTCCCAAACCCCAACATGTATATGATCATGCGTCAATTTAAACCACTTTCGTTTACAACGTCTGAGCCGTGAGATTTATGCATCAACTGAAGCATATAACCGCGTTAGCCTATTTTTTGCAAAACAATTGGTCTCGGTTTGCGTTGCGAGCATAGGTGGGCAGCACCGAAATTCTGGGGGGATGTGTGCAAGATATTTCAAAGGTCAAAAATAGTGATATGGCGAAAAAACCATTTTTCAACGTTCCTCATCGAGCACTATCCACTGGCATCAAAAAATTCGGAAAATACAGAAAACATTCAAAAATTGAATTCTGGGGGTATTTTGGTTTCTGAGGGGGAATATTCGGCCTTCTAATGAGGATGCATACACCAAACTCCCCCACGCCCACTTTTGAATGCGAGGTTGCACTTATAAGTGACCGTCCAAGAGCTGGCCATCGGCAGCACCAAGCTGCTCAGCGAACTCTCACTAATTTGATGCACTTATTTTAAGGCTAGGCTGCCTGATGGACGATTTAAAAATTAATGAAGGCTTCACACACAACAGCTCATTGTACTTATTATTAGACTTTCCGGATTATAAGCATAAGGCACTTGAACGCTCATCGAATTTTTTTCAGCTATTTTCTTTTTTTCATTTTTAACTATCTTCTTTTTGCGCTCATACCCGTAGGTTTGATGCTGTCATATGTAGATGAAGTTCTCACCCTCTTGGTTGCGCACTGGTCTGGTGCGAGCTCATTATCTGAGCCGCCAGACTCTAGCAAGTGGCAGCACTCAAATTGCCCAGTAACTCTAACATTGGAGGTCCCTACGAAACCCTTTGGGCCGCTCCTCAAAGGATCTCTTTCTTAAAAGGGTTAATGTAAGTGAGGTGGCACTTACACGCTCATCAAACTCCGAGATATTAGCTCTCTTCTTTTTGCGCTCAAACCCGCAGGTTTGATGCTTCATCTCTAGATTGAGTTAGGCAATTTCTCTTTGAGGTTGAGCACTGGTCTCGTGCGGTGCGAGCTCAATTTCTGATCTACCAGACACCAACCAGTGGCGGCACTCGAGCTTCTGCACAGTAGGACTCTAACAATATCGTAGCATTTGACAGTGCGCAACCGACCAGATTTACACATGTTAGTGTTCAAATTAGTCCGAAAAAGTTATTCCAAGCGGATAAAAAGTTGTTGTTTTCACGGAAGGAATCTTTATTAATTTTCGTTTATTCATGACTCCAGATGATATTTATATTTTCTGAACTTTAGATATAGCTTGATGAGAAGAATGATGCATTTGCCCCAAAATGCCTCACCGATGTACATACATAGATTTACTGGCCTCTTTGACCTTTTAAAAACTTTAGACTCCGAGAATTTTTCGCGCTGATGTTCACATGGGCGTAAAGGAAGAAATCCAGAAACCCTCAGAATAGCAATAATGCAACTGAACGAAGTAATACCGAAGTAGTCACATTGCCATATCTGAGGTTTCCGGACTTCTCTTATGCCCATGTGAACATCGAAAAGAAAATTTGTTCCAAAGTTTTAAAGGTCAGAGGCCAGTAATTCATACAAATATCAGGCTTTGAAAAAGGCCAGAATTGTTCATCAAGCTATATCTGAAAGTTGAAAACAGAATACCATCTGAATGAATAAACAGTGAACATTCCCTTCAAAAACAAAAGGTCTTTATCCTGCTGAATAACTAATTAATGGAACACAAAGATGTAAATTCAATATGTGTCGCCCAAAATGCTAATATATTGTTGGAGTCCATCAGTGTGCCTGAGGCCACACTACAGTCTGCAGATTCAGGACAAAACGTATTGACCAAAACAACGTAAAAAGAGAAATTGCTGGAACCACCGAGATAGCACCAAACCATAATAAGCAAAAGAAGAGCTATAATGGAGTTTGATGATGGGAAAAAATTCATCATGACAACCTTTACAAAGAGAACTGGGAAAACGTGTTTGTAACCCCAATGTTAGAGTTACTGGGCATGGAGGCGGCCACCCAATATTCATGCTCCTGATAATGAGCTCACCAGACCTAGCAAACCAAGAGATTGGAGAACCCATTCATGAGCAGAAGCAATCAATCCCATGAAGAGCAAAGAAGAGAAGAATGGAAAAAGAAAATAGCTGAAAAATCTGATGAGTGCTTATGCTCATATGCTTATTAACTGGTGCCCATGGCACAGGAGCAGAGTGTAAAGAAGCCACATTTTTAACGTCCATCAGCAGGCCCATCTTAAAATACATCAAATGGTGAGTTCACAGGTTTGGTGTCATTGATGGCCAGTTTGGATGTCCACGAGAAGGCAACCTCCAAACCAAAGGGCGGGGGAGTTGACAAGGTCCCATTAGTACTGACTTCCCAGAACCAAAGGCCTCCAGAAGACAATGAACAGCCAGGTTTTCCCATCTGATGCCAAAAGAGAAACTGATGAAACGTTGAAAATGGTTTTTCGCCGCATCACCATTTTTGACCTTTGAAATATTCTGCACACATCCCCAGAATTGAAGCGTTCACCCAGCACAGAACAACCTGAGACCAACACAAAAATATTAACAGAAACATATGCTCATGATGGCAATCTACGTCTAGACAAGAAACTAAAGGACAATTGACGCATGACTATATGACATATTCGGGCTGGAGGATCCCACTAATTCACAAGCTGAATGTCTCTGTCTCCTCCCTAGAGTCAAAGCCGGATCCCTGGCTTGGTGCACACAAGCGTCTATTTCTTACCATTGATGATGGCTCAACAAAGTCAAGTCAATCCTACCCCAAAAAGTTAACTAGAACTCAACTGAAATTGAGCTCTACATGCATGCACATCCACATAAAAGAATAAGAGAAATAATAAACTGAAGGACAAAGCAAATAAAAGCCATCAGACACAACAAACAGGAAAAGACATCGTCTGAAAATACCTGATAGCCAACTGAGGTTGAAAACTAATTTAATTGACACTGCAGGCTTCAGTCAAACAGACCATTCATTTCAACAAACCCTGTATATCAATAATTGAATTGATTCAACATCAAAACAGCCTGATACTGATGAGAAAATCATAACATCAGCATATAAATTGATACACATACTGGCTGAAAAAATTGTGCTCATAGTAATGCTGAAGCCACTGTAGTCTCTTTGTTTGAATGCTAAATCTGATTGACATACAGGAGCCCAGGACCATAGTCCATTCAGATGAGCTAATATTTTTAACAATCACATCAAGATCAGAAGAGTAAAGCCGAATCCAGGATACTGGCAATAAAATTACAGGATCACAGAGCTCACCAAATTCAATTCTAGACCACAGGAAGCATCATTCAGTATTCATGACAGAACGTTCTGGCAAAACAGAAGAATATAAGCCAAAAATTAGAGAACTAGCAAATGGAAACAAGACTGGGATCTAATTGTTCGAGCAGATAATAACTGGTCAACTTAACCTAATACAATGTACATCCAAAAGCAAGCTAGTTTAACATTCATACATTCAAAGGCATCAAATTTAATAGATTACTGAATACCTATAGTCTGTTCATATACTGCATGATTTTGCATCACCTGACAGGCTTCAAGATTAAGATAATTATTACATCAGATCAATGCTGAAACCAAGAATCATCAGCTTATTATTGAACTTGAATACACTAAATTATACAGAACAGAGACAAAAAGAATTTAAATCCAAGATTAGTGACAAAAATGGCCTGAAATATGGATATGAGTGAAAACACTGATGCTGATGTTTTCATCAAGCACCATCCATTAACAAAATATGAAAACAAAATTTAAAATGATTTTCAGGTCTTGATCAGTCTTTGTTTTGGGGTCCAACTTCCACGCCCATGTAAGCAAGATTGAAGAGATACCATTGGAGTGAATGTTAAAGCACAATGACACTAACTAGAATACTGAAGATACTGAGTTATTTTCAACTGTTAATTGATCCACATTAACTTCGTATTGGACACTTTCAGAATGTTGAAGATATCCATGAAGAATGATATTATACAGAAGGTTTGCAATATCTGCCAGGTAAGGCTTGGATTGCCTGCTGTGTGATAAAGGCCAAACGAATAAAAGAATCAAATTGATAGGTACATCATATCACTGTTATGAAAGCATACAAGACATTCTGGTCACAGAATTAAGATATGAAGGTCAACTCAGCAATGCCAATCAGAATTAATTGCAGTTTCCAAAATTTTTAAAATTTGTAAAGATGTTTCTTTGGCGTTTTTAACCGTCAACATCAGATAACAAATTGAGTTTCGTTATAATGAGTGTTTCAATCTGTTCTTCAATTAATTCATCATTTTATTCAAAATTTTGTTTTTATGTCTAGAAAAGAGAAGACGTTTAAAACGTTGAAACCTGAGTTTGACGTATCCACCCATATATCCAAAAAGATTCTAATGTCACCTGAACTATATTAATGGTTAAAGGTCCATGAATCATATGAATGGAAGAATGAAGTATTCACAAAGTAGTTAAATCTAGGTAAATGAGGACGAAGATTATATACTGAGCTATACGAAAGCGTTATTTGCGCTAACCTGTTGGAAAAATCAAATTTTTAACACTGCAGGTTATCGTTGACAATCAAACTGCAGTTGAATGAAACACAGAAACGAGGACAAATGTATATGCAAAGGACAAATCAAATAAAACACATATGTGTGTATTCCCATTGCTGTGTGGGTATTAACTCTATGAATTGAGAACCCTCACCTCTTCCTAAGAAAGTCTAGGACCCTGGGAATATTAGCGAAGTCATTTCAGAATTTTTCCAATGAACCCCAAATGAATTGCTGAATGCTGTTCGTACAGAAGTAGTAATCAGATGGGTAGTTTCAACCCAGTTTAGCAAAAGGATTGGTGCTATGGGAATCCTTGTTTTTTTCTTCCATATGGAATGATTAGCGTATTTCATAATGGTACCAGTTACTTTTAGTTTCAACTCTGTACTTTCCAAGTTTTCATGTTTGATTTATAGTTGTCTAATGCCTTTACTAGTTCAGATTTTATCAAAATAGTCTAATTTGTCAATTTTTCTATGCTCAGCTGACTTCTTTGGTATGTCTATGTTTTACCAGCCTTGATTTTACATAAAAATAACTGAATTGTTCAATTTTGTTTGTTGAATTTCTTTGTGTCTATGTTTTTTCACTTACAGTTCATTTTTACAAAATAACTGAATTGTCAATTGAGGCTATGCATTGAATTTCTTTATGTCTATGTTTTTCCACCTAGAAGACTAAAATAAAAATTTATTGTAATTGTTTCAGCCGATTTCATGATCCAGGTTTTTTCACTGAACCGATTTTGTTGCACAACGGAATTTGTTGAGAAATTTTCAGGCCGCGCCGAATTTTTGCCCAATTTTTTTCACCAGTCTCCAGATTTGTCAAAATGTTCCATCGGTTCAAATTTTTTGAGCGCGCGACCTTTTTGTTCTAGGCGCCTACGAAGCCCATTTACATGCGCGCACGAATTATCAAATTTATGCTCAAAAATGAATTTAGTACTATGGTTTCACCAGACGAACAAAAATTTGTTCAAATTTTGCACGTCGGATTTTATGATCATGTTTTTCTTACCTTTGAAACCGGATTCGTTTTAAAAATAAATTTATCGGTTGAAATTTTTCGGTGTCAAATTCGAATTTTTGTGTCTAGTTTTTCACCCAGTTTCCAGATTACTAAAAATGGCGAATTGAACAATTGAAAGTCGCTTTTGATCATGAACATCCTTTTCAACCCAAAGCCTGATTTGACTAAAAATAATGAAATCGACGAAATTTGCGTCATGTCGATTTCATAAGTTCATGTTTTTCTGTATCCAGTTCGATTACTAAAATAGCAATGAATAAAATTATATTGCATGATTTATATACCGAATGGTTTTCGAACAAACCGTAAATTAAATGCAAAGAAGAATTAAATAATCAGTCGTTTACCCGATATTTATAACGAATTGCACCATAGCTAAAAGATAGATTTTTTATATCCCAAATTGAAAATGGCATAGAATTTGAATTAAATTTTTTAATGTCCAATATAGATCCGTTCGAACGTCTAAAATGCCATTTATTGCATCTGAAATGTCTATATAGACTTAAATTAAATCTCCTGAAATAAAATCCCGAATAAGGCCCAAATATAGAAAATGGTTCGCCAAAAATTGTTCATTAATAATGTAATTTGCAGTGAGAATGTCACCTCATTTTATACCATTTAATTCATACCAGGAATAACCAAAAGAGTTGAACATATCTGAAACAATTAATATTACAGGTGAAATGAAATTTTCTTGAAGCCAGAGAAATTTTGCATATCTGTTTTTTCGTCACCGATCCTTGTTTATAATAAAACGAACGAATAATTTAATTTAGCTACCATGAGTACAATATGTAATCTTCTTATGTTTTAAGTGCCCAACTAATTCGCTTATTTTCATGAAATCACGGCGGCACCGAAGGTAACCGCAAAATTTTATGCCTGTGACCGTGGAACAGCAAGAAATGGTTCAAGAGGATCAGTACCAAATATGTAAACACTTGCAGAGTCGTTTGTATCAACGAAATTTAGCAATAGTCGTTTTTAGAATAATAAATGAGCTGCCCAAGAAACAGGACCGCATGACTAGAATATATGGCGCTTGAGGAACCAGAAACCTTCGTGTTAGTAATGATGTACAGATTAACATGTAATAATTAAAGGCAGAAGGAAGATGGAACGTTGAACTCTGTACATCTTTGACATTCAGAAATTGCCATCAAAACTGAATTAGGCCTCAATATCCAAGCATCAACAGCACTGAGCCAAAAATAAGCAAAGTAATTTGTTACACTATCAGAACTAGGTCCTAATTCAAACTAATATTGGTAAACAAGAATACTTTAGCATTCAACCCTGGGAAGCATATGCATATAATGTATATATCATAACCAGCAGCATAGAACAGGATGAAGAAGTCAATGTGTTGTTCAATAAGGTACAGAACTATATACAAAATCAAACCTACAGGAGAAAGGCCTGAAATTTAGAGGCAATTATAATTATAGAGCAATGGATAAATAACTACACTTACAGCCAAAATAAAACAGTACCTGCAACAACAAAAACGAAGGAAAAAAAATTAGGGGAATACTGTCACGCTGAGATTAGGAAAACAAGGCTTTGACAACATCATATCTGCATATCATCCAGAACTCATTTATTCATTCCAAATGTGATTAACACTCAACATTAACCATCCAATGAGGCCTTCAAATCAAAACCTTAATGTCAATACCATACATACATACAACGGGGAGGGGAGGACTTCATTTTCTATTCAAATGGTGCTGTCCAACACATGCTCATATCACTGACGTTCATCTCATAGACATAAACAAAAATTAAGAAAATAATTTTTAAAAGCTAACAAACGGAACAAATATATCAACAACATGATAGAAAGGAAGGCCTGAAAATCTATCACCTGAGCAAACAGGATGGGCTAAAAACGTTTGAAAAGCACCACACAAAATCTAACGGAAGGTCTGAGGAGATAGAGACTAGGATGAAACCCCATAATCTACAAGAATGCTCAACGAGAATCAATTGCAATGGAAAAACCAAAGATTGCTCATCGAAACCAAAGGCACATAACGTTTTGGGTCAGATTTGATTTCATTTGACAAATCAATACTAAATTGTGGACCTTTTTGTAGACCTGATGCAATTTCTCTCACTATAAACCAGATAGCATCAACATGATATCATTGCTGAACATCCATTAAAGTTTTATTGATTTATAATCAATTTTCATAGACTAAAATCCGCAGATTTCCATATTTGATTGAGAATAATTCCGACAACATGAATTGTTTTTATATTGTCGTACAATTAAAGCCAGACATCCGTATTTTATTTATGGCAAGTAAAATATCATGTTTGGAACATAAAATTGTAAAAGCAGAAAAAAATGGAAATACGTGGAATAATGATGAATCCAGGTAAATTATTCTGTCAATGTGAAACTTGTTTTTAGATATTTCTCGTTAAATAGATTAAAACTGAATCAAAAAAATTGACAGAACCAATTGAATCAATGAATATATGATATGAAGAAGACAGGGGGAAGCAGAGAAGGCTCATTCATTGAAGTGAAGGACCATTTAAATTTTTCATCTTCACTATCGAATTGTTTTTCCTCTATTGGAAAACAGGACTTAACCAAGTTAAAGTAAGGATCCCTGGTAAAATTTATTTAGATTTTTCATATACCAGCATGATCATTATTACGCATTACCTTTATCTTCCGAAATTTGTGTTGTATTCATTCACCGTTGTATATTCTGTGTTTGTATATGGCAAGGACCACTACCAGATATAACAGAGGAGAATGCCTTCGCAGATGCACCAGTTAAATATATGATGAAAATCAAACTGTAATTGTGTTCTGACTTTTTGAATAGTAAACCAAATGGTTCAAATTTCATAAAAAGCTTTTTCAGTCTCTTTCTTTAATCAGTGAGGGTATAACCTTGCCTTTGCAGGTGTCTGAATCAGTTGTTGTTCCAACTTTCCTGTGCTGTGAATATGATCCTCCCTGATTTTGCTGAAACTTATGTTGAATTATTCAGATTTTTTTCATTAATATGAATTTATATATTGATCTCGTACAGAATTTTCCAATTTTGAGCTTTGCCATGTAATCGTCCCAAGTTTAAGTCGTTCAGTATCCCTCCCAGGCCAGAATATTTGAGCCCAGTTTTATTTTTTGAGAAAAATGGCAAGTGAATTTACAAACATATTACCACTACATCATGAAAATGGAATGTCACCGTACTTGAACTATTGTATACACATATATATATAAGGGTCCAATTGTATTCTTGGATCTAATTATGATAAATGCACTTTTCCTTCTGCAATGCTATATAGACATGGACAACTGATTTACCAAGATAAGAGTTAATTGCACTTTTATATTATACACTTTTACTGGCCTGAATAAATTTTTCCATACTGCTGAACACTTAGCAGACTTAAATAAAGCAGCTGCTCAGCGGAAGTGGCAGTGGGTGTTTGAAACTTGAGAAAGTTTTTGAAAATTAAAAATTGCATAAATAGTAATGGATTTGTTGATGAATAATAAGATTTTAAGAGATTGGATAATGTTCAAACTTCATATAAATCAAAATCATTAATCAATTATTCTGATATTTTAAAAGCTATCAAATCATTTAATTAACTTAAGCCTTAATAAAAGAATACACTCAAAGTCCAAGACAGAGAATAAAATATTAAATTATTAAATCATACATCCTACATTCACCAACAATATAAGATTGAAACGATCCCAAAATGTATTCATTTTTGGTATCATCAATAAATATCACAATATGGTTTAATTTATGTGTATGTATGATTTATTTTTTCCCTACACACATGTACTGATATGGATATGAATGAACAACTATATAAATGTTTAACTGAACTGGGTAC